>JABXJD010001513.1:7500-84627 GCA_013375575.1 Percina caprodes
TTCGGTGCATGGGTATCAGACATAAATGTATGAGTTTTGTAATGGGAAAATTACATTTAACCAATGATTTTCATATTATTCATTAATAAGATCTCCAATGCCTCTCAGAGTATATGACTTCTGTATCTTTCCTCAGTGTCTTCTCCTTGTAGGACACAACTGAATTTGTTATGTCTCTGCATTTGTCCTTGGAGGACAAATGGCGTAAAGTCTGACAGAAAAAGTTGTCTAAAGCCATGTTTATCATAGCAGGTCCCAGGCCAAGACCATAGCCTATCCAAAGAGACAAGATGTCCTTTTTCAGCTAAGATAGAATGACCGGTCAAGAAAACTTGATGCACGGAGAACAGATTCAGAAATACGCAATAGATCCAACTGTCCGCCTGAGGTCCACTAATTGTTATGTTTAAGATTAAACTGTTTTCCAAACAAGGGTTGAATTTCTGCTGGGACAAACGGGATATAAGGAACTGTCATATGCTGTTTGGCACACAGAACTGTGGCCACTCTGTAACTGTACATTGTGAAAGCTGTTCTTGTCATTTTGATTGTTCTCTGCAGAAAACAATTAAACCTTTTCACCGAATACCTAAAACCTTTAATCCAGTTTGCAGCCTGTCTTTATTTTGTTTCAACAAGGTCTCTTCTGCCACTGAAATTCCTCCCTAGCTGTACAGAAACTTCCACAACAGTTTTTTTTTTTTTAAAAGCATACAGATTCAGTACTACAGATTATTTTATTGTTTTCTATAACCAATTCTAAAATAGGGGTTAAAAGTACACACAGGAAAACGGGATGTAACAAGCTTTGCAAAGTGTGTACACCGAATGATAAAGAAAGAGGGGGCCTCTTGTCCTGCAAACCCTAGAACTGACTGAGGCAGCGTAACCCTGCTGTGAGAGGCCCAGACTATGAATGGCTATATTGTGCTGCTCAGAGATTACCATAGGCCATGGATGATGTCTAAAGAGATCAAAATACACTCTACTTCACCATTAAGGATAGCAGACTGTGTCAACTTTATTCTCCAAGAATAAGAATCAGCCTTAAATTCATATATTATAAACACAACAATATCTCAGTTAGCTGTCATAACAGAAACAGATGAAAATGCAATTTGCCCCAAACTTACAGAACTTATTTGGAACTGTAGTGATGCATGTGCTGTTACTAACAAAATAAAACAAAACAACAATAAGTCTCCCCAAAAGTTAAACAACAACCTGCTATGTAAATGGTGCTGAGAAGAATGCACTCCTGCCTGAATATCTTGCCTTTATTGTGTAAGACACAATCTGCTGGAATCAGCCACGTGGGCTTTAGAGTACCATTAGAGGGCTGAAATATCACTATTGTGAACTGAGATTAACAGGAAAAAAAAACTATCCTTTTCCTTTGGCTGCAGGCCCACACTGTGGTGAAGCTGGCTGACCCCAACCAACCACCCTGCAGGCCCCCAAAACAAAATAGCCACAGTTTTCGGTCTTGGGTCAAACTGCCGACTCCTGAATATCCCAAATGTAAACCAATAACACCATTACTCTTCTCACAAAGTGTTGCACTAAAGGTTATCGAAACCCAGGAAGGAAGAAAACAACAGAGACAACAGGTAATTCAACTGGTGGAAACACCATTCCCAATTCCTTCATCTCTGATACCAATGCACACTCTCTTAAATTTGATATCTTAGAGATGCTTCCAACTGCAAAACACTCACAGTGAAACCTTGCAGATAGGTTTTACAGCACCTGACTAAACCAAAAGTAACAAACCTTGCCTTTAATATAGTCTGATGAAGATTGTTACCTTTGGTGAGAAAGCCCTGACGTTTCCTCTATAGTGTCATTAGAATGGACACTCTTCGTCTGGCTGTGGACAGAGCTTTTGTCGGAGCCCCTCTTCCTGGAGTCAGAGGATAATGCCTCTGAGGGAGGAGTGCAAGAGCTCCTTTGCTCTTCTACCAGGGTGGCATCACTCTGGTCTGATGCTGTGCCGGCAGAGGAATGCAGTAGTTATATTGTACAGCAGAGGGACTTCAAAAACAGTGTTTGACCATATAGACACCATTTCCTTTATTTTCTATTTAATAAAAAGAAGTTGTCCAACAAATTATGCTAAATTATTAATTCTCACCTCTTTTTCTGGTGGAGCGCTTGGAGAAGGGTGAGGAGCCAGATGTTGAACCAGGGGAAAGATGCGGTGAGTGACTAGATGACTGAAAGGATGAATGGTGAGAATTGATGCCTCCAGCACTTTTGTCATAAGGAGACCTCCTCATCAGCTCCTCAAAATGACTGTTCACACTGACAGAGAGAGCAGAAAGATCTATGATCAATCAGTGTTTAAATAAAATTCAGGATCTGTGACAACATAAAAACATTATGTCTAGTGAACATGGAATAAACAGCAGGGTTAATCTTACTTAGAGTGTTAATTCTAAGAATACAGAGGGGGATTGTTGTCTGAAAAGGCTGCATGGGCATTCTATTTGAGTGACATGAATGCCATCCAGTGGTCACTTTAAAAACTAACATCCACTCTTTTTTTCTTACCTGCGTGAATGGGAACTTCTCCTTAACGGGCCACTGGCTTTGCTGCTATGTGATGACACAAAGTCATCTTCATAGATGGCTGCGTCTAAGGGACAATTCACAGAGTGTATAGAATGGGCAGATGGAGGGTTCCTCTCACTCACTACAGGACAAGGTGGTGACGGAACAGACAGAAGAGAACTATTTATGAGCTTGCCTAAGACTGTCAGTATGAACAGTGGGAATAGTTACTATGACAAACATTGCATGTAGCTCTTATGGTTACAGATTTATTAGACATTACCTGTAGATACTCAGTAATGACAACATTCTCACCATTTCTCATCAGACAAGACACACATCTACAGTGGTGTGAAAAAGTGTTTGCCCCCTTCCTCATTTCCTGTTCCTTTGCATGTTTGTCACACTTAAGTGTTTCGGAACATCAAACCAATTTAAACAATAGTCAAGGACAACACAAGTAAACACAAAATGCAATTTGTAAATGAAGGTGTTTATTATTAAAGGTGAAAAAAAATCCAAACCATCATGGCCCTGTGTGAAAAAGTGATTGCCCCCCTTGTTAAAACATACTGTAACTGTGGTTGTCCACACCTGAGTTCAATTTCTCTAGCCACACCCAGGCCTGATTATTGCCACACCTGTTCACAATCAAGGCATCACTTAAATAGGAGCTGCTTGACACAGTAAGGTCCACCAGAAGATCCTTAAAAGCTACACATCATGCCGAGACCCAAAGAAATTCAGGAACAATTGAGAAAGAAAGTAATTGAGATCTATCAGTCTGGAAAGGGTTATAAAGCCATTTCCAAAGCTTTGGGAATCCAGCGAACCACAGTGAGCCATTATCCACAAATGGCGAAGACATGGAACAGTGGTGAACCTTCCCAGGAGTGGCCGGCCGCCCAAAATTACCCCAAGAGCGCAGCGACGACTCATCCAAGAGGTCACAAAAGACCCCACAACAACGTCCAAAGAACTGCAGGCCTCACTTGCCTCAGTTAAGGTCAGCGTTCATGCTTCCACCATCAGGAAAAGACTGGGCAAAATGGCCTGCATGGCAGAGTTCAAGGAGAAAACCACTGCTGAGCAAAAAGAACATCAAAGCTCGTCTCAATTTCTCCACAACACATCTTGATGATCCTCAAGACTTTTGGGACAACATTCTGTGGACCGATGAGACAAAAGTGGAACTCTTTGGAAGGTGTGTGTCCAAGTATATCTGGTGTAGAAGGAACACTGCATTTCATAAAAAGAACATTATACCAACAGTAAAATATGGTGGTGGTAGTGTGATGGTCTGGGGCTGTTTTGCTGCTTCAGGACCTGGAAGACTTGCCGTGATAAAAGGAACTATGAATTCTGCTGTCTACCAAGAGATCCTGAAGGAGAATGTCCGACCATCTGTTCGTGTACTCAAGCTGAAACGAACTTGGGTTCTGCAGCAGGACAATGATCCTAAACACTCCAGCAAGTCCACCACCGAATGGCTGAAGAAAAACAAAATGAAGACTTTGGAGTGGCCTAGCCAAAGTCCTGACCTGAATCCTATTGAGATGTTGTGGTATGACCTTAAAAAGGCCGTTCATGCTCGAAAACCCTCTAATGTAACTGAATTAGGACAATTCTGCAAAGATGAGTGGGCAAAATTCCTCCAGGACGCTGTAAAGCCTCATTGCACATTATCGCAAACGCTTGGTTGCAGTTGTTGCTGCTAAGGGTGGCCCAACCAGTTATTAGGTTTAGGGGGCAATCACTTTTTCACACAGGGCCATGATGGTTTGGATTTTTTTTCACCTTTAATAATAAACACCTTCATTTACAAATTGCATTTTGTGTTTACTTGTGTTGTCCTTGACTATTGTTTAAATTGGTTTGATGTTCCAAAACACTTAAGTGTGACAAACATGCAAAGGAACAGGAAATGAGGAAGGGGGCAAACACTTTTTCACACCACTGTACATTACATTGTAGATTATCACTGAAGGCATCAAAACTGTGAATGAACACATATGGAATTATGTACTTAACAAAAAAGTGTGAAATAACTAAAAACGTCTTATATTCTAGTTTCTTCAAAGTAGCCACCCTTTGCTTGGTCACCTGAGGTAGTCACCTGAAATGGTTTTCACTTCAAAAGGTGTGCCTTGTCAGGGTTAATTAGTGGAATGTCTTGCCTTATTAATGGGGTTGGACCATCAGTCGTGTTGTGCAGAAGTAAGGTTTATACACAGCCAACAGCCCTATTGGACAACTGTTAGAATTCATATTATGGCAAGAACCAATCATGGTCAGTCGGTCCGGAAAATTGCGAAAACTTTGAATGTGTCCCCAAGTGCAGTCGCAAAAACCATCAAGCGCTACAACGAAACTGGCACACATGAGGACCACCCCAGGAAAGGAAGACCAAGAGGCACCTCTGCTGCTGAGGATAAGTACATCTGAGTCACCAGCCTCAGAAATCGCAAGTTAACAGCACCTCAGATTAGAGACCAGATGAGTACCACAAAGAGTTCTAGCAGCAGACAAATCTCTAGAAAAACTGTTGGAGATTGCGCAAACCAGTCCTTCTTGGTCAAAGCTAGGAAACCACAGGTAAGGAGAGGCAACAAGCAGAAGAGATTTGTTTGGGCCAAGAAACACAAGGAATGGACATTAGACCAGTGGAAATCTGTGCTTTGGTCTGATGAGTCCAAGTTTGAGATCTTTGGTTCCAACCGCTGTGTCTTCGTGCGACAGAGAGAAAAGGTGACCGGATGGATTCTACATGCCTGGTTCCCACCGTGAAGCATGGAGGAGGAGGTGTGATGGTGTGGGGGTGCTTTGCTGGTGACAATGTTGGGGATTTATTAAAAAAAAAAGCATACTGAACCAGCATGACTACCACAGCATCCTGCAGCGGCATTCCATCCCATTCAGTTTGCATTTAGTTGGATCATGACTTATTTTTCAACAGGACACACCTCCAGGCTGTGTAAGGGCTATTTGACCAAGAAGGAGAGTGATGAGTGCTGCGTCTCCATAGTCAACGGACTTGAACCCAATCGAGATGGTTTGGGGAGAGCTGGACTGCAGAGTGAAGGCAAAAGGGCCAACAAGTACTGAGCATCTCTGGGAACTCCTTCAAGACTGTTGGGAAACCATTTCAGGTGACTACCTCTTGAAGCTCATCAAGAGAATGCCAAGAGTGTGCAAGCAGTAATCAGAGCAAAGGGTGGCTACTTTGAAGAAACAAGAATATAAGACATGTTTTCAGTTATTTCACACTTTTTTGTAAAGTACATAATTCCATATTATGTGTTCATTCACATGTTTTGATGCCTTCAGTGATAATCTACAATGTAAATAGTCATGAAAATAAAAAAACGCATTGAATGAGAAGGTGGTTTCTAACATGGAAAACTTGACTTTGACATAATTTCCTTGGAAGTGGAAAGGTACTCATATGTAAACTAACCTGTAACATGGCCATGAAGATTCTTAGTAAAAATGTTGATAACGCTTAAAGGGCTTCCTTTATTCAGCTCTTCCCAGGCTGCTTTGCTGCCATCATGCTGTGCACAGGGTGGGCTGAGGGCCGAGTACCTTGCTGCCTCCCTCTGGAACTCTGACAACCTCTGGTAATCCCTTCTTTGACCTGAGCAGTAGTCCACTGCCTCCAAGCGATCTGCCAATACAGGCACACGATTGTTGGAAGGGTGATGGGGGCTTGCATCATCCTCAGAAAAACTCCCTTCACTCAGAAGAGGACCCTCACTGATGGAACCGGCACTTGAGTCATGGAGTTCTGTCCGATTCTTATCCTTTTCCGAACTATTGACTAGCCTCCTCCTTTCATGTGTATAACTGTTGAGAATGGGCCCTGTTACATCAACCGAAGTTGTTTGTGGATAGGTAAAATTGGTGTGTGTACCCTTGCTTTCTTTGTGTCCCCTGAGGGCGTGCAGATTGCCTACTCCTGGCAGAGCTGTGCCATTATATGAACTATGACCTATGCTAGTCAAAATTCTCTGGATCCTCAATGAAACGTCAGCATTTTCTATGGCGGCTGTTTCTGCGCAGCATCCATCATTAAGATTAGCTTGAGAGGGCCTAATTTTATCTACGTCCATTGAAGTTTCTGTACCATAGTTGACCCCCTCCCAAGCAATCTTTCGTGCTTCACTCTCTATACGGTTGGAGAGGGATGTAGCTGTGGCCTTGAGGGCCTCAATGCGGGACATCTTGGACTGCGGCTTGTTGGAAGATGCTGCGGCTGGCTGCTGGGTGTGCTTGACATCACTAGCAGCAACCACAGTCTCCAGCCTAAGAAGCTGAGAGAGTAGACGGTCACCAAAAGGGGCTAGCTCACTGCTGCTGGGACCAGTCATGGGTTGTACAGCTGGGCTCAGACGGTCAGGCTGAAGCAAAGAGGTAACTCCAATATCCAGATCATTCCTGCAATAGGAAGAGCAACAAAGAATGGAGACGTCAGAAGGAGAGATGGAAAGGAGGTGTAAACCGCTTGCTTTACAACAATAGTTAAAGTAAACATGTGTAAGTGTATTCATCATGCTAGCTACTTAAGAAAGCAAGAGAGAACTTTAATTGTCAGTCTTCATTATTCATTTTACTTAACATTTGGGTCTGCTCTCCCCTGCCAAAACACCTTCATGTATTGCAGCTTTTTGAATAAACGTGTTCAACAACCTGTTAATTGAACAGACCATAATAAGAGGATAAAGCATTCCCTTTAACTGGATGAAAAACTTTGAATCAGAATAACTATAATCACTGAATTCATACAGAAATTGTATTACATCTGTTTCGCAAGAAAATGTTACACACCATCTTAATTTTCAGTCAATTATTTAAGATGTTTCATGCATCTAAAATAGAAGAAGTGCTCTAAAAGCCAATCATCTGGGAACAAACAGTTCCTCTGTTTGGTACAGTCAGGTGATTCCTGTAGATTATTTCCAGTAGATACCAGAATATGTTTACTGAGCAGAGAGTTGAATGTCATATATCTGGGTCAATAAATTGAGTGTTTGTTATTCTGGAGGGTGGTGAAGGTGAGCAGGCAGGTTTATATGCATGTTTGTACCTGGATAATGGAGGAGATGGCTGATCATTCAAAGACCTATCACTGCTCGAGGGGCTCTGCGGTGTCTCTAGTCTTTTGTTTTCTTTGTCCGACTCTCCTGAGGGCTGGTACATCGATCTCTGTTGCGGAACACATGTTAACACAAATGTCAAAAATCACGTGATTAAATGTATTTATTTTACTGAGTTACTCATTCTAGCCAATACAGCCTCCATATATAAATAGGGTGACCATGTTTTATGTGTATGTACAATACCAATTGACTAGAAGGTGCAGCAGGTAGCATCTGTGTGGCCTCCTGGCCCAGCTCAGCTTCCTCCAGCAGCAGTTTGTTGTAGGTTTCCTGTAGTCGCTTTTGTACTGGGGCCACAGGAACCTCGCTGGGAAGGGCCACTGTTTTAGCTACTTCTCTTTGCTTCCTGTAGAGCTCCTGCAATCTCTGGTTTCTCTTTTCTGCCTCCTCCTTAAGTGCCCTCTTCTCTTCTGCTTGACGCCTCTTTCTCTCCTCTTGTTGCCTGGAAATGTACTGTCGAACGGTGTCTGCATCATAGTGTCGCTTTTTGTGCCCAGAGTCCGTAGTTTCTGGTCGGTGAGTGGTGGGGCTGGCGCTGCGGCAGCCTCTTGAGGAGCTACCCGTTGTCACAGTGGTTCCCCAAACAGAGACTGGAGTTCTTTTTTGTGACCCTGATCCCCCTCTCCCTCTCCTAGCACTGCTCCCACACCGGGCCCTTTGCCGGGCCCTCTCTTCGCTCTCAGCGGCTTTGCACTCCAGCTGAAGATCATCAAGTATTCCCTTGATGTCTGCTGACAACAGGTCTGTGCTTACACCCACTGGGGCCTGGTCTCGGTCTGTACATGAGGGGGGAGATGCGGTTGTGGAGTGCTTTTTGGATTTAAATCCAGTACGAGGTATTTCTGTGCTGTTAGGGCGAGGCTGTGGGTTTGATTCTGAGCGAGGGTCTGAACTGGAACGGTGACGGGAAGCTGGTGGACATTTACAGAAAGGCAAAATGTTTGTTAGAAACTGGTCATTAACTTACTAACATCAGCACACACAGCACCCCTGCTAAATAGTTTCAATGCTAAACTAAGACTTAAGTGAAAGCTAGGTTGATAAAACCTTGAAAATTAAAAATTTGCTTTCACCATTCATACTTAGTCAGAGGTATAAGTGTGTCACAAGTTATAACATTTTGTTTGTATAGTAGTAGGGGTTTAAATCATTTAAACTTTTGTCCTTTTTATCAATGATCAATATCTTTAACGGACAGTTTTTTCACAGCAAACAAAATACTGTATGCTCCAACAAGTGAGTGCAGAAGATTAAAAAAGCTTTAAAGCTAAAGCAGTAGACCCACACATAATATGCATGCTAAATGAGGCTTGGGGGGGGCAGGCTTGTCATGGCAACTCTAATCTGGGCCAAATTGAAAATTCCAATTTAGATTTGACAGTATCTAATCCAGACAGTGTTTTTTTAAAACATGGCTGCAGTGAGCCTCTCCCTGCCCCTCTCTGCCATTCCCCATCCTACATGCTGCCTTCACAGAGCGCAACCTCTTAAAAACAGGCCATGTCTAATTGTGCACCCAACCAAAACAGACAGTCAATCTCTATTCCTTTCAGTCAGTGGTACACAGTACAGATGCAGCTAGAAAAGTCAGAGGTTGTGTGACGAGTGTGAGTCTATGGCTGTAAATGTACAGCAGCAGTCGAAGACTCTTTACTTATTCATATTCTTTGGCAGACGCTGTTGTCAGTCTGACAGTGGTTACCAGATATGCAAAACCTCTACAAAACCTCTATATAGTACAGGTAATAGCACCCAGTGTAGAATTGCAGAAAGCATATATGTAATTTTAGACATGGATATGTTGGTCAAGGTCAATTTATTATCCAGAGGGGCAATTTGGATTGCAGCCAGCAGTAACAATATATACACCAAACGACAACAAATAAACACAACCACAATAGGACTACAACATGAATTAAATTTGAATTTACAGGATATTATTAACAATTGAGATAACAGCCGGGATAAATGACCTTTTTAATCTATTCGTTCTGCATCGCGGCAGACTATATCTGCGCCCGGAGGGGAGCAGCATGAATTCACACCACAAGGGATGACTCTGATCAGCCAGGATGGCTCTCGCCTTCTTCAAGGATCTGGCCTTATACAGGTCATATAGGTCATTGTAATGGGAAAATTACATTTAACCAATGAATTTCATATAATTCATTAATAAGCTCTCCAATGCCTCTCAGAGTATATGACTTCTGTATCTTTCCTCAGTATCTTCTCTTTGTAGGAGACAACTGAATTTGTAATGTCCCTGCATTTGCCCTCCAAGGACAAATGGCATAAAATCTGACAGAAACAGTTGTCTAAAGCAGGTCCCAGGTCGAGACCACAGCCTATCCAAAGAGACAAGATGTCCTTTTTCAACTAAGATAGAATGACCGGTCAAGAAAACTTGACGCAGGGAGGGCAGATTCAGAAATACGTAATAGATCCAACTGTCTGCCTGAGGTCCACTAATGGTTATGTTTAAGATTAAACTGGTTTCCAAACAAGGGTTGGGTTTCTGCTGGGACAAACGGGATATAAGGAACTGTCATATGCTGTTTGGCACACTGAACTGTGGCCACTCTGTAACTGTACATTGTGAAAGCTGTTCTTGTCATTTTGATTGTTCTCTGCAGAAAACAATTAAACCTTTTCACCGAATACCTAAAACCTTTAATCCAGTTTGCAGCCTGTCTTTATTTTGTTTCAACAAGGTCTCTTCTGCCACTGAAATTCCTCCCTCGCTGTACAGAAACGTCCACAACAGTCATCTAAGGGTGTGCCCGCAATTTTGTAATTTTTTTGTATTTTTGTAACAAAGTAAGAACTGATTAGATAAAACATTTTCGTGAAACAATATCGACATTAAAACTTCAAAGCTTACGGAGAAAGTGCACATGCTGATGTCCTTTTTCAAACACATCATCGACCTGGGGGTCAAAGCACAGTTTACTGTCGATCAGAGACCCAACACATTTGTACGGTTGCACTAGTTCAACTGGTTAGTTTACAACCGGAGAAATAACAGTGGGATTTCTTTTGAAGTCAATGCACATCTCTTTCGTTTTAGCCACATTAATGTTTAAAAGCGAGGATTTACACCAATCACTAAAATCATGGATAACAGGACCGTGTTCGGAGTAGTCACTGCTGAGGAGGGACACGACAGAATCATCCGCAAATTTAATAAATGTGGCGCCGTTCCTGATGGCTTTGGCATTCATTTTTGTATAAAACAAATAAGAGAGGGGAGAGGACACAACTCTGGGGGGACCCAGTGGAAGATAAGAGGGCATCTGTTAGAACACTGTTCACTCTCAACCGTAAATAATAGACGAACAAGGAACTTGGCCCCCTCAAGATGTTTAAAAACCATGTTTAGAAGCGTCCCTGTTGCGTCATCCATGCCTCTGCCCGACCTGTAGGTGAACTGGAGAGGGTCTAACTTATCCTATACAGTGTCCAAAAGTGCATCCTTCACTAACATTTTAAAGTGCCACTGGTCTGAAGACATTGGGTGTCTTAGGAGTTTTAATCTTGGGCACAGGAGCAATTATTGAATCTTTCCAAAGACGAGGGACCATATGCAGCTGTAAGGACATCTAAAAGATGAAGCAGAAGAGGTCTAATGTCACTAAAATCATGGAAAATTAAAACGGTTATAAAAAAACATTCAGTTCTTTAGAAAAGTCCTGGTTGGTTTTCCCATTCTGAGGAATTGAACACTTTTTGGACTGCAACCCCATCATGGTTTTCACGCCCTCCAATGCAGGACGTGAATTTCCAGTATGCAACAAATTTTCCACTTTATCTTTATATATGCACTTGGCAAGCTTAAGTTCCTTCTTCACCTATTTCGATAGTGCCCTGTTCTGTATCATGTCAACCTGATTGAAGCTAATGTTCCTCTGATTGATTACCCTTTTGACTGATTTGGAGACCCAAGGTTTATTATTTGGATAAATGGAGATGGATTTCTGGGGGATGATCAGTTCGTTTAAATCCAGACAGGCATTTTTAAACACATCCCAATCAGTGCCAGTAAAACAGTCCTGGGGGCATTGCACGGAGTCTTCCGTCCATCCCGGAACACTTTACAAAACCTTTATCACTTTTTATTTGACGCCACTTTACATTCAGCCATACCTTCTGCTCATTGTCTGTTGTTTGCTAGTTTGTTGTGTTTGTTTTGTTTTTATTGTAGAAAATGCTGCTGTAATAAGGGAATTTCCCTGCTGTGGGATGAATAAAGTATAATCTAATCTAATCTAACAAATCTTCGTTTCCCCTTGTGCCTCTTCAGGACCGATTTGTAAGTCGGAACTAGATAATCAACATTATGGTCAGACGTTCCAAGAGGGGCTCTACAAAGAGATTTGTAAGCCTCCTTAACAAAGGTCCAGACACTTCAAGTGACGGGTTGGACAATGACATACTGGTTAAAGTTACCGAGAGACTTCCCCGGTTTGCAGTGATTAAAATCACCCATTATTAGGATTGGCGCGTCCGGCGCAACCCCTGTAGTCGCTGCACCAGATCTGGTCATGGCTTGAGTGGCTACGTCAGCGTTAGCCTTCGGGTGAATAGAAACAAGAGTCACAAATAATTGGGGAAATTCCCTTGGAAGAGAAAAAGGATGTAAGGATACAGAGAGGAGTTCAATGTCAGGCATACACAGTGACTCTCTGACAACCAGCTATTTACAGACACAGACCCCTGTCAAGTGACTTACCAGTCACTGCGGGGTCTTTGTCCAAACAGTAGCGAACTCCGAAGACGTCGATCTCCAGATCAGACTGAATGTCGTGTTCCTTAAGCCATGTTTCTGTGACGGCGAGAAGACTGGCACTGCTATACTCCGCCAGGAACTTGACTTTTGCCTGAAGCTCGTCCACTTTATGCCGGAGTGACTGGACATTAGCAAGGATGACTGTGGGAAGGTGAATCCGACTATGTCCCTGTATCTTGAGCCTTTGGCACACACTGCCGCGTCTCCCTCTTTTCCTCAATCTCGGCTTTGTCCGATGGCGTTTTATTCCTGTTCACTGCGCAGGGGTTCGGCAACCAGAGGAACTCTGGGGGGGGGTTACTGTGGAGGAATCCACGGTGCATGCACCCGTGCCCCGCAAATCAAAAGGAACTCTCAACTATACTGGAGAGATTCTCCATATGCAAAAAGTCTACATAAAAAGTGACATGACAGCGTCAGCAAGAAAAGGAGGCCTGTCAAATTCAAGTGAGTTATCATGTTGCCTTCGTTCATATGCCGATCAGTCCAATAATAAAATAGACAGACAGGACAGGTTAAGAACCACGATTAGAAGCTAGTGAAATAAACATGTAGTTTAAAACCAGATGAAACTACAGGTTTAAAAACAAATACTCTCACACACTGCTGCTGCTGCTGTGTGTCACCATGACCAGCGCCAGTGCTCAACTCCCCCGAACAACGATGCAACAAGTTTTTTGGTTTGATATCAATTTGAGAAATCAAATATAAGTAAAATGAGGACATATATGGTCTGTGAATATATGTCTGAAAAAGGTGTGTGGGGGGTAGGCAGGCAGTCTAGAGTAAAATCTATTTCACACTTGAAAGTCTTGTCCTACATGCCACTTGACATAAATCACGCAGAGAAGAAATTTTTGACGTCAAGCTGAAATATGTTGAGTGGCACTTAAAACCCTAGCAGACAGCTAATCACCTTTTCTATCTTTGTACTTTCTACTTTCTTTCTACCTCTTGACACGCCGGTAAAGTGTGTCAAGCTGAGCAAAGCCATTGGAGAAACGGTTACAGCAAGATGACTGTGTTATAAGCAAAATGGGTCGGCTGCTGGTATAATTAAATGGGCTAACATAGTAATATAAGATGGGGTTGTAGTGGCATGTATAGAGCATAAGAGTTTAGGTCTCCAGGCCCCACCTGTTCTGCTCAGTCTGTCAGCTGGCCGGGGTCTGTCCTCCTCCCTGGGCAGCTTGGGAACTGGACCCAGTACCATCTTTACCAGCTTCTGGCCCTCCCGCCATGATGCAGGGCTAATCACTGCAGAGAAATAGAATGTTATCACTTTAGATGCTGCCAGTAAAGAGCATTGAAATTCAATGTATTTAATGTTGACCTGATGGAACATAACTGCATGTGTTAATACATATATGTAAACATGCCACCACCGCAGCAGAACATAAATATACACAGATTAGAGAACAGAAAAGACACAAGAACGCAATTGACAAGGCGCATTGCTTAGTAAGACCAATATAAATATCACTTAACCCAAACCTAGTGATATGAAAATAAGACATGGAGGCTACTACTCTGTTTACTTTTTTGAAGTTACTTACATTGTTGTCTGGAAGAGGTGATGAAATAAAATAACTTGTTTTTGCAGGATACACTATTACATTTCAAAAACAGCATTGTCTTATTTATGTGGACTAATCTTAAGGAAATCTTTTCAATATTGGCGTTTTTCCACTACATGGTACCTGCTCGACTCGCCTCTAGTCGCCTTTTTTGGTTTTCGTCCTGAACAAACCTGCCGTGTTTAAGTAGTTGATCCAACAGTGTTTTTTTTTTTGCTGCCTCCAGCTTCTTTTGAAACTAAATTTGACTTCTGGCTGTGGCAACAGCGCATGCTGAGAATCAAAAACAACACACCTTGGACGTTCTGTGTGTGGGTCACGTTAGATCACGGCAGTGTCCTGCTATGACCACTAAACATTTCGATGCGTGATTTAAATTTTTTTTTTTTTTTAAACATATAAACCTGAGTTTGTTAGATTTTTACATATATATATATTTGTCAAAAACAAGTTTTAATGAATTTTTTGTCTACTGGCGTTTTTATTTTGTAGTTTGTTAAAGGTGGAGAATTGGCTTCTTAGAACATAACACATGAGGTGGTCAGATGTAATGTGATAAAGAAGATGAACAGCCTTTACGTGTTTTGTCTAATTATTTTATGCATGTCTTATTAGATCATGTGTTTATATATACAAAACTTGTTTTTTTCCCCTTTTTGGTCATTTTTGTGTTTTTTTTCTGCACTTTTGCCTAAACTCTTAGTTGTTGTCCATTATCCCTTCCTCTTTCAGTCACTCTGTTTTCCTAAATTGTACATGTCTGGAGACAGAAATTTTAAATAAAAATCAACACATTTTATTGCAGAATTGTTTTTTTTAAATAAACGATTAACTTATCAGAATCAAGCATCAAAACATTCTAGAGAGAATCGCGATGCATCTAGGAATTGATTATTTTTCCCACCCCTAGGCAATAGGCTACTACTTTGCAATGGAAAAAGCAGGACAGGGCACTGCGGCTGAGTCGAGCAGGTACCATGTAATGGAAAAACGCCTGTATTGTATTGTACCAAAGAGCAGTTCCTGGTAATGAAGCTGTACATCCAATAACCAAACAGTTGTTTGTACTGGATGGATGAGCAAACTGAACCTGGCCACATATTTCAGAGTGCTATTTATACTGCTGTGCTCGCACGAAACAGAGACCAACTTTAGAGACAACGCAGAAGTTGGAAGAAACACAAGTAGACAACAGGCACAGAGTGAATAAGAGCTAGAGCACAGAAGAGATATATTTTGCACTCAGCTTTCACAATATCCACATTAAAATTGTTTGCACCATACTGTACATTTCAACAGTTTTTGCAATGAGACTGAATCATTCATTAGGATGACCATGCCAAACCAATATTAGATATTTTATTTTGTCCAGGTCTACACAGACACAGAGATGAAGGTAGCTACCAATAATGTTTACATGTGTGCCTTTGGATTCATATTTGTGAACGGGGAGGGGGGAGTTTTCTCAGGTCTGCTCTGCCCAAGTTACAGCAGTATGATTCTGCTATGTGGGTGTCTGTGTGCTACACAAACTGCAAGTCACACATACTGAATGTTTCTTCAGGGATTATAGTCTTAACAGCTTTAGAAGCCAGCAATGTCTCTGGTTCATGTACTGGGACACATACAGGCTGGTATGGGACAGATGAGTAGATGGAAAGAAAACATTGAATACTGTAGTCTGAATAAAGGTTTCTGCAGTCTGTCTGATGCATTTATGACATTGTCAAATAAAAGAATTGATGATTTATACACTAGAGTAGCAATGTAATTTGAGGAAATCCTTCTTATGCACACCAATAGTTTATCATTTGAGGCTCTTGGTTTTAGGCCATATGCACCAACCACTGACAAAATCAGTAGATGGAACATACTTAGGTTTCCTACTGTCTCGAATTAAAAATAGATCAGAGGGTGGGTTGGCTCCCTCACATAAAAGAGGATTATTATACCTGGTTTTGCATTTAGGTCAGAGGAAGGGGCAGCTCTGTGGACCTTCCTGACTGGTTTAGAAGGCCTCCTCTCTTTTGACCTGTCTGCTCTCTGTTCCCTTTGCTGCCGATGTCTAGATCTGGTGCTCTCTGTACACAGAGGACAAAAGCAGATAATAAGCAACACAAACGTAATTTTTTAAAATAAAACTAGATGTGAGTTGGCTGATAAACAGGCCCAGGTTATAAACCATAGACTATGAGCATAAATCACGTTTGTCTATGCAACTACCATCTATGAAAAACAGCTGTTACAATATTTATTGAGCTTCTGACAGATTGACTCCATGCAATGCATTCTAATGCAATCCTTGGCTTGCCCATGTGGTTTTTCAGACAACTTTTTATACTCCTTGCCATAAGGTCTTATAACCTGTATTAAAGCTGCAGAGGCTACTAGCCTAGATCAAAACATAAATGAATAAACTTTTTCTTTTTTTAATATAATAAATCTGTAACATCCTTACCATTTTATATAATGTTACAAATATGTAATGTTAGCAAAAAGAAAAATTATTTGTGTCCTATGCTTACCAGCAAATTGTCGTGACAAGTCACTGTATATTTCTTTGCTGAGGTTATGAAACTCTTCTTCCTTCCAAACTCTTCCATCGGGAGTCCGGATCTTTGTCTCAGTACTGTTGAAACCTTAGAGTAAAAGGATTAAAGATGTAAGCTATAGCATCCTGTTTCCTACTATATAGCTAAAATCTGTATTCCCAAAACATAAAGCTATTCACATATCATTATCTGTTTATTTAACAAAAGGTCAAACAAGCGAGAAAGGTAAAGTTTGAGATATATCCCACACTGATGGTACCTTTGTATATAGGTGCAGGCGGTGCCATTGCTACTTTCCGTATTATGGCTGTGGGCATGTTGCTAGTACCAGCATTGTTACTCCCCAGTTGCCATAATGGGCTGTTCCAGATTACCCAGCAGCTTCTCTTTCTCTGCAGCCTCCTCCAGATGTTGTCTCTGCCTTCGAATACGCTCTTTGAGCTTCTCCAGCTTATCATCAGGCTGATGTCGCCTTAGGTTCTCCAACCGTTGGGAAGCTGAACCAGGGCTGGTGGAGGGAGTGCTCTCCCCTTGGCATATGGAGCCTGAAACTGGAGCTAAACATGGGCTTGACTCATGGCTATCCATGCCAAGTTGTGCTTTTAGAGTGCTTTTCTCCTGAGCCCTCTGCCATGCATGAACTCCTACATCTGTGAGATGTGACTGGTTTCCAATAGTCCTCAGGGTGTCCAGGGCTAGCTGGTCATTGAGGTAGCGTACCTCGGTGTTCTCCAAAGCCGAGGAGTGTGTGCTGTCCAGGTCCCTGTCTGCCTGTTTGTCCCTGGTGTCTCTCTGGTAGACCAGCTGGCTGAGCAGAGGATCTGAGGGAGGCGGAGAGGATGGGTACGAAGACCCTGGCACTGACTGCAGACTGTAGGCCTCCAGCTGAGAGGAGGGATGTGGTGGAGGGGTGGCCTCTCTGGAAACAAACCAGATTACATTGGATCAGAAATGGGATCAAGATTTACTCTTCATTTACCACCCACTGAGTGTACAGAAGAGCGCATGTATGGGTGGCCAAAGGGTATTGAAGGAGGCAGTGACATATTCACTCAAGACGTTACTTTACTTGAATGATAAAAACAATTTAAAATGTATAACCAGAATACATATACGTATACATATATGTATAATAATGTACTTTTGTGTGCAATTGTTGCAAAACATAAACAAAAACAGTTCATTTCCAAAACTTGCCTTGCTTAAACCTGCAATAACTGATTTTTTTGGCAGAGTTACTGAAATATCTGTGAGCCATTGAGCTATGAGCTTGACAGAGGAGATGTCAAGAACATATGGTCCCTGAATGGAAGTCTTGAAGAGTAAATAGTGTTGGGGACTGTTATCTAGGTAAACAAGTTCTTCTCCAGGTTAAAACAATGAGCTGACGCAATCATTACAATTAAACTATCACAGCCAGGTGAGGAATAAACACTATTTTATACTGTTGTCACTCTACTATACATTATATAGCATGACTAGACTGGTATCATTTTATTAAAATTTATAACAGTAATATTACAAAATAACTGTTTGGTATGTATGTGCAATAAAGGCTTTATGCTTAAATGTATAGCTAGTTTTAGTTCTTTAGTTTTATATTTAAAAAACAATAACTCATGTGTTTAATAGGTGTTGGAGAGCATTATTCACAGATATCCAGTCCTGAGTATGACAGCATCCCCTGCGTTTTAATTAATTTAATTTATTTCAATTCTTTGTACCTGTAGGACACGAGTGGTTCCCTGAACTCCACGCTGTTGTTCCTCCGGACATTGCTGTCCTGGGTGGCGTTCCTCAGTGGGCTGCGTGAGCTGCTCTTGTCTGGACTCTGCTGACTTTGCCCCCTGCGCTTTGAAGACCCTCTACTGTCATCTGCTTGTTGTCCATCTATAACAGAGACAGCAATGTTAAAATAGTTATAGTTTAAGTGTAGAATTTAACACATCATAATGTCATGTTGAAATAAGTCACCCCTGCAGCGGTTCGCCCTGGAGGATTT
The DNA here is from genome assembly GCA_013375575.1 of Percina caprodes. Classification (NCBI taxonomy): domain Eukaryota; kingdom Metazoa; phylum Chordata; class Actinopteri; order Perciformes; family Percidae; genus Percina; species Percina caprodes. The sequence goes on from JABXJD010001513.1 coordinate 26,130, forward strand.
CTTCTTGGAAAGGTCCATGACAGAGTCCAGGAGAACCCCTGTCCCTGGAGCTGCCTCTAGGCGGTTTTCTATATGCCGCAACTACAGAGGGAGAATACACGTGTCAGACTTGGGTTATGGCACCATGAAATTAGATGTTGCGGACTGTATTTTATTTCTCTTATGAAATGGATTTTTTTTCTGAGAGGCTGACAAACAAACAAAGCCATTCAGCAAAAAATTGCCAGAGATGTACTTACAGCAGCTTTGGACTGAGACAAACTTTTCCATGCAGTTGTCAGCTCTGACAAAGAGTAAGAGAATGAAAATCCATTATAAATAATAGGTGATAGAGAACCTCTCTCTATGTAAACAACTCATATGACATGTATAAATAATTATTGAATTAATTATTTCATTTCAAATGAAGTGATTGTGAACACATTATACCAACACTAATACAACTGAACTGCAATTGTTTATACACACCTGTACCAATATTGTGATCGGTAAGCTGCTGACCAGAGCTTTTAAGAGACAACTCAGTCCTCCTGCTGCTCCTCATCTCTCTCATTCACCTGAAGCCAAGATTAGAGGACGCAAATAATGAACACCAACACTGAGCAAAAGGTAAAAGTGTCAGAAATTATTAAAAGTATATACTCTTCTCTATTTTTATACTGCATACCACATCCACAGTATAGACAAAAGCAGGAACATTTCAGCAATTAGGCAGATAAAACCAAAAATGTTAATTGAAACCAAAACAAGGAATAACATACAGCAACAAAATGCATCAAGCACTTTCAAACATGAAAAGGATGACAGAAACAAGTAGGAGTTGGGCAAAATAGGCATACAGCAATTATTGTTTCTTTCTTCATGTGATACGATAATCGATACACTGGTGCCAAATATCAATATTTTAATTAATAAAATAAGGCGCTCTAAATAGATATCCCTGCTCCCAGCCTCACTACTTCATTGCTCAAGCCCAAAGTCTGTACCCATAGTTACTCTAGTTCTGTAATTTTAATTTTTTTAATTTAATTTGAATACTGCAAAACTTGTGCTGCCGAATTGAACCGTTTTCAAACAGTTTGGAGATAAAACCTGCACTTAACCTTTTCACAATTTTGTGTATTATTACAGGATCGTCTACCAGTTGAATATCGCAAAAATCCTGTATTGTGATATTATCGGTATGAGGTGCCCTGTGATTCCCACCCCTAGAAACAAGCCTTTGAGACAACAGTCACATACCATAGTACATACTATAGCCTAATTAGAACCCAGTATAAAACATATAACTATTATGACAACTTGTTGACAGCAGATTAATGTTACCCTGCCATTTACAACTGGTTCTACAGCAGCACATTTCCATGTGGGAGGGTAAGCAGACCTGAAGTTTGTCACATGTCAGCCATGTGATGTTTACTTAAAACACCTGTTGGAGTACAGTGTGTGTGTTGTCCTACATAGATCCTACTCTAATAAAGTCATTGACAAAATTATGTTTAATAGTTTTGTTCTGAGTAGGGAACCATTTAGCTGAGATATTTAACACTAGGGGTGGGAATAACCAAAGGCCTCACAATACGATATCATCACGATAATTATGTTGCGATACAATATTATTGCGCTTTTAAACATATTGCAACATTCTGCAATATACTGCAATTTATTAACTTTTTTTCCAACTTGTTGACAGTTGTTTCTCAATTTCAAATTATGTCCCCAAAAAGAAACTGTCAACATCTGTTTCATCTAAAAAGATACATTTCTCTGTTTGTTCATCTCACTTCAATTTTTTTGCTGCACAATGGGATTGTCATGCAGACAAACTGACCAACACATATACAGTATAATAATAGATTGATACTTGGCGTCTGTGTATCAATACAGTATTGCCACAGAAAACATTACGATACTATGCTGTATCAATTCCCGCCCACCGCTATTTAACACCCTTTGTCATAAGGAGTTCTTCATAAGGCATGCCTTTTACTCATAACAATCATGTGACACAGCCTTGAGGCAAGAGAACAGAAGAAAAAGAAAAAATCATCTGTTTCTACCAGCAAAAGAAATTCTTAGTAACACCCCTCCCCATTAACATTTGGCCATAAACTGATTAGTGTTATTATAAACTCAAATTAACAGTGTGATTTAAATTGTGTTTACTAAACCACACTAAAAACAGTAGTCTTGTTTTCCTGTTATCAGAATCCAGATGAGACTAAATCCAAAACGTATGGTTTAGTCGAATGGAGGGACAACCAGTACACCCTGGTCAGAAGCCCTAAGTGACATAAAGATGGACAGGTCAGAGACACAGGTATGTCAGAACAAGAACCTTAAAATGAATCCTCAGAGACGACTTGCTTTGGCAGGTGAAAAAAATTTAACAGGGCTATTCAAACGCTAGCTGTCATTGGTTTTAACGACAGTGCTCTTGTTGCTGAATATAATAAATTATGGAAAAACGGAATATAATAAATTATGAAAAAACTAAATCAAACAAAGTAATGACCATCTTACTGCCCACGTCACAGTCGAGACCTGCATCGGAGATGATCTTAGCCTGTATCAAGGCTACGACTGAAACACCGTCGGGGAAGCCAATATTATTTTTTTTCTTCCTAGGATGGCAAAGGATCTGGGGTAGCAGATGCTAGATTGGATCCGCTAGACGTGTATACGTCACAGGACAGTCACAGTGACTCGTGGCCCACCTTATTCTGCCTCTGATTGGCTTATCCTGTTATTTTTCCGTTAACAAATACCCACTCCTGCCTGAATTTAACTACGTTGACACGTCTAGCAGACCTGATCTAGCATTTACCCAAAGGGAAGGTATGACCCGCCCTACTCTCCCTCTGATTGGCTAGTACTCGTTGCCTTGCTTGGGTAAGCAAATAAGATGCATAGGAAGGACGGGAAATGCCTTTGTCATCCTGGGGAAAAAAGATACTCTCGTCCGGGAATTACTCGTCCGAACACTCGGACAACACCATCCATCAATAATCTACTTTTGGGTGTGAACTAACAGCCATGGGATTAATGTTTTCTGAAAATTTAATTATTATTACTAAAGCAACCATAACTTTTTAATAACCCCTTTTCTAGAACAATCGTTGTAACATTACGTCCAAAAAATATGTATGCAACTCACTCCAACATCTGACTTCAAGAAGACTTACTTCGACCGTTAGAACGGTCTATGATTTCGAAATGTCTTTGGTCCAGGGAATAGTCGGAGCCGCTAACTTGACAGAGTTGAAGTTAATGCTAGCTGACAGGAAAGTCATGAATTAACTTAGCTGTACACCCTTTTGAAGAGACATAACACATACCTTTAGGGAAACGACCCGACGTGTTTAGCTAGATGTCCACATTCATGCTGACGTTCATGATAAGAAAATCCTAACTTCTCCAGACTTCAGTTTCGTTCAGCTGTCTGTTTGCTAACGTTAGCGTTAGCAGCTAACGTTAGCAAACGAATGTTAGCTAGCAACTTTTTCTAGCGACATGCACCCATTGTTGTTAACTCAGTGTTTGTCCGGGCAACAAAATATCCACGTCAGCCTTGAGATTACTAGAAAGAAAGGTCGCTACCCGCTTCTAAGGTTGCCTTTCCCGGGTTACTATGTTGATGTGTCTCAACAGTGAAACTGAAGTATCCAAGACGGGTAGGTAACTGAGAGACCGAACTATCGCGAGATTCAGACGTCAAACGCTCGAAAAGCCCCACCCAACACACACACACACACACACACACACACACACACACACACACACACACACACACACACACACACACACACACACACACACACACACACACACACACACACACACACACACACACACACACACACACACACACACACACACACACACAATAATTGTATTCAACTGTATGTTGTAGCAGCCAATAATTGAGGAACATTTAATTGAAAAAGTGTACTCTTTAATTAGTTAAGTAGAACATTTAAACTGTGTACCGTGTCCCACTTTACTGAGCATTTGTTCACTTTAACTGAACCCACCCTTATCACTTACTAGTATATTTGCTTTACATTTATTATCCATAAGATAGATTAAAAGTCAATATCTTTATTTATTTAGCAAATTTACATATTCAGAAATGAAATAGAGAAGAAGAAGAATGATAATCAGGCACAAGTACACAATTAATTAATACACAAGAACGAATATATCTAAAAATAATACTTTATACTAATATATTGTCATAATACTATACTAAAAATACAAAAAACTATACTAAACTAAAGTAATTGCACAAAATTAGTTTTGAATGTACAGCATACACTTGCAAGTTTAACTGGTCTCCTATTGTCTGAAGTAAGACTTGTTTGTACATACTGTTGGTTTTTTAACGTTAAACTGAAAAATAATTAATTAGTCAGAGCCATAGACAGTAACTACATGCAGTCTGTCAGGGCAGACAAAGCAGAAATTACCTAGCTATAGAGGATCTAAGGAAGTTAACTATCATTATCATATATATGCGTTTACTGCCACCTAGCGGCCTGAGTGTGTCGCACATGCAGAAACTCACTCATGCATCGTATCGCCTTGAGCGCTCAACTCATTCAAAAAAATTACCATAGCCCACCAACCCCGAGTCCAGTTCATCTGAGTCATTTTTCATCAAAAGAATATTGCTTCATATTTTTCATTCGACTGATTTTTATTGCTAGTATTCTTTTTTACTGGTCCCTATGGCAACAAATGGCGTGCAGCCAAATGGGTGAAATAGTTTGATGATCGGATGTGTGCTCACTGTTAAACAGGTGGGTCATGATAAATAGCCTATGGGAACTGCAGTGCCGCCTGTCATAACCATGAAGGTTATGGCAGCTCGTTTGACCATACAGAAGGCATCAAGGTATTACCTGTAAGCTACAGCGCTGTTTTATGACAACACTCGGATGTTCATGTGGAACTAAACATATGGTTAGGCTACACGAAATAAACAACATGTTTTGAATATGTAATACAATAGCGGTTTCAATTGTGTTTTTGGATCTATTTAACATTTAAAATGTCCCCTGGCTAATAACCATAGTTCTCTCTCTCTCTCTCTCTCTCTCTCTCTCTCTCTCTCTCTCTCTCTCTCTCATTACTGGCAGGGGAATTGTAGGCTACAGCGGACGTGGTCTTATCTGCCGCCACATTTTCATTTTCTGTGGAAAGGTGAACGACATGGAAAGGAGTTATCCCTTTATAGGTAAGAAATCCTGAGTAATTTATATTTTATAGTTATATTTACAGTTTTTAGTCACTATATTGATCTTGTAGTGTATTTCCGACGACTAAAGCTTTTTGGCAGAGTATGTTTGTGTAGCACCCAGATAAGCAGGGTGCAGAAATCCATGATAAGTCTTCCTTCAGTCTTCATGGATGATAGGCTACTGATCAAGGAAATAGATAGGCCTAAGTGAATGAGTGTGAAGCTTTTATGTCACTATTAAATCGACATATTCATAGCTGTTTTTAACTCCACTCAACTTGGCTTGCTAATTAATATTCAAAGATAGTGACAGCGCAATAATCTCTCTTTACTTTGACCAGTGCAACAGGATGGACAGGAGAGTCATTAGACTCATACTCACACTAATTCAAGAAGACTCAACTCTTCATATTCAGTGTGTCACTCAAAGTGACATGTCAGTATAAGGGCCACAAGGAGGCAGACATGAATTAGGTTCTACTAATTACTTTAGTTTACTTAGTGGACATGGACCAGATACTGATACAATTTAAAGTGCAGGAGAAGGAATCAAGCAATAAGTCAAATTATTTGTCACATGAAATTATATAAAATACAATTTCAGTAAAATGTAATCCTGTCAGTATCTACAATTTGTGCCTTAAAGCTAATAATATATATGTATGTGAAATATAGTATTTAGAAACCTCTCTCTAGTTTAATGTTAGATGTTGGGGAAGACAGAGATAATTACCTCAATGAGGATGGAATTAATTAAGGATGAGAAAATTGAGACTACTTTTGCTGCATTGAATAAATAGAAAGTGTGTTGTTGATGAGGTTTTAGACACTAAAATGCCACAGTTTGCTCGCATCATCAGTCTATCATCTTGGCTGTTTGTCTCTGCCCATGTATGTCTATGACCTTTATCAAATGTTATGTATTATTTTATTATGAAAAAAGACCTTAAGTGATTTATTTAGATAAACTAACGAATCAGAAGTTGAAATAGTCATGGGAGTTTGACAATAAAGGAAGAGGAATAATCTGTGTGTATGTGTATGTGTGTGTGTGTGTGTGTGTGTGTGTGTGTGTGTGTGTGTGTGTGTGTGAGACATAAGCAATTGTGTGAGAGCAATTTCACTGTGTTGCAGTTGCAAGTCAACATCATCATTCACATTTCTCTTTTTCTTGAAGTGGAGTCGTAGTCGTGCAATCTTTTACAACACTCATTTACCATTCAGTGGTTGGATATGCAGGTGATTAGCTTTGTGCTGGAATTGATCAAATTACTTTATGGCCATTGCTTGGATCAGTCCTTCTTCTCTGGAGTGTCTTGTTAATTATTTCATCACATTAACATTTGTCACATACCACCCCCAATCTGGTTTGACTATATTTTACTGTTCATTTTTGCTCTGGTTGTCCTGCTAACACCACTCCTTGGAAGGGGTGTAAATTGGTTTTCATGGTGTATAAATTAGTGCCTCTATTCAGCATAAAACAGAACCTGACTGTACTGAACTGTAAACAAGCTGCATTCTTGTACCACGTACAATGCATATTCACAAGAATGAATCATTGTGATTCAACTTTTACAAAGATGAGTAATCATATATTTTACAGCCTCAAGATGCACAGTAATTTCATGTTTAGTTGCCACACTCTGTCGGTCTTTCTGTAAACTCTTGGTAAATAAATATGCAATTAAAGAATGTATCTAATGCATTGGAAACAAACAAATCCTTTGTTGAATTAATAACACCATAGCTACAATGCCTAATGTGTAATCATAGGTTAAAGTGTAACACATACTGTTGGGGATTGTAAACTAGTTTGTCCAGACATTTTCCAAGCCTTTAGGTGTACCATGATAAGAAAGTGCTTTTCTATTTGATGATCTGGGTCAACAAGTATTAGACATGACATGAGGCTCGTTGAATGCTTTTATATAGACCTTAGTGGTCCCCTAATACTGTATCTGAAGTCTCTTTCCCAAAATTCAGCCTTGGTGCAGAATTACAGCCACTAGAGCCAGTCCCACAGTGAGCTTTCCTTCCCTGGGGGTGTGGCCTTGACCAACTACCACTTTGTTCGTTTGAAAGTCATGATGTCTCTCTTTCATGGATGGGCCAAATTCTCTGGGCGGGCAAAGCAGAGAAAGGGGAGGTAACCTTGCCCCTTATGAGGTCATCCTTATGAGGTCATAAGGGGCAAGATTCCAGATCGGTCCATCTGAGCTTTCATTTTCAGGCAGAGCAGGATACCCAGGGCTTGGTTTATACCTATCACTATTTCTAGCCACTGGGGGACCATAGGCAGGCTGGAGGGACTCATATTAATGTAAAACTTATAAAGTGAAATATTCATGCCCTGGGACCTCTTCAAACAAACTTGAACACACTTAGCGGGACGGTGTCGCTAAAGAGGTACACATGTATTTTATCTATAGTGTAGGTAAAATCAGTGATCATGATTTATGTTTTGTGTAGAATGCGTCCATGTTTCAAATATAACGTTTCCCCTCCGCCTTGTAGATGAATTTGGCAAAGTTTTGAATGTCAATGGCCTCATTGCTATGTGTTACTTGCAGAAAACAATATTGCACAGCAATCACAGTGCATGTGCAAGACATTCTTCCTAATATCTTATACAGTGAGGAAAATAAGTATTTGAACATCCTGCTATTTTGCAAGTTCTCCCACCTAGAAAAAATGGAGGGGTCTGAAATTGTCATCGTAGGTGCATGTCCACTGTGACAGACATAATCTAAAAAAAAAAAATTTGAGAAATCACAATGAATGAATTTAACTATTTATTTGTATGATACAGCTGCAAATAAGTATTGTCTGTCTATCAGCTAGAATTCTGACCCTCAAAGACCTGTTAGTCTGCCTTCAAAATGTCCACCTCCACTCCATTTATTGTCCTAAATTAGATGCACCTGTTTGAGGTCGTTAGCTGCATAAAGACACCTGTCTACCCCATACAATCAGTAAGAATCCAACTACTAACATGGCCAAGACCAAAGACAGCTGTCCAAAGACACCAGAGACAAAATTGTACACCTCCACAAGGCTGGAAAGGGCTACGGGGAAATTGCCAAGCAGCTTGGTGAAAAAAGGTCCACTGTTGGAGCAATCATTAGAAAATGGAAGAAGCTAAACATGACTGTCAGTCTCCCTCGGACTGGGGCTCCATGCAAGATCTCACCTCGTGGGGTCTCAATGATCCTAAGAAAGGTGAGAAATCAGCCCAGAACTACAAGGGAGGAGCTGGTCAATGACCTGAAAAGAGCTGGGACCACCGTTTCCAAGGTTACTGTTGATAATACACTAAGACGTCATGGTTTGAAATCATGCATGGCACGGAAGGTTCCCCTGCTTAAACCAGCACATGTCAAGGCCCGTCTTAAGTTTGCCAATGACCATTTTGGATGATCCAGAGGAGTCATGGGAGAAAGTCATGTGGTCAGATGAGACCAAAATAGAACTTTTTGGTCATAATTCCACTAACCGTGTTTGGAGGAAGAAGAATGATGAGTACCATCCCAAGAACACCATCGCTACTGTGAAGCATGGGGGTGGCAGCATAATGCTTTGGGGGTGTTTTTCTGCACATGGGACAGGGCGACTGCACTGTATTAAGGAGAGGATGACCGGGGCCATGTATTGCGAGATTTTGGGGAACAACCTCCTTCCTCAGAGCATTGAAGATGGGTCGAGGCTGGGTCTTCCAACATGACAATGACCCGAAGCACACAGCTGGGATAACCAAGGAGTGGCTCTGTAAGAAGCATATCAAGGTTCTGGCGTGGCCTAGCCAGTCTCCAGACCTAAACCCAATAGAGAATCTTTGGAGGGAGCTCAAACTCCGTGTTTCTCAGCGACAGCCCAGAAACCTGACAGATCTAGAGAAGATCTGTGTGGAGGAGTGGGCCAAAATCCCTTCTGCAGTGTGTGCAAACCTGGTGAAAAACTACAGGAAATGTTTGACCTCTGTAATTGCAAACAAAGGCTACTGTACCAAATATTAACATTGATTTTCTCAGGTGTTCAAATACTTATTTGCAGCTGTATCATACAAATAAATAATTAAAAAATCATACATTGTGATTTCTGGATTTTTTTTTTTTTTTTTAGATTATGTCTGTCACAGTGGACATGCACCTACGATGACAATTTCAGACCCCTCCGTGATTTCTAAGTGGGAGAACTTGCAAAATAGCAGGATGTTCAAATACTTATTTTCCTCACTGTATATTGGTGTGTATATATACATACAGTGTGTGTGTATGTGTGTATATGTGTACAGTGGTGTGAAAAAGTGTTTGCCCCCTTCCTCATTTCCTGTTCCTTTGCATGTTTGTCACACTTAAGTGTTTCGGAACATCAAACCAATTTAAACAATAGTCAAGGACAACACAAGTAAACACAAAATGCAATTTGTAAATGAAGGTGTTTATTATTAAAGGTGAAAAAAAATCCAAACCATCATGGCCCTGTGTGAAAAAGTGATTGCCCCCCTTGTTAAAACATACTGTAACTGTGGTTGTCCACACCTGAGTTCAATTTCTCTAGCCACACCCAGGCCTGATTATTGCCACACCTGTTCACAATCAAGGCATCACTTAAATAGGAGCTGCTTGACACAGTAAGGTCCACCAGAAGATCCTTAAAAGCTACACATCATGCCGAGACCCAAAGAAATTCAGGAACAATTGAGAAAGAAAGTAATTGAGATCTATCAGTCTGGAAAGGGTTATAAAGCCATTTCCAAAGCTTTGGGAATCCAGCGAACCACAGTGAGCCATTATCCACAAATGGCGAAGACATGGAACAGTGGTGAACCTTCCCAGGAGTGGCCGGCCGCCCAAAATTACCCCAAGAGCGCAGCGACGACTCATCCAAGAGGTCACAAAAGACCCCACAACAACGTCCAAAGAACTGCAGGCCTCACTTGCCTCAGTTAAGGTCAGCGTTCATGCCTCCACCATCAGGAAAAGACTGGGCAAAAATGGCCTGCATGGCAGAGTTCCAAGGAGAAAACCACTGCTGAGCAAAAAGAACATCAAAGCTCGTCTCAATTTCTCCACAACACATCTTGATGATCCTCAAGACTTTTGGGACAACATTCTGTGGACCGATGAGACAAAAGTGGAACTCTTTGGAAGGTGTGTGTCCAAGTATATCTGGTGTAGAAGGAACACTGCATTTCATAAAAAGAACATTATACCAACAGTAAAATATGGTGGTGGTAGTGTGATGGTCTGGGGCTGTTTTGCTGCTTCAGGACCTGGAAGACTTGCCGTGATAAAAGGAACTATGAATTCTGCTGTCTACCAAGAGATCCTGAAGGAGAATGTCCGACCATCTGTTCGTGTACTCAAGCTGAAACGAACTTGGGTTCTGCAGCAGGACAATGATCCTAAACACTCCAGCAAGTCCACCACCGAATGGCTGAAGAAAAACAAAATGAAGACTTTGGAGTGGCCTAGCCAAAGTCCTGACCTGAATCCTATTGAGATGTTGTGGTATGACCTTAAAAAGGCCGTTCATGCTCGAAAACCCTCTAATGTAACTGAATTAGGACAATTCTGCAAAGATGAGTGGGCCAAAATTCCTCCAGGACGCTGTAAAAGCCTCATTGCACATTATCGCAAACGCTTGGTTGCAGTTGTTGCTGCTAAGGGTGGCCCAACCAGTTATTAGGTTTAGGGGCAATCACTTTTTCACACAGGGCCATGATGGTTTGGATTTTTTTTCACCTTTAATAATAAACACCTTCATTTACAAATTGCATTTTGTGTTTACTTGTGTTGTCCTTGACTATTGTTTAAATTGGTTTGATGTTCCAAAACACTTAAGTGTGACAAACATGCAAAGGAACAGGAAATGAGGAAGGGGCAAACACTTTTTCACACCACTGTATATATATATACACTCACCTAAAGGATTATTAGGAACACCTGTTCAATTTCTCATAAATGCAATTATCTAATCAACCAATCACATGGCAGTTGCTTCAATGCATTTAGGGGTGTGGTCCTGGTCAAGACAATCTCCTGAACTCCAAACTGAATGTCAGAATGGGAAAGAAAGGTGATTTAAGCAATTTGGAGCGTGGCATGGTTGTTTGTGCCAGACGGGCCGGTCTGAGTATTTCACAATCTGCTCAGTTACTGGGATTTTCACGCACAACCATTTCTAGGGTTTACAAAGAATGGTGTGAAAAGGTAAAAACATCCAGTATGCGGCAGTCCTGTGGGCGAAAATGCCTTGTTGATGCTAGAGGTCAGAGGAGAATGGGCTGACTGATTCAAGCTGATAGAAGAACAACTTTGACTGAAATAACCACTCGTTACAACCGAGGTATGCAGCAAAGCATTTGTGAAGCCACAACACGCATGTGTAGCGGATGGGCTAAAACAGCAGAAAACCCCACCGGGTACCACTCATCTCCGCTACAAATAGAAAAAAGAGGCTACAATTTGCAAGAGCTCACCAAAATTGGACAGTTGAAGACTGGAAAAATGTTGCCTGGTCTGATGAGTCTCGATTTCTGTTGAGACATTCAGATGGTAGAGTCAGAATGTGGCGTAAACAGAATGAGAACATGGATCCATGATGCTTTGTTACCACTGTGCAGGCTGGTGGTGGTGGTGGTGGTGTAATGGTGTGGGGGATGTTTTCTTGGCACACTTTAGGCCCCTTAGTGCCAATTGGGCATCGTTTAAATGCCACGGCCTACCTGAGCATTGTTTCTGACCATGTCCATCCCTTTATGGCCACTATGTACCCATCCTCTGATGGCTACTTCCAGCAGGATAATGCACCATGTCACAAAGCTTGAATCATTTCAAATTGGTTTCTTAAACATGACAATGAGTTCACTGTACTAAAATGGCCCCCACAGTCACCAGATCTCAACCCAATGGAGCATCTTTGGGATGTGGTGGAACGGGAGCTTCTTGCCCTGGATGTAAATCCCACAAATCTCCATCAACTGCAAGATTCTATCCTATCAATATGGGCCAACATTTCTAAAGAATGCTTTCAGCACCTTGTTGAATCAAAGTTCTGAAGGCGAAAGGGGTCAAACACAGTATTAGTATGGTGTTCCTAATAATCCTATAGGTGAGTGTATATATATATATATATATATATATATATATATATATATATATATATATATATATATATATATATATATATATATATATAGAGAGAGAGAAAGGTCAGTCAGTCAGCTGCTGAGTTGGACATCTGTATCACTAAACATCTAAACATAATTAAAACTTTATGATGAAGTGATAAAAACAACACAGGGACGTGGAAATCATAATTTTCTACCCTAGGAAAATTTCTTAACTTTCAGCCCTTGCCTGTGAGGCTACTTTACCTTCCAGTGATTAGACAATAACAGTGTGATGGTCCTATTAGTAGTGTTGATCTTTACTGATGTGTCAGTGGTGCTGTGTAATGGTCTATCTTGGAATGTCATCGCAGCAGTAGGATCCTTTTAAGAAGCGCCTGTGATGGTGTACCTGGCTGCAGTTAAAGACAAAAGCCTGACTGCCTTATAAACTATTGAAGAAACAGATTTGACAAAAATACCAGGAATTCAAAATGATACTATGTTGTTTGATAAGCCCTGCATCTTCACTGTCAGGCGTCACTGTCAAGGCTTCAAACTAACTGATCTATTCAAACTGAGGTCATTTAGTGTTCATGGCACAGCACTTACAAAATGACAATAATATACTTTCCTGCAAAAAATTTTTTGTTGTTGTTGTAGAATAAGGAGACAGGTGACCGCAAAGAATCATTAACTAAATATACAATTAAAGTATATGGATGTATGAATAAATAGCAAGTACAACACCACACTGTACAATGGGATTATTAAATAGAGATATAAATATGAATATGAAGTATGAAGAACAAATGCTGGATGTGCAAAATAATGGCAAACAGATATCACACAAAACGAAAAATGAATGTAGTGAGTGTGAACTGGAAAATATGAAAAAGTGCATGTGACAAATACCTTCACAACATGTGTACATTACAGATAAAATGAAGTCAAAATAGGAGAAGAAGGAAGGAATAAAAGGGAATTCACAGCATACATACAGGATGAGCAAAATGTGCATAGTATTTGCATTAACACCCCTACAGCTGTGTTAAATCTACAAAGAAAATGTGTAGCTTATGGTAGAAAAAAATGGCCATGTCATTAAATGCATTTTTTTCTTCCAGATTTAGAGGCGATGAAGTAATGATATAGAGACAATAATAGACGTGGCTGTGGGTGGAATAGACTGTGCAGGAAAGGTGCAGTTGAAAGTTTTTTGCTGATTGAGTTATTATCTTTCATCAGTTATTATTGTCTCAGTGGGGGATGCCCCATTGCATTTACTCAACCAGAAAAAAAGTTTCATAACTTATGGATGAAACAGTAGTCAAAGTAGCTAAATGAGATTTTGTTTGATAGTCAGAGAGGATAATTCAAATAGTTATAGTACAGAATACAGTAACATTTCCTTCTTTACCTTGACATTTTTAGCGATGATAGCAATGGCAACGTTGGGCTGTCGATCAGTCCACCACTTTGGTCCAGACTGAAATGTCTTGTATTCTTATTCCTTGCCGAAAACCATGTGGGCCTCTGTTACCCATAATGCAACTCGATTCGCGTCAGTTTGGCCGGAGAGTCAGACTCACTTCTTTTTAACCCCGCACCCCAGATTTTTTTCAATTTCAAACTTGAAATCATCAGCCCCTAACCTTGCTGACTCAAGTAACATCACTAGAGGTAATTTATCAGACTTCAAGCAGCTCGTTCTGTAGCCACAAAAGGCATGATACAACTTTTTTCACATATTCAGTAGTACCCTTCCAACACCTATAAACAGACTTCAATGTGTAAAATCTGTGGTGTTCCCTTTTAAATTTCCCATCCTCAAATGAATGGCAGTGATAACACTGATGATAAACATTTTACCTGCTAGACATCAGCATAACTGTGAGCATGTTAGCATGCTGACATTAGCATTTAGCTCTTTTCTTTTGTCTGTTTCCTAAACCTTAATACTACCTTCAGAAAAGTTTTTAATATACATTTTGCCTATCACACTCCATAAATTTGCAGATTTGCTGCTTCTGTTTGCTCACTGAAATGCACCATAGTACGTGATATAAAGTTTTAAATTTAATATGTAGATGTTGGCACTGCCTAATGCACTCTGAATATAGAACAGTAATATGCAGTGGCTGGATTATGAGAGAGTCACGGCTCTAAATTAGTAGCTTGTTGAGCCAAAGAAAATTAGGCTTCTTATTGCGAGGATACTTACTCATTCATACAGTATTCTGTAGGTTACTACAGTATTTATGTTACTCTTTGAATGAGCTTTCTATTCAGTTCAACTGGTCTTTGTTCTTCTGTTTGTATAAGGCAAACAAAGCTGTGAAATAACCGACAGCACACAGTGTTACAAAAATGATTAAATACTTTGACTTTGACACACTTGAATCAAAGGTACAGTATACCTGCACCTTGCTACACAAACAATGATTATTTACAGCTGGCTCAAATTGCACACCAGATTTCTATTTCTGAATTGCATATTAGAGCAGGTTCAGGTGACATAACACTTCCTGACACATGTTTGGCCACTCACCAGGTTGACATCCAGGTTGAGGGGAGGATGTGGTAAGATAATGTATGAAATCAGGCAGTTGTGTGGGCCGTTGAGGGCAGCAGGTGTGAGAAGGTTCCTCGCCTGCCTGATCCTCTTCCTCACTCCTCATTAGTAACCTTGCAGACACCTGTCTGTCTTGTAGTCGACCTGTGTAACTAAAAAGTCACTACCCAGCTGTGAGTAGCACAACTATTTCACGTAATGGCAGTCGGAAACCTCAGTGACTACTCAACAACCAAGCTCTTAAAAACTAATTACGAAAATGAGATCAAACCACAGTCAACTTTCATGGCAATTTGGTTTTGGTAATTGTGGGGAGCAACCACAGTAGAGTGCAGAGGAAGCAGATGAGTGTTGATGTTTTAGTCATTGCATATCAGTGTTAGAGCTCTGTGGTGAAGGTCTGTTTTTGGACTGGTGGCATGGGTGTGGTTATATTAATTGTCCTGATAATAGTCACATGAGGGAGTGGAATCAAACAAAGATGTTTTCTAAAATGTGTAATTATACAAATTACAAATTACTTGCTCTTCTTCCTCCTCATTCCTGGTCACAAGGCATTGTTTTCAATTGACAAAAGACAAAATACATCACATAAGATACATCACATATTTGCATCTGTCTTTTTTATCTCATTGTAGTGATCTCACTAGCAGATGGTAGATGGCTATAAGCAAGTCAGGTAGCGCGTCAGTATTGAAGATACTATAGACTATGTGGTACATAAACACAAAATAAATGTCTTTACGTAAATACCACCATAGAGCCAATTTTACTTGTTTGCTGATAAGATCTGGAGTGACTTAAAGAGAAGCTTGTGCTTGTGGCAATATACAATTAGTGTTTATTGCTGTATATAAGTTCTTGCCAATTTGTGTCCATTTTTATTAGCTTTCATCTTCTGGAAGGTGTGAGAAGGTTCCTCGCCTGCCTGAGGCTCTTCTTCACTCCTCATTAGTAACCTTGCAGACACCTGTCTGTCTTTTAGTCGTCCTGCGTAACTAAAAAGTCACCACCCAGCTTTTTGTCATTCAACCCTTTACTAACCATTTTTGTCTAGAAAAGGTTTTGATGTTTAAATGTTTGTACCAGCCTATTTTATTACTATTGATCATAAATACAGTATGGCACCTTTCTGAGTCAATTTATTTAATCTTTGTTGTATTTTGCTGTTTGTGTGACTATTGATTTTTTAGGAGTAAAATACCCAGATACAACTGTCTCTACTGAAACACCCAGATATATCAGTTACAGTATATTTTGTTGGCATTCCTGTTCAGCCAGTTTGAATACATAATTTGCTAAATGGATTCAGTAAGCACTGGATCAATGGAAGTTCTCAAGTCTCCCATTTCTCAGACATAGCTCCCCGGCCAGGAACCACAATGGAATGGAACAACTATATGGACAAATCCTACAGCTATATTAATATCTATATAGTCTCACTCTATGGATCAGTTAGTAGTACTCAGTAATGCTGTGGAGAGAAGAAAGAAGGCAGGACTTTGCAGCACCGTTTTCTGTCAGCTCATCAAGGTCTCAATGCTCTCTGGTCACCAAATCAGCTGCATTGTCATTCTACACCATTAGTCCCCAAGAGAGCACGAAATTCAAAGTGTCAGAGGTAATAGACATGGTTAATTAGAAACCTCAGATGTGTCTTAAAGAGAAAACCTGTGAATATGGGCTTTTAAAGAAATAATTTATGATAAATTGATTTATGGCAGAATAGGTCATTTCAATTAGAAAGGACCCGAAGTTCAGTAATTTGATCGCTTGAAGTAATCTTTTTCATGTAGTCGAGTTTCACTATTCCAATTAATTAGTTTATTTTCCAATTTCTATGTGTAAAAAAATATTTTGTACTGTATGCATTTTAATAGAGTTGTCAGAAAGGCTAGTAGTCCTGCTGCAGCACTGTGGTTCAAAAACAACTCTTCGCTTCATGACTTCCTCTAGGCATTGAACCTGTTGCTTGTTGTAGCTGTACCCACCACTGTCTGACTGTCTCATTGTTTCTCTCTAATTAGTATGCCTATTATAAATTAAATTAGCTCAGAAAAGTGTTGGAAAAAGCATCAAAGAATGATGTTTTCCTGCTCAATTGCTTCACTGTTGGTGGCTTTTCCAGACTTGTTGTACTAATTATAATGTAGAATCATACATTTGTAAATTAAACAAAACAAAAAATATATGTTTTGTGTTGCTAAAGTGATTTTTGTTTTTTTCTTTTGGAATTTTTCCCTTGCATTACTTTCTTGGACACTTGGGGGCAGCACAACCAGCTGTAAAACACAACGTCTACCTTTTACTGCCTTGTAAAGTCGTTGTGGTGAATGTGCTAGCTAACAGTAGCTCATTTACACACACAGCAGACAAGAAGCGAAATTATCATTCATTTGGTTGTGGTTTAACCTGACATATGTAAGTTGAATAGTCACTCTCTTTTTAGCTCAGCTGTTTTGTCTATATTAACTCCTGAAGGAAATGGGTGGCTCTTTAGCTGCTAAATGCTCTATTGTCACTATTTTCACCAGCTAACTGTGTCTGCTGTTGGTGCTGAGCTGCTAGCTTAAGTTACAAAAGGGTTACCTAGACGATGATAAGAGTGGTCAAAAACTGTAAAGTCGTGGTCTGTAAAACCAAAACAATAAGTTACTAAAGAAATGCTAAAAGAGAGACTATAATGTTAATGTGGGACTTCGTAAATAACAATGTGTACCAGTAGTCACCAGTTGGCCCCTTTCTATTAGCTAGCTCTATTGAGCTGAGCCAGTCTCTCTTGCCTCAGGAAAAGATTAATGTTTGATGATTAATTTGCTGACTTTTTTGCCACTTTTTTTATTTATTTCAGTTGTGTTCCCCATAACGCATAGTCACTTTCAGCATCATACATTTAAAAAATCTGGTTTATTTGTTTTCTCGAAAACAAGTCCAAAGAAAGACGTTTTTTCTTATCAGCCTCTGTTCTGCTGCTTCTCACAGTTACTCATGAGGCTTTGTCCTTTGTAGTAAACACAAGATATAAGCAAATCAAGCTGAGTGTATTTCATTTTGTTCAAAATGTTGATATGTGGAGACCTCCTGAAATGTAGGTGTGGCAGCTTTCTTGTACAAGTGATTCCATTATTAACTCAAAAATGGTCTATGATCATCAGTGCCTCATACATATCGACAGCAGTCTATTGAATGGCTCTCAGGGTGCTTAAGCAGTCTGTTGGATTTTAGGCAGATGCTCAAGACAGTTGAATAGCTTTCATTCTTTTATCTTATCTGCTCTGTACAACCACACAACAACCTCTTTTTACAGCTCAATATTTATACCACACAAGTTGTTTAGAGCTTTTCCTCTCAGAGGGACTGTGAAAAGAAATTCAGCTAACTAAAATGATGAGGGCTGCATAAAGCTAGAGTAGGAGCAACAGCAAAACACATGCTTTTGCAGCATGCCAGGTAACGATATGTATTGTGTGCATGTCTTGCTTAGCAAGTACCCGAAACTAATCCTCATTGTTCCTACCAGATAAAGGAAAAGATGGGTTGATAAAATCACTCTCCCTCTCTTTCTTCCCGCTTTGTAATTGCACCATTAAGCACAGCACTGGCAGTATTATATATGATTATTTGTTTTGAGGGTTGCGTTGCAGCTTATCTAATTGGTTCTGATGCTTAGAGGACTGGTAATATTTTAAACTGACTGAAGACAGTGAACGCTGTTGGGTAATTGGAAAATTGCCTCAGAGGGTTAGCTGAACAAATAGGAAAAACAAGTCTGAATTGCAATTGGCCATTTTGCATGATTTCTTATATAACTAGAGGGTGTGTTTGGGAGTAGGCCCTTTTTTATCTGAAAAACTCTTTTGGCCATTTTTAATGCCGTTTTGAGACATTCCCTAACTCCAACTCCTCCTGTCTATTGTCAAATCACAAATTCAGATGCTGTTTGTAATGGAGAATATTATCTGTTCACCTAAACAACCTCTGTTAAACTCCCAATTGCACTGATAAAACATGTCAATAATAAAACATGTCAATAAAAGGTTTGTGTATTATGATGTCTCACTTTTTCTTTCTTTTTTCTTTCTTTCCTTCTCTACTTTCCTTCTTGCAGCACTATGCTGAGATCCCAGGCAGCCTTCCCACTATGCTTGAACCGGGCTCCTGTTCGGTCAGCTCTCAGTCTCTGACAAGAGGCCACAATGATTTGGGGCTACCTAGAGCCCCATCAGGGTTGGAGTCTCCAGGGGAAGGTGTGGGCATTGGGGCGATATGTGGTAGCAGCATTTCAAGGCACCACATCCTTTACTCATCCCCAACGGAGTGTGAGACCTGGCAGAAGGATCGTGCAGAGCTGGCCGAAGGGTCAAGCCTGTTGTCAGAGTCCCACTCCCTGTTGGAGCCCCAAAGTCTCTCAACTAGCTATGACCCCCTCTACCTCCCACACATGTCTGGCCAGGCTCCTCCTCTACATCCTAACCGTCTTGGCCTCTCTCTTGATGTGGCCTCAACTTTTGAAGTCGGAGGGGAATGCTGGGGGTGGATGGAGATTTGGCGGTCAGTCCCAATGTGATGAAGAGACGTCGAGGCGGCCTAATTGAGCAGAGAGACATTGTTAAAGCCCACCAGGCTCATAAGATTCACAGCACACCACAGGCACGACGCAAGGAGTGGGAGTGAGTATGATGTTGATATATATACAGAACCCTGGCTCTCTCTTTCTTCTACCTGCTAAATCATCCTGAGTTTTATCCAGAATATAGTCATGGAGAAACAGACCACAGCAACACAGCTGCATTCAATCAATCAATTAATTTTAGTGGGTGCGATTGTTTAAAAGAATAGCTTGACATTTTTGGGAAATACGCTTATTTGCTTTTTGGCAGAGTTAGATGAGTGAAACCATACTCATGTTTGGATGCAGTCAGTTAGCTTAGCAAGACTGGAAACAGCTTCCCCTGCTCTGTCAAACTATAACAAAATCCGCTGGCTGCTGGCTGTAGCTTCATATTCATATCACATTCACTGTGCAGACATGAAAGTGGTAGTGATCTTCTCATCTAACTTCCTGCCAGAAAGCAAATGAGCTTATTTCTCAAAATACTCCAAACTATTCATGTAAATGTGACCTAAACTTTAAGGTCTGCATCATGCTGTGGAGCCGAGAAAATAGTGTCTCGATCTAAATGATTATTATAACAGTCTCACTATCAGCATACTGTACTCTGTACTTTGTACTCTGTGTGTGTGTGTGTGTGTGTGTGTGTGTGTGTGTGTGTGTGTGTGTGCGTACGTGCATGCGTGTGTGCATGCGTGTGTGTGTGTGTGTTTACTGGTTTCCTGCCCTGTGGCGCTATAAAACATCTCGCTGATTATAGCAGTGACGCCTCCCTCTGTTTCCCTACTGATGCTGTGACTTCACCTCTAATGGCGTTGGCACCCTGGGTGTGTCCCCCCCCCCCCTCGCCACAGGTACAGGATGCCACATCCAATACTACTGAGTTAGGTCTATAGCTAAAGAGACAGAGGCTTGAGCAGCATAACGGCAGATGAGGAGGAAAGGGACAAATGTTAATTTGAAATATAAAATGAGACATTTGTGGATTGAGGACCCTTTCTGCTTTAATTTGCATTTGATATTTAAGCCCATGTGACAGTGGTATTGGTGTGGTGGATTACTGGATCGTCAAGCCTGTAGAGATGCCCGGTCATGGACCAGATAACTATTCTCTTCCCTGCCTGATATAATTATTACAATACTACAATGACAGATCACTACTTCATCTGCTGAGAGGACAATGACCAGAGTGAGTCAGGATACGTTACAACCATGAACATTCACCTCTCAGGGCCACTTAGCAACAAACCCACAGCCACCTGACAGGAGGGTGGAAAATGAGGTGTTGCACCTGAGCCAAAGTGTGCACCTGCTTTTGTTTTTCAAAGGAAATTGGTCGGTTTTCAAATGAAACAAGAGCAATATGTTATGAAAAAACAAAGCGTATGTGAGTTTTTCCCAGCTATCATCAGAGCTCAAGCATAGTTATTAAAACATTCAGTTTGTCCCTCACTTCACTTTAGCCTGTAACAAGCTTTCTCAACTGCTAGTCAGATTGCAGTTGAAGTTTTGGATGAATGTTTGTAGTCCCAAGTGAACTACTTTTGAATTTGAAATGACCCCATGAGCTGTCATATAGCGCCACCATCATTTAAAAGTTGGACATGATCAGCACTTTTATGTCCCATGAAATTATTTATGTTCCTCAGAGGATAAACTTTATTGACTTAAGTGACCCTGTGACGTTTCCTCTTGCACTGCTCACATTAACATTTCTACTTTTAGACTGCATGCATAGATATGTGCTCTGTTGTCTGATAACCTTTACTGAGTTTATTCAAATTCCCCAGAGGAAGAACCCATTTGAGTCTAGCGTTTGTCAGCCTGCACATTTTAGCCCCCCTGTAGGGTTTTCCTGAAGAATTAAAAAGCGTGTTGTTGCCCCCTGACCACTTTGTGTTGTGATTATTAATGAGCAAGACAGGCAACATGAACCACTGACTTTGTTGTTAGTCTTGTTTTTTGAGCATCTTCTGAAAGATTTGCATGTCACATACAGTGCTCCACTTGAAAGTCACGTTGAGACAGCAAACTACTTTGTAAATGAAACAATTAAGCTTCCAATTCAATTCAATTGTTCTGCTTTTGGCAGGGGTTGAAAGTGTTTAGTATGCTTGTGTCTGTATTTGTAGATGCATTCGAGTGTGAGTATGTATGTACATTTGTAGCATTTGGCACATGCCGGTCTGGGTAAAAACATCCTTTCGGAAGTGCTTGATGAAATAGTAGTATTTAGAGTTGGTGTGGCTCTAATGACAGTAATTGGACTTTATTACGCTGGCATTTCAGCGGCATCAGAAGGATGTTGGTCACAAATAAGAGGAGCGCACTAAAAAAGTGTGTGTGTGTGTGTGTGTGTGTGTGTGTGTGTGTGTGTGTGTGTGTGTGTGTGTGTGTGTGTGTGTGTGTGGGGGAGGTAGCATAGAGAGGAAGAGAGAATACTATGCCAACATGTTTTGCGCACAATTTTATACAAATTTCACTAAAAATCATCCTGACAAACAGCATTACGAATTTTTGGTATTGGTTTAGAATTTAAAAAAAAAAGTTCTGCAGATTTGATTAAAAGAAAATCCTTCTCTACAACACAGAACTATTCAGCGTGGTTACTATTTCTGGTGTTATTCAGACCCCAAGACCCTCATTATCAGTAGGGTCTCCAGCTTGCTTGTGATGGCCAGTTTTACAGAGCAGAAGCCCCATTTCCAGAATGGTCTCATTAAAGTAAAGAGAGAAGCAGTAAAAGAAGACCTGCTGGCTGTGTGGGAGTAGTGGTTCATTTATATGATGTAAGCCAGAGTTTTAGAGCAATTAGAGTTGTTAAGCTAATGGCATCATATGCTAAATCCATGACTCATTAAGCTGAACTGAGCTAACATTTAGGTCTCATCAAGCAATATCAAAAAGGGTTTCCACACCTTCAAAATGAATTTTTGTATTTTGTGAATTTTCCTTTTGTGTGTGTGTGTGTGTGTGTGTGTGTGTGTGTGTGTGTGTGTGTGTGTGTGTGTGTGTGTGTATATATAGTCTTGAATTAGTTTCCTGATTTGCTATGATTTCCATTGTTCTTGGTCCAGTCACGCCTATATTTATGTTTGTCATCTTTTTCACCAAATTACTCCTGAGTTCTTACACGCGTACCAGGACCGGCAGACATTTACATTTTACATTTGGATGCAGGATGAATGAGACTGAAGTGACTGATTGCACTGGTGATACAATAGGGCCTCTTCAGTCTTTTCAATTGGACAGTAATTACTCAAACATCTTCACGGTGTTATTTGGATAGATTTTTAAATAAAGATTAAAGATTCTTTTTCTCCTCTCCACAAACACAAAGGTAAACATATAAACATCTGTAATCGTCGGTTAAAAATATTTTTTACTGTTTTACCAAAAACATTGGGTAAGGTGAGACTCAATTTTATATTTCGATTTACTTTGACAAATAAGAAAAAATTGACATCCATCACAGAATTATTTAGTTTTTAGATTTTTTTCAAAGCCTTTATTCTCAGTATGTTACTTCCTTGGCTGCCCACACACACATATATAAAAAATCTGCAAATCTGTTCCTGTAATACTTCACTGGTGATGTATTCTGAAATGCTACAGGCATCAGTGGTTACAGATAAAAAGCTGCTGAGTGTGTTTGTGTGCATTGTGTTATCCGTGGTTATCTGTGGAGGGCTGTGCGTCCCGTCTGTGTTGACTCTATTCTCGGCAGGGGTGTTTACAGACTTGGACACAGTGTGTTATACTCATTTCTTCTGATCACAACCTGATTTGAGCATACTGGCCATGCCACTGGCAGTGGCCATCCATAAAGAGACTGCCTGATTTCATTGCTCACAGCTGCAGTGGCAAAATTGCCTGTTTACAGAAGTGTCAGTTTTCATTCTTTAGACACCAAGCACATGCATCATTATTTTTCCACCAGTACAAAGAACAGGGTTCAGGGTTTTTCTTTTAAAGTCTGCATGAAGCATTCTGACTGTAGCAGGGCCATAACCAAAAGACTGGAGCAGCATGGCTTCAGGCTTCAGTTGTCAGACGACCACTTTGATTCAGACTGAACTACAGTATCCCAACAATTTGTTATTGATGGAATTACATGAAATGTTACACAGACATTCATTGTTTCAAAGGATGAAGCCTACAGACTTTGGTGATCCCCTGACTTTCCTTTTACAGCGCTTTCCCTTCATTCCATATTTAGTTTGTCTTTCCTTTCTTTTTGTCTGGAATAATGTTTTAGCCAATACAGACTTGACTGTTATAGAAATCCATAACTGTTTGTTCTTTTTCTCTGTCAGTTATTATTTTTTAAATTATATTTAAAGGAGAAAAATTAGTAAAATTTGATCCATGCAGTTTGTTGCTTGCATTTCTGTCTATTGTTGATAAAACTCAAGGTATTGTGTGAACCTGCTCCACAGAGTGGAGAAGCCATACTCTTGTCAGTGACCCCACCTCTGGTTTCAATCATTCTGCTTCTCTCAGTGTTTGTCTGCCCACAAAGCATCAGCTCTGAAAGAGAATCTGCACTCTGCTGCCCTCGGAGGGCCTCACACATCGGTTTATTGTCAACCTGTTTAGCTGCGAGTCATATGGATAGTCAGGAGGAAAGACTCAGGGAATTACAAAGTCTGTCATTTTGTCAGCCGGCAGGTCTGCCATTGGCTCATTCACACATTCTCCCAAAAACTGAGGAAGTGTGTGATTGGATAGCAAACTAATGCAATCTAAATGTTATGAAAACCCATTTGCTCATTCATACTATTTTCAGGGGTTCGGCTGCACTCTTAGGTTAGAGCGACAGTCACTCTTACTCTCTAAGATCAGTTTGAGCAATGGACAATTTCTAAAAAGGTCATCTTAGGCAGCTTTGCTTCTTCCGTCAATGTTTTACTACTGACGGTTTGACACTTTATTAGGCCTGACCCATTCTAATTTCATCAGTACACAACTGAGAAAGAGTCTGTCTCGCCTACTGTCTGTCTCCTTCTCCTTTATTATTGTCTCCTGTTAGTGTCAGACAGACACCCAGTGCAGTGTAAATGTCAAAGCTGTTTGTCATAAGTGAATTATTAATGATGACACGCTGAAAAGCCATTTTCTGCGCCACAAAACCCTGTGTCTGTCAAACAATATGCAGAATGGAGAAGGCAGTGTTATTGAGAGTAAGAATTGGGGGATGTTTGTTCACTAACACTCTATAATAATGTTTTCATTTAATTCAAGCTGGCAATGTTGTTTTATGACAAGGATTAATTTGTGCTGCGTTTAGGGTGGAGAGCTAATTAAATAATATAAAATATAAAATAATATACTAATGTGTTCAGTCTCACACTCCCTCCACCTACCCTTGTTTCTTTCTTTGCTCTCTCTCTTTCTGTCATCCTGTCTTTGGAATTGACACTGTTGATGACCATCACAGAGCTGGATGGTGTCTGAGTTTGACTTAATGTTGCTCTGGGGTGTAAAGTGAAGACAGTGACACAATGGAAAAGAGTTTAGAAGTGCAGCAAAGACAGACAAATACAAAGGGAAATGGAAGGGTAACCTTTTTTGGCAGATTTTGTTTTTGTGTGAGCAACCTCATGATCCTTTGTGAATGTTTTATATAAAATCCCCAATCAATAACATTCAGATTTTTTTGCTCTAATTATTGCGTAGTCATTGTTCTCTTTGGTTTTGATGTTAAGGCATTTGCAAAGATTAGTTAAATTAGTTAGTGTTTAAAAATGGCTTTAGTGATCATATTTGTCTTCACATTATATTACCACAAAGTCCCTGATCTGATTCTGCCTGGGGACCTTTGTTGCATGTGTCCCCAATGTACCTGTCAATCTCTATTGTCACTATCAATAAAGGCAAAAAAGCTAAATGCTAACGTCAGCATGCCAACATTGACAATGCTAACACGCTGATGTTTAGCAGGTATACTGTTTACTGTGATCACCATCTTAGTTAAGTGTGTTAGCCTGCTAATACTGGCTAATTAGCACTAAACACAAAGTGGAGTTGATGCTGGTAGGAATGTGATTAGTTTTGCAGGTACTTGGACATTTGAAAACTTTGACCTGATGACGGTGCTAGATAAAAAGTTAAGAGATTACCAAAGTGTTTACATTATATCCTGAGGGGGACACGACAATAGTTAGGGAGACTGTCCTTACCCAAAAAACACCCCTGAAAGTCCTTTGTTTAGGCAGCAATTATGACTTATATTTACATTTACGTATAGTAAGGGCCCTCTAGTGGCTGTAGTAAAGTAAGAAATAAGGAAGTAGGTTGGAGTGTTGGATGGGTCAAACAAACACAGGTCTTACACCCAGGGGACTGGGGTTTGTGTCTCATTTGAAAATATAAGTGAACAACATGTTTTTTTTTACGACATTATGGAACCAATGGAACTACGCTACATTTGGCGTCACGTGATTAACCACAGGTGAAGTAACAAATGTTTATGGTTTGAACCCCACACATTGTCTTTTTCTAAACTTAACTAAGTATTTTTGTGCCTAACTATAACCAAATTGCAACAATTTTACAATGTTAACGACATACTTTAAAACCACAACTGTTATGAGGAAGGCAAACGCTCCTCTAGGTCGTATTTCCTGCCACTGCTAGGGGTGCTAATTTATGAAACATCCCTATGGGTTGTATTAAATAGGAATAAACAACCTATATAGTTGTATGATTGTTAGGACTTGTTGTTGAGATATTTCTTTCAAACCCACAAACCCCATGATGGTGCTTGAGTCAGGGTATCACCAAATTAATTAGGATTCATTATTATCTGCCAATCATGAATGTCTGTAAAAAATATTTTTGCAATCCATCTTGTAGATTTTGAGATATTTCAGTCTGGACCAAGCCAAAGTGATAGACCAACAGATCGATGTTTCTGTTTTGTGATGAAATTCTAAATGATGTAATTTCTGAGCTCAACGCCCTCACATGGTTTATGTCTTGACTAAACACAGGGCATCATCTGCATGCCCCCATTACCTGTTCCCCAGTATTACAGCCTTACATGTTATGTATGTCTGCATCATGCCCTGCTTTACTGACATCAGCAACGTCTCCTGGGAAAACTCTCTACGTAATATGCCCTGTGGCCCTCCCATTCAAGACCACATGACCTACTCTGGTGCCTGCTCTCTCATTTACTATTGCACATTCAGATGTTCATACATTATCATTATTGGTTATATTTCATGATCTGGGCAGCCTAAATATCTGTAATATGATAAACAACACACACACACACACACACACACACACACACATACACACACACACATGCAGGGTCCAGATGGATATGGTTTGCAGGCCCTTGCACATGAGGGGCATTTATTATCTGTTTAATACTTAATAAGACCATAGATGTGCTGATAACTCACTTGGCACAAGCAATATCTTGAAATTATGTTTCAGGCTCTGTGCTGGATGGAATTTTATGTGTAATTTGACATTCATATTTAAGTAAGTGAGTGTGCTCAAGGAAGTGTAGCTGCCTTAACTCTAGTTTTGGAAAATAAAACAGAAAGCTGCCTGAGGAACATAAAGTTTAATGCAAGTTACTCTAAATTAACTGAACACTTGATTAAGAAATCTATTATTTATTGACCTAAAAGCATCGTCTTATTAGCCTGTGTCAAAACAAAAATAGAATTCATGTTAGATAATTATTTTAACTTATTTACTCACAGAAAGATGTATTGGCTAGAGAGATACCATTTTCTGAGCGGCTGGTTAGCTGTACAGCTTCTGCTAGGAAAAGCTTTGTGTTGGCCTCCCAATCTGCCCTGTGATATGAAATCATTTAGCACAGGAAGAATTGTGACTTACCAACCTGTACGCATGCACACAGACAAATAAAAGGCACTCATGTAATGATGTTTGGCTAGAGAAGTGACACCCTTAACCCCCTTTTTAAAATAGGCTCTCAGCTAGCATGAGTAAGGAAGTGATTTGAAGGTTGAGTGGTCCTGTTGATTGCCGGGTTGCAAAATGTCAAGTTATAACAAGAAATTCAATCAAACCATCTGTTCCAAAAACATCTATTTTTCTGTGTGTGCGTGTGCGTGTGCGTGTGTGTGTGTGTGTGTGTGTGTGTGTGTGTGTGTGAAAAAGACGGGGTGTGTGTATGTGTGGTATGCATACACATGCTGAAAATAGCAAAGCTGTCATGTGCTTCTTTGGACATTAAAGTCCTGACATGCTGCGGGAAGGATGAATGTGTGCCCGGTTGTTGAATTCACTCTCGTCCGTTTATTCAAAGCTTCAGATTTAAATATCAAAGATGATGGTGCTGTGCTCTGAGAGTTCAATGCTGTTAGCTTATTGGAGCAATAATACCTTTGTAGTGCAACAGGATTTCTTTTAGCCAAATGGGCTTAGCAGGGGGCCTTAGCTATATCGGCATAGCCTTTTTTGGCCACTATACCTTGAAATTACAATTCAGTGTAGGTTTGTGGACTATGTGGCCAACATCAAGATCCACACATTAGCCGTTGTTGAAGACTGATATGCAGGGAAACAAGCCAGAGACATGCTTGAAATGTGTGTGCAAGATATTTATTACATCCTTCCTGCTCCCCCAAAACCAGAGGGAGCCCAAAATGTTGCAACTGTGTGACTAATGTTGCTCCAGGAGGGGAGTAGTTCTGACAAATGGGGAGAAGGATGCTGGGTAAGCAAACTGAGTCTTCATCAATATCCAACATAGCAGCAAACTGCAACTTTACTGTTGTGTCTGTGACCCCTAGTGGAGATTCTGAGAACTGCTTACTGCACTGACAGACTCATGCATGTATCCATGAGACATATTGATAGTGTTTTAGCCTGTGAAGTAATAATTTGTTTATATCATGATGTCATTTGATACTAATAGGGAAAATGTGTTGACAGAGACACCAAAATCCAACTGGAGGGATACACAGGAGAAGAGGAATAATTGAAATATCTTTTCTTGGGAATTATTCATGCAGAGGTACAATGAGAACAAGAAATTGACAACTTACATATTTAAAGCTTGGTTATGTTTAAAATAGGCAGACTAGAACCCCCCCCCCCGCATGCTGAAACATTGATAAAGAGAAGCAGCGGCTGAGACTGCAAACACGCAGAGAACTGATGAATCATCCCTCCATCCTATTCATCTCAATTTGATTTGATCCAGCGAGTGTTGGATTAGCGTGGTTTTGCCCACCAGAGGCCATTCATAATCAACAGTCTTAGTGATTCACTGGAGCTTCAGTCGTGTCTTGTCTGCACATTACGTTTTTCAGATCAGAGCAGCTGTGACGTGGGGAAATACTGTCATGTGGACTAAAGAATCAAGCATACCCAATCTGCAGCTGCTGGGACAGTTTTAGTTATCAGAGTAAACTGTACTCCAGCCGACCAGCCATGTGGTTATGACTTGTTCCTTGAACACCTCTGTGATAAATTTACAGCTGCCTGTTGACAGTATTGATCTGTCTCTCTGCCAGTTTGATTATTAACATCATTTTCATTCACTCTGATTATGAGCTAGATAGATATATGGACAAATGGATGATTTAATTTAAAAAGTTAATAGCTGCGGCACCAGTTTGTCACAGAGAAAACCTTATTCATGGATTTTCTTGATTAACCCACCCTGCCCCCTTTTGCTGTATAGTATGATGGATTTCCATCATCAGGATTTAATAGTGTTTTTTTTTTTTTTTGGTTTTGCACCACTGAAATGTTTGGTCTAAGAAAGTTCTGCAAGCCACTGCAAATACGTGTTTTGTAATATAAACATTCCCAAAATCCCCTAAATGTGTTATTGTTGTTGAACAAGAAAACTACATTTTAACGTGTTCATTTTGCAAACCTATGTTCCTCCTCACAAGCTACTTTCAGCTCTTTTATGTTATTTGACATTGCATTTTCTCTGTTGGCTGAAGAAAGTAATACCATGGTTTGCAAGCCCTTGGGTGATTTAATAAAGGCAATGATCAGGAACAGGTAACAGGATAGCAGTTTGAACATTAAATAAATCCAAAAGGGCATGATTGGTAAGCAGGTCAGGAGCATGTGGAAATGGGCTGGAATAATTGGAGAGGGATGACGAACAGGTGAGCAGGCAGATGTAGGAGTCAAGTGACTGGGAAGTCTCAGGCCGTCTGGTGGATTGGTGGAGAATGGCAGGTCTGAAAAATTTCTAAGAAATGCATCATGGGCCTGGGGGTGGAAGACAAGAGGCCCAATCCCAACCGAGTGTGAGAGGCTGCAAGGATTACGTTACCTTGACCACGCCACAACATTATAGGTATACAATTGTGCTCATAAGTTTGCATACCCTGGCATAAATTTTGAAATTTTGGCATACATTTTGAAAATAATGCAAAATAACTGTCTTTGATTTAAGCATAGTGATCTTATGAATACATATCTTTTTACATAGTTGTTTGGCTGCTTTTTAAACAATATTTATAACAGAAATAACGCTAATGACCTGATCAAAAGTTTACATACCCTTGAATGTTTCACACAGGTGAAAATGGCAATTAAAGGTTATTTCCACACCTGTGGCTTTGTAAATTGCAATTAGTAGTAGTAGTGTGTCTAAATAGTCCATGAGTTTGTGAGCTCTCACGTGGATACACTAAGCAGGCTAGATATTGAGCCATGGGGAGCAGAAAAGACCTGCGTAACAAGGTATTGGAACTTAATAAAGATGGAAAAGGATATAAAAAGATATCCAAAGCCTTGCAAATGCCATTCAGTACTGTTCAATCACTTATTAAGAAGTGGAAAATTCTTGGATCTCTCAATACCAAGCCAAGGTCAGGTAGTTCAAGAAAGATTTCAGCCAAAACTGCAAGAAGAATTGTTCAGGATGCAAAAGAAGAAACCACAGGTAACGTCAGGGGAAATACAGGCTGCTCTGGAAAAAGATGGTTTGGTTGTTGCAAGGAGCACAATACGACGGTACTTGAACAAAAATGAGTTGCGTGGTTGAGTTGCCAGAAAGAAGCCTTTACTGCGTCAATGCCTCAAAAAAAAGCCCGGTTACATTATGCCTGAAAACATCTTGATGCGCCTCACAGCTTCTGGCACACTAATTGGAGCGACAAGACCAAAATAGAGCTTCATGGTCACAACCATAAGCAATATGTTTTGAGAGGGGTCAACAAGGTCTATAGTGAACAGAATACCATCCCCACCGTGAACCATGATGGTGGCTCACTGATGTTTTGGGTGTGTGTGAGCTCTAAAGTCATAGGGAATCTTGTGAAAATTGATGGCAAGATGAATGCAGCATGTTATCAGAAAATACTGGCAGACAATTTGCATTATTCTGCACGGAAGCTGCGCATGGGACACTCTTCGACTTTCCAGCACAACAATGACCCCGAGCACAAGGCCAAGTTGACCCTCCAGTGGTTACAGCAGTAGAAGGTGAAGGTTCTAGAGCGGCCATTGCAGTCTTCTGACCTTAATGTCATCGAGCCACTCTGGGGAGATCTCAAACGTGCAGTTCATGGAAGATGACCAAAGACTTTGCATGAACTGGAGGCATTTTGCCAAGATGAGTGGACAGCTATACCACCTGCAAGAATTCGGGGCTTCATAGACAACTATTACAAAAGACTGCACGCTGTCATTGATGCTAAAGGTGGCAATACACAGTATTAAGAGCTAAGGTTATGTAGACTTTTGAACAGTGGTCGGTTAATTTTTTCTTTGTTGCCATGTTTTGTTTTATGATTGTGCCATTCTGTTAGGACCTACAGTTCAATGAGAATCCCATAACAGATAAGACTTGTGTTTTGCCTGCTCACTCATGTTTTCTTTACACATGGTATATATATTACCAATTATTCAAGGGTATGCAAACCTTTGAGCAAAACTGTAATTGGGCATGTGGGACTTTTTATTTTACTTTTTTTTTAAGTTCTTTATGGTCAAGAAAGATTTGATCGGCTTCTAGGCTCTTTACAGAGTGAAGTAGTCAAATAATCGATTTACTAATTTTGGTTGAAACCAGGTGTGCTTGTGTTCCTCTAATTTTTCACATAATCATTTCATCTAAATCCTAAATGTTAATGTAATGTATCTGTGTTAATGCAGTTCTCCGGCTGAACACCCATGTGCCACTCCTCCTTGTTTACCTTTTTTTAACACTTTCAGGCTTCTCCTGTTAACTAATTATGGAAAGTGTTGAGAAAGGGCTCAAAAGTTCTGCGAGAGAGCCCTCGTGCACTTGACGATTTGACTTGAGCTTTTACATGGTTCACAACCATGACAATACACACACACACATATACATACACACATATATATATACACACACATATATATATACACACACATATATATATACACACACATATACATACACACACACACACACACACACACACACACACACACACATATATACACATATACAGATATATATACACATATACATACATACATACATACATACACACATACATACATACATATCACTATTTACATTGTAGATTATCACTGAAGGCATCAAAACTATGAATGAACACATATGGAATTATGTACTTAACAAAAAGTGGGAAATAACTGAAAATATGTCTTATATTCTAGTTTCCTCAAAGTAGCCACCCTTTGCTCTGATTACTGCTTTGCACATTCTTGGCATTCTTTTGATGAGCTTCAAGAGGTAGTCACCTGAAATGGTCTTCACTCTGTGGTCCAGCTCACCCCAAACCATCTTGATTGGGTTCAGGTCCGGTGACCGTGGAGGCACAGCAATCCATTACTCTCCTTCTCGGTCAAATAGCCCTTACACAGCCTGGAGGTGTGTTTGGGGTCATTGTCCTGTTGAAAAATAATTGACAGTCCAACTAAACACAAACCGGATGGGATGGCATGCCGCTGCAGGATGCTATGGTAGCCATGCTGGTTCAGTATGCCTTCAATTTTTAATAAATCCCCAACATTGTCACCAGCAAAGCACCCCCACACCATCACACCTCCTCCTCCATGCTTCACGGTGGGAACCAGGCATGCAGAAACCATCCGGTCACCTTTTCTCCGTCGTGCAAAGGCATGGCAGCTGGAACCAAAGATCTCAAACTTGGACTCATCAGACCAAAGCACAGATTTCCACTGGTCTAATGTCCATTCCTTGTGTTTTTTGGCCCAAACAAATCTCTTCTGCTTGTTTCCTCTCCTCAGCTGTGGTTTCCTAGTTGCTATTTGACAATGAAGGTCTGATTCGCGCAGTCTCCTCTTAACAGTTGTAGAGATGTGTCTGCTGCTAGAACTCTGTGTAGTATTCATCTGGTCTCTAATCTGAGCTGCAGTTAACTTGCAATTTCTGAGGCTGGTGACTCAGAAGAACTTATCCTCAGCAGCA
This sequence comes from Percina caprodes, assembly GCA_013375575.1. Taxonomy (NCBI): domain Eukaryota; kingdom Metazoa; phylum Chordata; class Actinopteri; order Perciformes; family Percidae; genus Percina; species Percina caprodes. The sequence goes on from JABXJD010001513.1 coordinate 59,063, forward strand.
GCCTCTTGGTCTTCCTTTCCTGGGGTGGTCCTCATGTGAGCCAGTTTCGTTGTAGCGCTTGATGGTTTTTGCGACTGCACTTGGGAACACTTTCAAAGTTTTCGCAATTTTCCGGACCGACTGACCATCATTTCTTAAAGTAATGATGGCCACTCGTTTCTCTTTACTTAGCTGATTGGTTCTTGCCATAATATGAATTCTAACAGTTGTCCAACAGGGCTGTCGGCTGTGTATCAACCTGACTTCTGCACAACACGACTAATGGTCACAACTCCATTAATAAGACAAGAAATTCCACTAATTAACCCTGACAAGGCACACCTGTGAAGTGAAAACCATTTCAGGTGACTACCTCATGAAGCTCATTGAGGGAACACCAAGGGTTTCAAAAAAGCAAACGGTGGCTACTTTGAAGAAATAAGAATATAAGACATGTTTTCAGTTATTTCACACTTTCTTGTTAAGTACATAATTCCATTTGTGTTCATTTATAGTTTTGATGCCTTCAGTGATAATCTACAATGTAAATAGTCATGAAAGTAAAGAAAACGCATTGAATGAGAAGGTGGTTCCAAACTTTTGGCCGGCCTATATACACTACCGTTCAAAAGTTTGGGGTCACATTGAAATGTCCTTATTTTTGACGGAAAAGCACTGTACTTTTCAATGAAGATAACTTTAAACTAGTCTTAACTTTGAAGAAATACACTCTATACATTGCTAATGTGGTAAATGACTATTCTAGCTGCAAATGTCTGGTTTTTGGTGCAATATGTACATAGGTGTATAGAGGCCCATTTCCAGCAACTATCACTCCAGTGTTCTAATGGTACAATGTGTTTGCTCATTGGCTCAGAAGGCTAATTGATGATTAGAAAACCCTTGTGCAATCATGTTCACACATCTGAAAACAGTTTAGGTCGTTACAGAAGCTACAAAACTGACCTTCCTTTGAGCAGATTGAGTTTCTGGAGCATCACATTTGTGGGGTCAATTAAACGCTCAAAATGGCCAGAAAAAGAGAACTTTCATCTGAAACTCGACAGTCTATTCTTGTCCTTAGAAATGAAGGCTATTCCATGCGAGACATTGCTAAGAAATTGAAGATTTCCTACAATGGTGTGTACTACTCCCTTCAGAGGACAGCACAAACAGGCTCTAACCAGAGTAGAAAAAGAAGTGGGAGGCCGCGTTGCACAACTGAGCAAGAAGATAAGTACATTAGAGTCTCTAGTTTGAGAAACAGACGCCTCACAGGTCCCCAACTGGCATCTTCATTAAATAGTACCCGCAAAACACCAGTGTCAACATGTACAGTGAAGAGGCGGCTGCGGGATTCTGGGCTTCAGGGCAGAGTGGCAAAGAAAAAGCCATATCTGAGACTGGCCAATAAAAGAAAAAGATTAAGATGGGCAAAAGAACACAGACATTGGACAGAGGAAGACTGGAAAAAAGTGTTGTGGACGGATGAATCCAAGTTTGAGGTGTTTGGATCACAAAGAAGAATGTTTGTGAGACGCAGAACAAATGAAAAGATGCTGGAAGAATGCCATTCTTTAAGCATGGTGGAGGTAATATGATGGTCTGGGGTTGCTTTGGTGCTGGTAAGGTGGGAGATTTGTACAGGGTAAAAGGAATTCTGAATAAGGAAGGCTATCACTCCATTTTGCAACGCCATGCCATACCCAGTGGACAGCGCTTGATTGGAGCCAATTTCATCCTACAACAGGACAATGACCCTAAACACACCTCCAAATTGTGCAAGAACTATTTAGAGCAGAAGCAGGCAGCTGGTATTCTATCAGTAATGGAGTGGCCAGCGCAGTCACCAGATCTGAACCCCATTGAGCTGTTGTGGGAGCAGCTTGACCGTATGGTACACAAGCAGTGCCCATCCAACCAATCCAACTTGTGGGAGCTGCTTCTGGAAGCGTGGGGTGCAATTTCTCCAGATTACCTCAACAAATTAACAGCTAGAATGCCAAAGGTCTGCAATGCTGTAATTGCTGCAAATGGAGGATTCTTTGACGAAAGCAAAGTTTGATGTAAAAAAAAAATCTTATTTCAAATACAAATCATTATTTCTAACCTTGTCAATGTCTTGACTCTATTTTCTATTCATTTCACAACGTATGGTGGTGAATAAGTGTGACTTTTCAGGAAAACACAAAATTGTTTGGGTGACCCCAAACTTTTGAACGGTAGTGTATGTATGTGTGTATATATATATATATATATATATATATATCCCTAATGTGAATAATTTATAATATAATAATTTATATTAAAAATAATTTATATTAAAAAATTGGAAAAATATTAACCACAAATCTGTCAGACAGTAGCATCCATTTTTAGACACCTGTGTACTCTATATTTGTCAAATTACAAGTACATCTTTGAACTCCAAATATCCAAATAGAACATTGGAATTGATGGATTCTGTTCTATTAAATAATGTAGTACCTATATTTGTCACTAGATGGAGATAATTACTCAGCAATCACATTTTCCAGCACCCTTGACTTCATTCAACTAAAGGGTAATGCAGCAAGTGTTAGTACACATATAAACCAGTGTCAAATTGATAATACAAAGCCGCCATTGGAGTTTTATTAAATGTTAAATATAAGATGGAGATGTCATCCACCTGCACTATGATGAGGGACATTAAAACAGCCTGCCAAACCTGCCATGAGATTCAATGTTCTTTGCATAATTAATTCCTTCAGTAACTGTTTAAGTATGTCTTTAATACATCTTCATTTTAAAGACGACGTAATGTTTCCCAGAGTTTTCTGTATCATTGGTGTGATGTATCATATCGCCTCAAGAAACAAGTACTAAAAGGTACAATCTTTGAGCCAAATGTTAGCAAAAGTGTTACCCCAATAGTATTCTAAATCTGCCCCAAAATAATTTACAAGTGTTGGTTGTTGTTGTTTTATATTTTGTACTAGAAGGACAGACAAACTGAATTGTCAAAAAAATAGGTGGCTGAGTTGGCTCAATTGGTAGAGCAGGTGCACATATACATAGAGGTGTATGCGATGACGCAGAGGTCCAGTGTTCAAGTCTGACCTGTGCTGGTTTTCTTGCATGTCTTACCGTTCTGCCTCTCTCTCCCTTTTCTCACCTAGCTGTCCTGTCCATTAGAGGCGGAAATGCCCCAAAAAAATAAAATACATAGTGAGATTTTATAAAATGTAAATGCTCTTTCTGAGGTTTTCCAACCCAAAATTATTATTACGGCATTAAAACAGTATAATCATCTTAACACTAACACAATGTTGACTGCAGTGTTTCTATCTGCTGCTCAACTTCCTTGGGCCTCAAAAGCTGTGAATTGTGAAAATCTTCAAAAATCATTTGGCCAATATATGGTCAGATTCAGTACATGGACAGGAAAATAAATCCTCTTTATCATTCTAAATTAAATCACTTAAATTAATCCAGCATCTCTGACAGCTGTATAATTGTCAGTGTTGATGATTGCAGCACCTTATTTACTGTCCAACTGTTGCTTTGTCCACTCGTAGTATATCAGAAACTAGGTTAACAACATACTTGTAGATGAAGTCGTTTGTCTGGAGAGACAACAATCATAATTCAGCCCCCGTGGGGGAATGATGATTTATGTAGCTTATTCCATAAATTCTAAGGTTACGGGGACAAATTTATGGGGCTGAGAATAGGGGGCTTGTCAGTTTGGTTGCTAGGAAACAAGTAGGAGGAAGACAACAGTTGAATGCAGAAATCTGGGTTGGAGGGGGGGGCAGAGAAAGGGTAAGATAGCTGGAGAGATATATGAGGGTGATAGAGAGGGTAAGACAGAAAAGGAGCGACACAGTGAAATCAATCTACAGGGTAAATTTGTTTCCTCATATTTCCTTTGGGCGCTGATCAGGGCCAGGAAAAAAAACAACAGTGCTGCAGTGCAATAGTGCATTTCCATGCTGTGTTATTACAGTGAGGTGACCATTGATTCTGCCAAACCCACCCAATAATTCCTGTTGCTATGATCAAAACACTTTCCCAGTGTAAAGCACAGAAATTCAAATGATGGTTCTTGTACAGCTCATCATTAAGACACACCCAGACACATCACACACAAAAGTCCTCTCATGTTCCTCCATTACCATCTCAATGAAGCTAAATATAGTCCAATCCCCCGGCCCCTTCATCTCACCTCATCAATAGGTCTGCCTTTGTCATCTGTCTGTCCTATGTTTGCCCGGAGCGTTTCTGTGTCATGTTGAATTCTGGGGTCTAGCCGATGGCACACTGACCCAGCACAGCGGCTATTTTTGGGGAACTTAATAGGTTTAAGTTTTTTTGTATTGTTTTTTAGATTTGAGCACACACTTGACAAATACTTTCACTATGTTTAATAGGTGTTGTTGTAGGTGAATAATGGAGTGTTTAAATTAATTACTTAAAATGTTTTTTCTTCAATTCAACAGTTGTTGTAGCAGTGGCTTAAACCACATGGTCATCACATCTCCATCTGTGCTCCAAGCTAATTTTTACTGGAAAAATGAAGTTTTTACATTTGCCAATATGTTTTCACTCATTAATTAGTTTGTCAGACATTCAGCTGCATAAGTCAGCTGTGGGAGCAGACTCTGAACAGATTGCTTTTGTGCTCATGCATTTTCCAGCAGTCCATGATTGTTGTGTTTGAAGCCTTTTCTATCAAATGATATGCAAAACCCCACTTGATTTCAGTCCACGCATAATGGTATGTTTGCAAGCTCAAGAAATAAAATTTAGTTTGATTTCAAATTGAGTCATGTAACAGAGTAATGTCTTTGTGTGTAACAGCAACACAGACAACGGCTCAGAATTTGGCAATGTTTAACACCTTTTGCAGCTCATTTTGTGCATTTTATTGGTCAAGGGACAAACACACACTGCCTTCTTAATGCAGTTTGATCCAAGGGGTGCCTTGCATCTAATTACTATTATTTATTTTAAAGCCAATAACAGTACAGTAACATTTTCAGTGCAGCTTCCTTCTATGTTTTGTGGTGCACCCACTCTGTTGTCATTGGAGTTTCCACTGTACAGATTATAAGGTTCTCCTTGTCAATACACCTGCCAACCCTTTGCAAACTGTGTGAAGTGAAGCTAGTAAATCCAACAGAATGTGCAGTTGACTAGATTTATTCTGTCCTCCTCCTTAAATGCATGCAACATAAGGGAGATACCTGATTACACCCAGGTTATACCTTAAATAACTCATGAAATGACAGTGTATGACACGCCAATTCGTATGCCATTATTGGCGTGTTATCAAGACGCATACTCGCTTTTTAGCATGTTTGTCTATGGTGTTTGGCCTCCATTGACTTACATTACCTTGTGATAGCGTGTCAATTTACTCCGTAGCGAGTAGTATGAAAGGACAAAAATCTGCGGTGGTCAGGGTAGTGGATGGGTAAAACACAGGACTTTCACCCAGGAGACCGGAGATTCTGTCCTGCGTGTCACGTTTCCTAAACTCAAGCATAATTTTTTATTTTTTTTTACTAAATTCAGCCCCGTTCTTTTTTTCCTAAACCCAACCGGTTCTTTTTTCCTAACCCCAATCGCGTGTCACGTTTCTAAACTCAACCGTCACTTTCTTCTTGCGATAACAAGTGCAATCATAGCAAGTGGCGTGTATTTTTGCGCCCGCAGTATACAGCGTAGACATACACGTGGATAGCTCAAAATGCATACAGATAACACGCCACTTGGCTTTAAAAAGTCGGCATGTATGTTTATGCAAAGTCATGTGGCCAACTAAGCATCCAGGCTGTTGTCTGAAATGAGACACCCTATGTGTTCAGGTTGTCCTGTTATGTATTTATGTCCTGTTATGTATATGGTAAATGTTATGGTAAATCCAAATAAAAGTTTACTATGCCATGTGTGTGTGTGTGTGTGTGTGTGTGTGTGTGTGTGTGTGTGTGTGTGTGTGTGTGTGTGTGTGTGTGTGTGTGTGAATGTTCTGATGGATTGTCAGATGACATGACATTGATGGCTCAATGTTTTAAGCACAGTTTTTGGAGCAAAATTGGCCAAGACCACTTTGTTGCTCATATACCTCAGCTGTATGTGGATGCTGGCCAACACCATCTTTTCATGGATGCCTTGTTGCTATGGAGACTAATCCAACTGTGACATGTTGAAAACAATTTAATATTAGGTTAGCCTGGCAAGAGTCCAAAAAAACTTTCAATCTAGCATAAACTCCTTCAATGCGTGGTTTAAACTAATTAAATAGGATTGTTGTGCCCAATCAATGCCTTCATCCTACTGGATTGAGAACCATACAGAATACTACACTACCCATGATCCTTTGGTGCAAGAGTTTTTATTTGACATTTATGTATGTCCTAACAAAATGAAATGTAGACTGACATAAATACATTTAGTTACAACAGAGATATAGTGGTATAAAGGGGGGTGAATCACTCTAAAACAGTTATGAAACTCTTTAAAGTTGTTTGTTATGATCATAACGTATGTTTAGGCCTACCTGCTTATTTATACCTGCACATGTAAAAACCCTCCAATGGTTGTCAACAAGTGTGTTATCCACACTGATGAAAATGTGTTGACGTGTCTTACTCAGACACACAGATTCCTTATGACGTCTCTGTCTGTCTGTCTGTCTGTCTGTCTCACAGCACTGTGTAAATAATGTCTTCTGCTGTATGTGACTCACCACACAAGCTGCCTGCAGTTACACTCTTCCAATTACAATACTTGTCATTTAGTCAATGATACCATTTTTTTCCATTTTCTTTCTTTTTTTGCTGTTTACTTACCTGACTTGGTTTCAAACTAAAGTGCTTCACAAAGGAACACAAATGAGAAACACCTACATAAACAGCCGCAGGGGTGTGTGAATACAAGTCTATCATTTAGTATTTGTTTCATCATCATAATTATCAGCATCATTGTCTTCAACCGGTTATCTGGGGTTGGGTTGCAGGGGCAGCAACTCTAGCAGGGGACCCTAAACCTCGCTTTCCCAAGGCACATTAACCAGCTCTGACTGGGGGATCCCAAGGCATTTCCAGGCCTTTACACCTAGTCCTGGGTCTCCTCCAAGGCCTCTGTCTTCTCAACTGGCTCCTTTCGATGCTAAGTAGCTGGCTGAGTGTCTCATCCTATCTCAGCCGTCATGACCATAGGTGAGGGCAGGAATGAAAATCAACTAATAGATCGAGAGCTCAGCTCAATGGTGCAAAAAAGTAAATGCAAAACTGCCCCTGCTGCTCCGATTCTCCGGCCAATCTCCTGCTCCATTGTCCCCTCACTGTCAACCTGCTCTCATGACAGCAAGTAACCTTGGTAACCCCATGTTCCTCGGCTAGATTTTTGCAAGCTAGACGTCTCATACAGCAGGAAGATTGTCCAACATTGACAACATGTCTACAATGTCAAATTGAATCTCTCCAACAATATATACCTTAAATAGTATAGAAGTATAAACACAACACAGCAGAATATTTTAGGGTTACTGTTCAAATCTTGTAAGACTTTCTGTTGCCTCTATGAGAAAGATTCAAATTAGTTATTTTTTGTATTTTTAACAGTCATTGTTGAAATATCAATTTATTTTATAGGATCTTGTTTGTGTTTTAAACGTCTTTAAAAAATTATTTTTACTTCATAACAATCACTTGAAGCTGTAGAAATCTTTCCTCTAATTGGAAATCTAAATGACACTTTACTTTAAGTCCCCTTATTTAGCATTTATTAGCAGTATATAAATGTTTATTGAATGGTGAACACACTATAAGGTAGTTAGGCAGATACCAGAACATTTTGTGCATGTATAAATGTAAAGTATTTGTTATTAATTATATATTATCTTATGAAGACTATTATTTAATATTTTAAATGATTACAACTGTGTTTTACCATATTGTTGTTCATCATCTGTTTATAGAGCCGCCTCCACTAATGGTTTATTAAACACATATCTTCTTACAACTACATCATAGTAAGTTATAAACCTTTTTTTAATGTTTATATACTGCTTATAAATGCTTAATTGAGGGACCAAAAGGAATATGCTACCCTACTTTTATTGGAAAAAACTTGGAAATATTGAGACACTTTTAGTTTCAGAATCCAACATTTTGAGTTATATTATTGAAATCTAATCAGTGCATTGTCATGTGAATGTTATAGGGAAAGGGCTGCAGATATTCTGGATGTATTGTCATTTATAACTGCAGACTTGATGGCTTAAAAGAAAGTGAGAAGCTTATGAGCTTTTATTAATGTATTACTACCATGTATTACCAAATAGAAAGGGTAAACAAAAGACCATAGCAACAGACAAAGGGATTTTTCACAACCAGGCAACCCAGATCTTATTATTGTAAATGGCTTATCACTGATCTGTAAATCATTAGTATATTGCTTTAACCACCAATAAAGCCATTAGTTACAACATATAAGCTTTTGGGTGCATTATTACAAATGGTTGCCAACTAACCTCAGTGGTGTCACCAGTGTCACTAATGGTGTCCATTCAAACCTTTTTGATGGTTTGATCAAAGCTGGAATATCTGGTTGATTGGAGCCTGTCAACAAATACAAAGTCATATTTCAGTTGGGTTAAGTCACTGTCCTTAAATAAAATAACCTTTTTTTAATTAGAGAAAAAAACTACTGACTCAAAGCTGTATCTATAAAGAAACTAGACCTGCATGATTAATCATTATAAAATCGCAATCTCGATTCACCTTGTTTAATTTTAAAATAATGTAAGTTATTTTAAAATTAAATTGTGATCGTTATTTAATTTTACGAGCCAACTGCATCACAGATGCTAAAACTTTCTTCCGTGAGTTTTAAGCATAGATTGTATAAAATAGGTTTTAAAGCGCTCCCATGCACTGCACTGCTCTCCCTTCTCTTCATTGAATCCTCTATGTTTACAGGCTTGTGGTGATCATGATATCAATTCTAAGCTAAAAAATTGTGATTCATATTTTTCCCAGAATCGTGCAGGCCTAAAAGGGACTCCACCGGCACGTCCTCTGCCTTTTCCCAGTGAATAACTATCATCCTTCCACCCTAATCATCTTTGTTACTAACACCTAATTACCATGATTCACCCCTCACCTCTCAGCCAAGGGAGCTGTGGCTGCTTCATGCTCTCCTCCTGGCAGAAAAAAGTATTGGTGTCACTGCTACACAGAGTAAGTGGCAGAAGTAACATTTATATCACACTAAGCTAAAACACATAAACAAAATTTAAAAAAAAGTGTGATTTTGCTTTCAAAAGTTTGTTGCCTTATAACTGGAGGAGTACGTCATTGGAAGATTTTTACATCTCATCTCACCATTCATAATGAGGAGATGTAAGAAATCTGTCTGTTATGCGTTCTATTTTTAATCCCCATAATGTGTTGGAGCACTAATGAGTTGGAGGCCACACACCATTGATCACTGCCTTCGTCATACCACCATCACTAAATACCCATCAGTGTCAGTATCGTGGTTAACGCTCTCCTGTGGTTCATCTTCTCTTTGACTTCTGTTTCCATTCACATCAGTTTACGGGTGAATTTTACTTTACATTGATTCTCTTGCTTGCAGCCCTTTAAAAATAAAGGCTTTCATTCAGGAATCTACTACTTGCTTTATATCTTTGTAAATTGTAATTGTAATTTGTTGGACTGTTTTCAGTCGTGCATTTTAACACATCTAGTATTTACAGCAGAAGGATGGTGGGCAGTATGTGTGATCGACTCAAGATAAACATGCAACATAAAAACATACAGTGCCCATGTTCATTATAATAACAGAGCATGTTATCCACTGCAAAGGTGTTATTCACACATGTGTTTTTGATAGTTTTTAGCAGATGGCAGTGTCAGTCTGTAAGTCGATCCACCACTTTGGTTGAGACTGAAATATCTCTCTATAACTATTTGATAGGTCCCTTGACTCTTTCTCTAGCGTCACCATGAGGTTCACAATTGTGGTTTGAGTGAAATCTCTCAACATCTGGATGGATTGCCATGAAATTCAGTACAGGTGTACCCCTATAGGATGACTTTTGTTATCACTCAGGTAGGGGCTGGGCGATATGGAGAAAATCAAATCACGATATATTTGACCAAATACCTCAATATCGTTACAGCAACGATATTGTAGTCTTGACTATTGGTGCTTTCATAAAATATTTACACAATGAGATTTTTGATAAATAATCATCAATCTGGATATAATGACTAAGTGGGTAAAGGCAAATAATAGAACAGTTACAACAATCTGTTAAGTTCAGAAAATGACATCACTTTACTGTAATGCAGCCTTTAAATCCAGCAAAAGACAACACTTATGCCATATTACGATATTACAATATCCAAAATCTAAGAAGATATCTACTGTCATATTACGATATTGAGATAATATCCATATATTTCCCAGCTCTATCTCAAGTCAGACTTTGTATTTGTCCCATGACAAAATAAAAATGACAAAATACCTGTAAACTAAAAAACTCGTTTGCATTTAGCACAATGCACCACTGTGCATGTTAAGACATGGTTGTGAAGTCTTGTTGTAATTATAATTATTATTATAATGGAGGACTATGGCACAGAGGAGGAAGCTTTATCAGACTTTGGCTACACTGATAAAAGTTGTTAGAATCAATTTATCATTGGTTTTGCTCTTTTCAAGGGGTTTGTTGACAGTAAGAAAAATTTTGAATATTACCACACTTATACTTTAAAGCTAATTGTCTTCATTATTGCTTGATCTATAGTGATTTTTCTCAGAACTGACAACTGTAACATTTCAACTCCACCCTTCCAACCCAACATCTGTCCCTGCTCTCCTATTTTCTCCCCTCTTCATTGTGAACATTCCCCATCCTCAGGAGTGGATAGGATTACTTTCAGTCAGCATACAGCAGCTCAACTCCCCCCTCACTAGCATGCCTTGCAATAGTAGGTTCTCAGCCATATAATTAGCCAAAGATGCCTGTTGCTGTCCTCCTAGGTGTCTTGGCTGGCACTGGTTAATCTCACACCAGGTGTTTACTCCCTTACCAAACTCCATGTGTGACCAGCATTCAGTTTGCTCATCCTAAAATGAACAACATAAGCATCAAATAGACAAATCAAAACAAGGTCCCTTTTGAAATGGTAGTTGATTATGGTTTACATAATCTCTTGCATGAAGATAGAGGAATCTAATATTTGTTTTATCACATTTTGATTTTATCAATTAAACTCAAGGGTTGTTAAGTCAACCTGCGCATTTTAAAGTGTGTGTGTGGGGTTGGACAGAGGTTAGGAGAGGTGCTTGTCGCATTAGGAGACACTGTTGGCTTCTCTCCAGCTCTGACAGTGCTGGCGGGAAGGGAGATACTTCCCTCATCAGCCAACCCACTATCCCCCTGCAGACCAGACGGATTGAGATTTTTCTTTTTCCTCCGTGTGACATGTATTTGACAGCATGTTTTGTTCGCGTTGTTTCGGGGGGGGGGGAATGTCGTGGAAAATGCCAAACTTTTTTTTCTTCCGGTCGTCCTCTTACGCACGCAGCAGGATAGTCCTCTTGTGGTAGGTGGTCAACAGAGAAGAGGAGAGAGGAGACAGGAGTGATGTGCTCTGAATTAGTCAGACGACTGTTGCCAGTTTATTTAAAAATCCATGGATCAACCTGTTCTACTGCTTTTCGCTCAGGGGACTGAGGATGGCTGAAGACGTGACCTGTTGCAGCTTTTCTTTAAGCCATTAATGTTTGGATGGAAACAACGCTGCGAAACGAATGAGTTCATTTAAGACGACAGATTGTTAAATGGGGAGGAATTGAATTACTTTTTGGATTTGTGTCCTTTATTTTACCCGGAGCACACTTGGAATCAACGTTTTTCTCTAATAGGACAGACTGGAGAAAAATCCGTGAATGTGGTGGACAGATTTTAAAGTTGGGGAACACTGAGTTCGGTGTTTTTTGCGAATGAACTGATGATGGACTAAAACGGGTCAGGAACTCGCCACTCCGTCGCTGTCACACGAGCGCAGCACCGCGCCCTGCTTTCTAGGAAACTATAACCTCCCTTTCCTATCCTGTCTTCCTTCCCGACAGAATGGCCCGGTTTGGAGACGACGTCCCGGGCTTGTTGAGCCCAGGGGATGGAGGGTCCGATCGCAACCGGAACCGCGATGGGGCGGCCGTGTCCACAGGTGGCATCTCCCCAGCCTTTAAGCAGACCAAAGCGCAGCGTGCTCGCACCATGGCCTTGTACAACCCAATCCCGGTCAGGGAGAACTGCTTCACCGTCAACAGGTCCCTCTTCATCTTTGGCGAGGACAACGTGGTCAGGAAGTACGCAAAGAAAATCATTGAGTGGCCATATCCTTTTTCTGCTTCATGGTGTAAATGAAGCGGGTAAGGTTTGAAATATACAAACACATTCATCCGAGATGTGCACGAAATCGTAGCAGTGAATAACTAAGGTGGGTAAACAGTGTTCCAGTTTAACAAATAAACAAGAACAATGTTCTCATATTTCCACAAGTGTACATCATTTCACACAAGACTAAAGTCCTACATTCTCTTTAGTGCTTTGCCCCTAATTTATCTGTACAAAAATTGTGAATTTCAGCACCATGGACAGCATGCACAGTGAAATACACACAAGGAAATACATTCAACGAGAGAGAGAGAGAGAGAGAGAGAGAGAGAGAGAGAGAGAGAGCTCAGTCTAGGAATTGTTTGAATGAAACAATATTTTGGTTTATTTAATCCAAATACTGTACAACAGTGATTTAGGAATTAAGAAAACAAAGCAGGACATGAAAAAAAACAAGCACTAAATCAGACCTTTTGAGTGTACCAGTGCCATTATTTTTACTATTTTATAAAACAACAATCCAAAAGTGGATGAAATTATACATATCAGTTTGACTCAGGTTATGACAATATCTAGACAAAAATAGTGCAGAAGAGGAGGAGGTGTCAGTGGAAAGTGGATTAGAGGAACACACAGGAGTTTCTCTGCTTATGGCTGTAAAGCTTTTCTGTCAACAAAGGCTATGAAGACCGGCTGTTGCCACAACAGCACTGTCCCTACTGACGAGTTGTGTACAGTGACTATATCAAGCTCAATAGAGCTGCAATGATTGGTGGATTAATAGATTAGCCGATCGACAATAAAATACATTAGCAACCATTTTGATAATCAATTATTAGTTTTGGTCACTTTTTAAGTAAACATGCCAAATATACTCTGGTTTCAACTTCTCCACTGTGAGGCTTTGCTGGTTGTCTCTGTTTCATATCATTGTGTGTTGCCTGCCTACATACTGCCATTAACTCAAAGTGGCATTATCCAAATCGGTTTTACATAACATTTTAATTTTCAGTAGTGCTGTGACATAGTCTGTGACAATGATTATTTGGGTGCTTTCAAAAACCTAATGACTAGCTCTTCTATTACTAAAAAGGGAGCAACTGTATTATTTCCTCTGCCTTTTGCTGAGGAGGACGACCACACGCAAATGTCCATTAGTGGCGTGTTTGTGCTGCTGCTGTGCAACTCACCAGGTGTCTGGACCAGGTGTGGCCTCTTCTCAGCTATTGTTCTGCTCCTTTCAACAGCTTCCTGACTGACTGACTGACTGGCCTATTGATGATTATAAAAACCCAGCAAATAGAATGAGTGGACCTCTATTGATGATCGCTGTCTATTGTTTTCTCTGGGCTTGCCCGTCCATTAGTCCATAGGTGCTTAAAAATAGAAACTGGATGAATCTTAATCAACAGCTGAGAAAAATTTGTGTGTGTGTGTGTGTATGTTTGTGTGTGTTGGTTATCATATTACAAATATTTCAGCCACCCAGTGGATAAAATATAACCAATAATGATAATACATCTACAGGCACATCTGTGTCAAGAATACAATTTAAATCTAAATATTGTGTGTGCTGTAGTGGCCAGAAGGAAAGCATCCAGACTGAATAACCTCCAGGTTAATGTGCTGTTGTGGAGGGAGTGTCTCATTACATCTAATGAGCTCTACTGTATCAGATTAACAAGCATTAACAGGAATCATATGTAAGGATGTCTGATCGCAGTGTCACATGCTATTACAACAAGTCATCATTCAGTGAGTCATATTATATCGTTTGCTGAGTGTTTCTGTGTTCTGGTCAATATCCACTGTGGCTTTGATGAGTGGCTCTCTGTGAATCAAGTTAATACACATGCAAGCATGCAGAGGACATATTGTAAATACAGGTAAAAGCCAGTAAATTAGAATATTTTGAAAAACTTGATTTATTTCAGTAATTGCATTCAAAAGGTGTAACTTGTACATTATATTTATTCATTGCACACAGACTGATGCATTCAAATGTTTATTTCATTTAATTTTGATGATTTGAAGTGGCAACAAATGAAAATCCAAAATTCCGTGTGTCACAAAATTAGAATATTACTTAAGGCTAATACAAAAAAGGGAGTTTTTAGAAATGTTGGCCAACTGAAAAGTAAGAAAATGAAAAATATGAGCATGTACAATACTCAATACTTGGTTGGAGCTCCTTTTGCCTCAATTACTGCATTAATGCGGCGTGGCATGGAGTCGATGAGTTTCTGGCACTGCTCAGGTGTTATGAGAGCCCAGGTTGCTCTGATAGTGGCCTTCAACTCTTCTGCGTTTTTGGGTCTGGCATTCTGCATCTTCCTTTTCACAATACCCCACAGATTTTCTATGGGGCTAAGGTCAGGGAGTTGGCTGGCCAATTTAGAACAGAAATACCATGGTCCGTAAACCAGGCACGGGTAGATTTTGCGCTGTGTGCAGGCGCCAAGTCCTGTTGGAACCTGAAATCTCCATCTCCATAGAGCAGGTCAGCAGCAGGAAGCATGAAGTGCTCTAAAACTTGCTGGTAGACGGCTGCGTTGACCCTGGATCTCAGGAAACAGAGTGGACCGACACCAGCAGATGACATGGCACCCCAAACCATCACTGATGGTGGAAACTTTACACTAAACTTCAGGCAACGTGGATCCTGTGCCTCTCCTGTCTTCCTCCAGACTCTGGGACCTCGATTTCCAAAGGAAATGCAAAATTTGCTTTCGTCAGAAAACATGACTTTGGACCACTCAGCAGCAGTCCAGCTCTTTTTTCCTTAGCCCAGGTGAGACGCTTTTCGCTGTTTCTTGGTCAACAGTGGCTTGACACGAGGTATGCGGCAGTTGAAACCCATGTCTTTCAAGCGTCTCTTGGTGGTGGATCTTGAAGCACTGACTCC
This sequence comes from Percina caprodes, assembly GCA_013375575.1. Lineage (NCBI taxonomy): Eukaryota > Metazoa > Chordata > Actinopteri > Perciformes > Percidae > Percina > Percina caprodes. The sequence continues at coordinate 74,356 of JABXJD010001513.1, forward strand.
AGCAGCTGTCCACACCCTTTTTCACAATCTTGACTAGGCGCGGTGATCCCTATCGCTTGTACACTTTTTCTGACCACAGTTTTTCCTTCCCTTTGCCTCTCTATTAATGTGTTTGGACACAGAGCTCTGAGAACAGCCAGCCTCTTCAGCAATAACCTTTTGTGTCTTTCCCTCCTTGTGCAATGTGTTGATGGTCGCCTTTTGGACAGCTGTCAAATCTGAAGTCTTCCCCATGTTTGTGTAGGCTTCAGAACTGGACTGAGAGACCATTTAAAGCCCTTTGCAGGTGTTTTGAGTTAATCAGCTGATTACTTTGTGGCACCAGGTGTCTTCAAAATGTAACCCTTACACAATATTCTAATTTTGTGACACACGGAATTTTGGATTTTCATTTGTTGCCACTTCAAATCATCAAAATTAAATGAAAAAAACATTTGAATGCATCAGTCTGTGTGCAATGAATAAATATAATGTACAAGTTACACCTTTTGAATGCAATTACTGAAATAAATCAAGTTTTTCAAAATATTCTAATTTACTGGCTTTTACCTGTATATAGACATATAAGCATATAAACAATGGCACAGAAACGTTTGTATTTCTATACTTGTGAGGACCCTTATTGACAGAATGCATTCTTTAGCCGCTTTCCTTCCCTTAATGCCCAGTGGTTGAAGAAGTATTCATATATTTTACTTTAGTAAAAGCAGCAATACCACAGTGTACCCTTCATTACACTTAGACCTTGGTCCAAAAATAAACAAAATCTACTTACCAGCACTTTTATAGCTTACTAATGCCTCATTTCCACTGCATGGTTCCGCTCGACTCAAGTCACTTTTTAATACCAGGTGTTTCTCTTTGTTTCGTTTTCCAGGGCGACTAGTACCCCCTCAGTGTAGGTGGGATTCTCGATTGATTGCCATAGCAACACTACCTGGATCCTTTCGTATGCAACAATGTCTGCAGTTTTTCGATGTATGGCATTATGTATGTAGAGTACGGCATGGTTTTGCAGGCTGCCTTTTTAAAAAATCTGGTTTGAGGGAAATAAAACTATTGTGGTCGCTATTGACAGTAGCTTTGCTTTTTAAAAATGGCCAGTTTGTGCTGGATGTCCCGTATCGCGCTAGTGACGATTCTTTCTGACCCATCAGTGGTCTGCAGTGTTTTAACTCCACCTTTTAGTATCGATTCATCTCCCTTGAAACCTCGACCCAGGTGGTGTCAAACAAGTACCTGGTACCAGCTACTATCCACAACTTTTGCTAATGTAACCAAGTAAGAGTGAGCCGGGTAGAGCCATGGCGCACCATACAGTGGAAATGCAGTATTATTAACACAGTTTATCTCATTTGTAAAACGTAAGGAAAACAAACGTCATGTTACAATTTTACAGGGGCTTTATGCTGGACTATTTCTTGCTACTTCCTGCAGTGTTGTCATCACTGCTGGGTTACCCAACAACCGACAATCTGAGGTTTTGGCTATGCCTTCTTTAGGGTTTTGATCTGTGCATGTTTCCCTTTGTGCTTTAAAATGGAGAACTAAAGTAAAGGAAGGATTTGATATACATGGGTGTAATTTATAAACCCAGACTTATCTCATGAAATGGTACATAAATGACACGCCAATGTATGACACGCGATTGCATATTAATTTATGCCATAGCGAGTAGTATGAAAGGGCGGAGGATGGGTAAAACACAGGACTTTCACCCAGGAAACAGGGCATTGCGTCCCTTGTTGTGACCATGTGTGACAGTTCCTTGACCCGCATGTGACACACGTGTGACTTTTCTTCAACCGTTGCTTTCTTCTTTTTATAAAAGCCAACATAATTCTTTTCCTAAACCCAACCGGTTCTTCTTTTCCTAAACTCAAGCATAGCTTCCTTCTTGCGATAACACGTTCTTCTTGCGTTAACACGTAGACATACATGCAGGTAGCTCAAAAAGCGTACAGATAATATGCCACTTGGCTTAATAAAGTTGCCGTGTATATTTACGCAAAGTCATGATGCCATTTTGATAAACCTCAGTCCTTTCCCTAAACTTATAATTAATATAATTGTATTTTTAATCTTAAAAGGCCAGACCCTTAAACAGTCTTTTAAAGAAGTGAAAAACACCTTAAATATTCTCACTTCCCACAAATGTCCTTGCTCTTATTGTCAAAATATCAAATCGGTCCTCACAGAAATAGCAAACAAGAGCACACATACACGTTCACAATCTCACAATCTCAGCAGGACATCTCATAAAGGTCAGCCATGTGTTTGGAGAACAACTTGCTGCTGTCACCTCGCTGCAAGAGGTTCTTTTATCTCTGAATGCTCAATTAACAGCACGTGATCAATTCAGGATTTTTCCAGAGGCTTCTGTGCAAGCTCACAGGAATAAGAGTTGGTTAAATGTATGTGTACATGTATGAATCACTCTGACTGTCAGTCCATTGTACCTACCTGAGGTTGCAGTTGATGGAAGGCTGATCGAGGCCTGGTAAGGAGAGGCAGGGCTAATTAAGCCCACGGCCTGAGTTTAGTGTGGCAGGCCTGGTGAGGACTGACAGCTGCTCCTCCTGTCTGATCCCCACTGAGAATCCCCGCAGAGGGAAGTTTCCCATTGAGAAGGTACACCTTTAAATAATTGATAGTTGGATTTAATAGTTTGTTTCATCATGGCAAACAGTAATAACCATGGGCTGGCTGGTTGTCAGACTTTTGAAGCATGAAACTGTTGGTGTTGAAAACTTGTTGATGACGAGGAGTAATCAAAGAAATATCAGTAGGCTGAGAATGTGCAGTATAAGATCTTTATTTCATGAACAAAGATCTGAGTTAGTCAGCAGAAAAACTGAACTCGAAAGGGCAGATAGATGACAATATAAATCTGAAGATTATTAAAACACCTTCTTATCCCCCTTCCTCCAGAAGACAGCCCTCATCAAGTGACACGCACCCCCCTTTTGTTACATGCAAATCTTTGGAAAAACAGTTCTTTTGACCTTGTGTCTTGTCTAATCTGATAATCTTTTATTGCATTTTTTTATGGTATGACACATTTGGAAAGTCCAGGAAAACACTTAAGTGTCTTACTGTACTGGCAACTTACTGGTTATACAATAATGAAAAAAGGTGGGGGATTTAAAAAACACTATATGGTCTATATGGTATCTCTATGGTTTTCTAATAAATAATTACCCCCTTCAAGACTTATAAGAAGTCTATGTCATGATATGTCTGTGAGATAAAAGTACAAAAAATATGAAGACATAATCATGAATTAAAACGGATATATTTGATATAAATGATAAATTTCAATTACCATTCTTTATGTCTGTCATTGTAGTCCGCTACCACCGATATCTTAAGAAAAATACCTAAACCCAGAACTTGCAACCCTCTTACCCTGAATGATACTTTCAAATATAAAAGATTAATTTGTTTATTGAAAAATACATTTTAGGCTTAAGGCATAGGTCTATACTATGGTTTTCTACCTCAACATGTAGACATTTTAGGTATTTGACAGGAAATCACTGCTCTTTTTTTAAACACAGAAGCCTAACCAGGATTTAAAATGCACGGATGACAATTTAATTAGGGAGTATTTTAGCTTGTATATCCTTTGCATATGCCTCCAAAGCCAGCTTAAATTTGAGAAAGACTGTTAATTTCTCTCTTACTAAATTGCATCCTTACGTGAAAAATAGAAATGGAAAATTATAAGTTATTAGCAGGGAAATGACCCTGGTGTCCCCAGTGGTCCTACTCTCATTTGTCTACAAATACAAAAATGTTTTTTCCGCTTATTGAATGCTTTATTTTTATTACAGATTTGTAGAGTGAATGTAGCTGAAGACTAGTAAATGCAGCCTCACATGAGGTATGTTCACCTCTCCTTATTATGACTATATCCACAGTGGTAGTTCACTGTATGACTGAACTATCTCTGCATTTATCCTCAGGATTGATAGGCTAGCTCAGGCAGACTACTGAGGTGTGGAGGTGATGTGGAATTGAAGATAGATTTATCTTTAAAATCCATCCAAAATGTCTTTAATCTTACATCTTTTTGAATAACAGCACAGCAATAATTCTCCAGGCTGAAATAGTGTTCATTTTACTCCAAATGGAGATTACACTCCTGGCTTTCCTCTGTGTTTGTATATTTAATGCTGCTCTCTGCCTTTACTACTCACTCATACTCACGCACGTTGCTGATAATTCACAGATTTCCAATAAGCCAGACTCAGATGCCTGTTATTCATTTTGATTTTCACCTCTTTGTAAAAATAAGCACGGGGGCTTGGATCCAATCTGGGCCTGATGGTTTTCGCAGATGCACAGGGCATCACACTCTCTCTCCATATCTATTTTTACACGCATGTTTGAGGAGGCGAGGAAGAGTGCCATCGTCACTGTGACTCACAGGATTGCTCACGAGATGCCACGCTGCTACAACTGGTAGACGATCCACAAACAACGTCACGCTTGCAGCACAGATGAGGGGAGATGGGTTTTGGTTAAAGACACTTGTTGAGTGTGTAACTTAGGGCCAAGTCAGCATTGAATTTTAGGGAACATCAGTTATATCAGGAATAACCCATCAGTTGTTGGGAGCCTCTTGGGCAAATAAGTCAACATACTTCTGTACTCTGCAGAGTATGTGAGTGCATCGAAAAGGCTTTAAAACCAACTGTATACTACCTGCCCAGCACCAAACCACAGGCAGACAAAGTTAGCAGCTAGCCGGTGAACATAGTGGACCGTTCCGAAAATAAAAATCCAATTTCCTCTAAACTAAACTAATTTGGCGGAGGATTTGGCGCTGACCAAAATCAGAGCTTAAATGTGAGTAAAAATTTGACTTGAATCCGCGAGGTTTCCAGAAACAACTCCAAATGAATGATGCTCTTTATTTGCTGGATGTGTGATAGTTAGACATAACATGTTCGCCATGTCAATTTAAAAGGTGATAACATGTCTGTACCATATTTGTGTGTGTAACCACAGATAGTTCAGCTGCTCAGGAGGAATTGTCTTGTAGCATTGACTTTTGGCTGAAAGAGAAGCCTGTTGCCGTGGATACCTCTATCTTAATTTTCTCTCTCTCCTCCCCTTTCCTACCTCTGTCTCCCCCTCTGTCAAATCTCCTCCCTCCTACTGCTTGTGTTTTATGTGTTTGAGGGAATGCAGGGCATGGCGACTGGCTGCTGCTGAGAGCTCTCAGCAAGACTAAAGTGATGCTAGTTATGGCAGAAAAGGGGACTCAAAAGATATACTTCACTTCTTGAAAACAAACTTGAAAAACACTCGTCAGCCTGAGACAGACATTTTGCTATTAATTTTCATGCTCATCATGTCCTACTGTACTGTACATGTATTGATGGCTACTATGGTTTTGTTCATCCAAAATTTCTCAGCGATCAACTTGCAATCACTAAATCAAATCTCTGGCTAAGCCTAGCTTTAAGTAAGAATCCCTGTAGGCTGGTGGGAGTAAGATTATTTTTGCATTGTTTATTTAGCTTCTCATTGCTCAAATGTTCCTGGTTACAGCTGCTTATCTGGTCTCCTTGCCTTCTCCTCACCCACCTATTTAGCAAGCTTCTGACACTCTATATAACCATCATCTTCTCCTCCACTGATCATCCACCATCCTTTCTTCTGTTTCATTCTTCCCTGTTATCTCTGCCTCCTTCTTACTTCCGCTCTCCCTCCCTGTCTCTACTCTGCAGATTTAAGCTCCCTTCCTTCCTACCTCTTTTGCACATAACCAGGAGAAATGGGTCTGCCCATAAAGCATTAGATAAAGAGCACATTGCTGGCTGAGCTCAACCCCAGTGCGGCTGGTGTTGAACCGACAACCAATACAGGTCTCAATGAACAGGCAGTGAAGCATGTAGTAAGAGTGACCCTGTTTATTGGATCACGTTTCAGGCCACCCACTCATCCGTCCTCGATAAGCCTTCTGTTGGTCCAAAGTGTGCGTGTGGATGTGTGTTGCAGCTAACCTCCGAAAAAAGTTTAGCCCATTTCTGGTTGTGCCTGCAGCCCCGGGGCTTGTAACATGCAGGTTAATTCTGTTTCATACAGAGGAATCAATGTTAGCCTGTCTGTGTGTTTATGTGTACAGTGGTGCTCAAAAGTTTACATACACATGCTTAAGTTGACTAAAAAGAGGAATAAAAAAATCATGTGTTGGAAATTTATTTTAATACCTAAATTAAAAAATGAGGTAAAATCCAACCTTTAAGGACACCAATTTTCTTTGTGAATGAATAACGTATTGTAAATAAATAAATGTTCTTATTTAAAATACAGGGGTCATAAGTATACATACCTATGTTAAATTCCCATAGAGGCAGGCAGATTTTTATTATTAAGGCCAGTTATTTCCTGGATTCAGGATATTATGCATCCTGATAAAGTTCCCTTGGCCTTTAGAATTAAAATAGCCCCACATCATCACATACTCTTCACCATGCTTAGAGATAGGCATGGGATACTTTCTATAAAACCATCTCTCAATGCAAATCAAACCAGGTATTAGTCTAACTGAAATAAAACCATGCCTATCTCTAAGCATGGTGAAGAGTATGTGATGATGTGGGGCTATTTTAATTCTAAAGGCCAAGGGAACTTTATCAGGATGCATAATATCCTGAATCCAGGAAATAACTGGCCTTTAATAATAAAAATCTGCCTGCCTCTATGGGAATTTAACATAGGGGTATGTATACTTATGACCCCTGTATTTTAAATAAGAACATTTATTTATTTACAATACGTTTTTCATTCACAAAGAAAATTGGTGTCCTTAAAGGTTGGATTTTACCTCATTTTTTAATTTAGGTATTAAAATAAATTTCCAAAACATGATTTTTTTATTCCTCTTTTTAGTCAACTTAAGCATGTGTATGTAAACTTTTGAGCACCACTGTACATGACATTGTAATTGCAGTGCTGCTGGGTTTGTTTTACTGTGATTAACTCAATTACTTTTTAATTTTTTTTCTCTGATTTAGTATCTGGATGTTAATTTGTTCTCTCTATTCTAATAGCAAAGACTTTCTGTATAAATAGCATAGACAGATTTGTAGTGCCATTTATTACAAATTTGCTCAACTACTGTTTGTTCATCACATTTGTGTTTGACTGTGACCTAGAAACCTGTTTAGAGCTTTCTCTGTTTCTGTCTATTTGCTGTTCTGTAAATGGTCACTTAAATATAGTACTTAAAGGATGGGTCTGGAATATATTTTTTATATTTTTTTTATTGTAAACAAATTACATGAAATGACCAAAACCAACAATAAACTAATGCTACTAACAAGTGTTGTTTATGTATCCAAAGCCTGATAGGGCTTATGGTGTTTGAACCTACATCATTCATCATTGTCACAGAGATCCACAGACAGAGTAGGTCTTGCTGAGACACCAACATATGATTGGTTTTGAACTTTTTGGGGAATTTGTTGCCAATGACACAAATCTAGAATATCCTTTAAATTAACAAACTTTACTAGACACTCAACGAAAGGTTAGTCAAAAGTTCCTTAACTTGGTCCTTCCACTCCATTTGAATACATGATCCTCACCACCATCATCGCCAACTGTATCGTCTTGGCTCTGGAACAGCACCTTCCTGGAGAGGACAAAACGCCCATGTCTAAGAGACTGGTGAGATATTCACACATTGGAAACATCCGCACAGACAACCACACTTCGTATTTTCTGCCAAGTTACTAAAATTAAAAGATAATTTCCATTTTATTTCAGTGTAAGACAGTTATCACTGATTATCTGCTTTGCACTTACAGGAGAAGACAGAGCCCTACTTCATTGGGATGTTCTGTTTTGAGGCTGGGATAAAGATCATCGCACTGGGCTTTGCTTTTCATAAAGGCTCCTACCTCAGGAACGGATGGAACGTCATGGACTTCATTGTGGTCCTCAGTGGGTGAGTCAAACTGTGGGTGTGTGTGTGTGTGTGTGTGTGTTTGTGTGTGTGTGTGTGTGCAGATCTGTGAAACAGGATTAGCATTATGAATTGAAAGAGTTGATGAATCGGTGAGATTTACTGAATTCAAAGCACCTGATGTACTGATATCCCAGTTATTTCTATCTGGTTTGGTTGGTCAAGTTTGACAGTTTGCCTCTTTGTTGCTTGTTGGTCTTTACTGAATATTAATACCTCCTCACTTTAGATGTTGTCCTAAATTTTGAAATAATTTGAATCCTGTAAATAAAAGATTAAAAAATTAAGTTTTTGGTCCATTTTGTTATGCTAGACTTTCCAAGCCTGATCTGTCACCAATCTCCTTATACACATTAACACTTTGTCAATGTCATTGGTGGCCTTTTCTTGTATTTGGTTCAGATTCTTTTCAAAATGTCTCTAGATGTGGCGTCAGTGCATCCTACATTTTTGTTCTTGTTTGACCACTTAACTATCTTTCCTGCTTAGGAAGGACAAGATGAGGGTTTAAATTGTAAAATTAACTGCTATGAGGAAATTCAAACATGGTTTGTGTAAAGAGACCTCTCAGTTTTACTACTTTTATTTTATTTCATTTATGTAACTTAATAAATCAAAATGTAATGGAAATTGTCCAACTAGACCAACTAAACTCACCCACTTGTTCACTTATCCACTCTGTAATAAACACTAAATAGTAACTATATAATGAGTAGAAACACTAAGGACTTACTACCACTGTTTGATGTCACATAGGGTTAAATAACACTTGTTTTATTGTTATATTATATTGTGGAACCTTTGAAGAAAACGTAGTGTGGATCCTACGTTTTGTTCCATTGTAGAAACTTGCCAAAGTTTTTACGTAGATTTTTTCCCGTAGCTGTAAATATAATGGATTAGGTAACAAAAAGCCTCTTTAACTATAACCCATTACTAGCTGAACACCATGTTGAATTAACGACCAGTTGAAGGTATACTACAAGCAGCTACAGTGGGGCTCGAAGGTTTGGGCACCTCAGGTAAAATTTTTTATTAATGTGCATAAAGAAGAAAAAAAAAAAGGAAAAATCTCCAAAAGGCATCAAATGACAGATTAGACATTCGTATAATATGTCAAAAAAAGTTAGATTTTATTTCCATCATTTACACTTTCAAAATAACAGAAAACAAAAAAATGTGTCTGCAAATGTTTGGGCACCCTGCAGAGTTAATACCTTGTACTGCCCCTTTGGCAAGTATCACAGCTTGGAAACGCTTCTTGTAGCCAGTCAAGAGTCTTTTGATTCTTGTTCGCCCATTCTTCCTTCCAAATGTCTTCCAGTTCTTTGAGGTTTCTGGGCTGTCTGTCACGCACGTCTATCCATAGATTTTCAATTATGCTGACTTCAGGAAATTGTGAAGGCCATGGCAAAACCTTCAGTTTACGCCTCTTGATGTAAACCACCGTGGATTTTGATGTGTGTTTAGGATCATTATCCATTTGTAGAAGCCATTCTCTCTTTAACTTCAGCTTTTTCACAGATGGCATCAAGTTAGCATCCAAAATTTGCTGAAATTTTATAAATCCATTTTTCTCTCTTCTCGTGAAATGTTCCTGTGCCACTGGCTGCAATACAACCCCAAAGCATGATTGATCCACCCTCCCCCATGCTTAACAGCTGGACAGAGGTTCTTTTCATTAAATTCTGTGCCCTTCTCCAAACGTACCTTTGCTCATTCAGGCCAAAAAGTTTTTTTTATCTCATCGGTCCACAGAACTTGTTTCCACAATGCATCAGGCTTGTCTATATGTTCATTTGCAAACTTCAAACGCTGATTTTTGTGGTGAGGACGTAGAAGATGTTTTCTTCTGATGACTCTTCCATGAAGACCATGTTTGTACGAGTATCTCTTTATAGTGGAAGTGTATAGCACAACTCCAGTTTCTGCCAGGTCTTTCTGGATGGATCGTGCAGTCAAACATGGGTTTGGACTTACTTTTCTCACAATCCTGCGAGCTGTTCTGTCTGATATTTTCTAGGTCTTCCAGATCTTGCTTTAACTTCCTTATTCCCTTTGCTATCTTCTTCTAGCCTTCTCCTGCTTTGTGAGCGTCAACTATTTTCAGTTTCAGTTTTCTAGACCACTGCTTAGAAGAAGCCATGGTGCTGATTGTTAGGGCAAGGTCAGATGAGTCTGGGCATTTAAAACCTTAAGATTGACATCACCTGGTCTTTCCAGATGATGATTGAGAACAATCCATGACACTGTCAGGTCTCAGCTTTCTAAAGGGGGTGGTGCATGCT
>JABXJD010002069.1:0-63140 GCA_013375575.1 Percina caprodes
GAATGGTATATGTGAGATCAATAAACTATATAAGGGTGCTTTGTTAAAAGCAGTCATTTATCAGGTGACCATATCCCACTGCTCTCTAACTCTCTTTGTCACACACACACACACACACACACACACACACACACACACACACACACACACACACACCTAGAAACACTAAAAGGCCATCTGGATACTTGCAGGGTTTAGCTTATTCAATAGATGCTACAAGTCTATTCTTTGCCTGTTAACTGTGGACATATACTGAAGCGCCTTTGTATGGCCATCTACTCACAAAACAAAAAATCAATTCTATTGGTTTTACACATTTTGTAGCATTTGTCTGACTCTCCTCCCTCACCTGTAAGGTACATTTCTTCTCCTTCCAGGAACATCATATGACAGCGAGCACACCTGGCACAGCTGGGGTGGTAGTGCTTCCCTCCAGCCTAGAGGAGAAGAAAAGGAAAGGAAAAGTGAGAGGAAATAAATAAGGCAGAGAGATGCTAAAGCAGATGGCACAAATGAGGAAACGAGAACAGAAACAGAAGAAAGGGAGACGCTTATAATAAATAGACAAAAAAGTAATGATTAGGGTAGAGAAGATGGGAGAGTGTTGCTTTGTTGTTTTTCCAAAGCTGCTTCGTCATCAGTCAACACTTCAGTCTTTTACAGTAAAGAGGGACAGCTGCGTTCTTTTGCAGCTTTTTATAGGCTGACACGTACTGGCATGCATGCATACAAACCCACACTTTCCTTCAAAAAGACACACACAGATGGAAAATATTCACATTCTCCCTCGTCTTACCATTGTCTTAAAGCATACACACATATCCATACATGGAAAAGTGCACTCACCTCAAGTACTCTGCCGCTGATGTACCTGTTACAGCTATCACACCTGATCCCAAACTGAGTGTGGTAGTCAGTCTCACAGTAAGGTATCCCATCCCTGCCAGGGAAACAAACAAGCAAGTTGCATTGTGACTTCCAAGTATGAAAATTTAAATAAATACTGTGGGTTGATTAAAAGACTGTTTAAATAATTGCCAATTATTGTCTTACAAAAAAATAACTGGTATACAAAGGTGATTATCATGACTTTCCACAATAAGAGTGCTCCAAGTAGCTTTCTATTTTAACACCTGCTTCAAGCAAATTGGTCACAGAGCATAGCTTCCAATATAAAAGCGTACACACAAGTAGTCTTGGTCAACAGAAGTACATTTCCTTCACCTGTAGCTCTCTGTGTTTTGTTGTTCTCAAAAATCCCTTCACTTTTGGAAACAACAACAAACTTCGAGCTAGCAAGCTATACGCTGAAAATTGCACGTTTTGAAGAAAATTTGGATTGTACAATTAGCCAGGCCTGCTTTGTTCTTTCGGGGAATGATTGTAAAGATTTACAAAGAATATGGTTACAGCATTTACTATCTAACTGGGACGTTTTGGGACCAATTGGTGGGGATTGCTATGGACAAAGTATATAGGGCGATACATTGGCAAGAGCTAATTCCGTTTTACCATGTATCCAGCTAATTTTAAAAGCTCATTCTTTGAACAGTTAACTTCATTTAATATTTTATTTGGTGTTTTGCGGGTGCCAATGTTCCACCAGAACAAGTTCCTTCCGAGACTATTTTGCACAGCCAAAGACAATTAAGATTGTTTTAAAGAAATGCAAGCAACCAAGAATTTATGTGTGCCGTAGCCAGACCTTACTCCCCAGCACAGTAGAGATCTGGCAATCCGAGACTAACAAACAAGCAAGAGAGGATGTGGTTTACTTATTTACTGTATTGGCTCAAACATAACTACAGTAGAGAGTGTACATATGGGGGATCAAGCCACCTACTTGCTGATGTACTCTCCAGTGAGCGCACAGGCGCACGTTCTGCATTTAAAGCAACTGACATGCCACTGTCTCTCCAGAGCCAGCAGAGACTGACCCTGTCTGATTTCCTCACCACAGCCTGCACAGTCTAGAGAGGAGAGGAGAGGAGAGAGAGGAGAGGAGAGGAGAGGAGAGGAGAGGAGAGGAGAGGAGAGGAGAGGAGAGGAGGGAGAGGAGAGGAGAGGAGAGGAGAGAGGAGAGGAGCACTGAGAAAACACACAAAGATGATGAAAGCAGCTTCAACATTTTGAGCATTTACCTTCTTTCCTCTCTGTCTTTGTCTCTCTGCTCTGTCAATCTCACTTCTCCATCTTTCTTTCTCATCCCTTTTTTTCACACACTGTCTTTGCCAGATGGCACTACCACAACTAGGCTACAAGACTACGTGGAGCATCAGGCCACCTTCTGTGTGTGTGTGTGTGTGTGTGTCTTTGTGTGTGTGTGTGTGTGTGTGTGTGTGTGTGTGTGTGTGTGTGTGTGTGTGTGTCTGTGTGTGTAGTGCAGGGGATGTGGCTATGTTTTGCAGCATACAGCACCTGTAGGGGTATAAACAGTCTTAGTATGTAATTTTAGTTAAATATCAGTAGGCTACATTAAATCATGACCTTGCCTCGATGTTTGGTGGGTACAGATAGATGTGTCTTGTACGTTTATGTGCTATACACTCACCTATAGGATTATTAAGAACACCATACTAATTCAGCATTGATTCAACAAGGTGCTGAAAGCATTCTTTAGAAATGTTGGCCCATATTGATAGGATAGCATCTTGCAGTTGATGGAGATTTGTGGGATGCACATCCAGGGCACGAAGCTCCCGTTCCACCACATCCCAAAGATGCTCTATTGGGTTGAGATTTGGTGACTGTGGGGGCCATTTTAGTACAGTGAACTCATTGCCATGTTCAAGAAACCAATTTGAAATGATACGAGCTTTGTGACATGGTGCATTATCCTGCTGTAAGTAGCCATCAGAGGATGGGTACATGGTGGCCATAAAGGGATGGACATGGTCAGAAACAATGCTCAGGTAGGCCGTGGCATTTAAACAATGCCCAACTGGCACTAAGGGGCCTAAAGTGTGCCAAGAAAACATCCCCACACCATTACACCACCAGCCTGCACAGTGGTAACAAGGCATGATGGATCCATGTTCTCATTCTGTTTACGCCAAATTCTGACTCTACCATCTGAATGTCTCAACAGAAATCAAGACTCATACTCAGACCAGGCAACATTTTTCTAGTCTTCAACTGTCCAATTTTGTTGAGCTCTTGCAAATTGTAGCCTCTTTTTCCTATTTGTAGTGGAGATGAGTGGTACCCGGTGGGGTCTTCTGCTGTTGTAGCCCATCCGCCTCAAGGTTGTGCGTGTTGTGGCTTTGCTGCATACATCGGTTGTAACGAGTGGTTATTTCAGTCAAAGTTGCTCTTCTATCAGCTTGAATCAGTCGGCCCATTCTCCTCTGACCTCTAGCATCAACAAGGCATTTTCGCCCACAGGACTGCTGCATACTCAATGTTTTTCCCTTTTCACACCATTCTTTGTAAACCCTAGAAATGGTTGCGCGTGAAAATCCCAGTAACTGAGCAGATTGTGAAATACTCAGACCGGCCCGTCTGGCACCAACAACCATGCCACGCTCCAAATTGCTTAAATTACCTTTCTTTCCCATTGTGACATTCAGTTTGGAGTTCAGGAGATTGTCTTGACCAGGACCACACCCCTAAATGTATTGAAGCAACTGGCATGTGATTGGTTGATTAGATAATTGCATTAATGAGAAATTGAACAGGTGTTCCTAATAATCCTTTAGGTGAGTGTATGTATTTTAATTGTGGCAATGTGTAATGTTTGGTTTTATGACTGTTTAAAAGCCCTAGTAGGGACGGGCACTGGACATTGGCAATACTAAAGCTATACATTCTGTTGACACACTCCCAACCCCAACAAACTTGCATAAGCGGGGCATGAGAGAGGACCCATTGCGCAAGCTCTGTGGGGAGAGGGGCACCATGGCACACATCCTCCACACGTCTGGGTGTAAAAAAGACTCACCCAAGGAATAGATGGCGCCATGACAAGGTGCTCATGACACTCGCCAACACCTCAGAGCAAGAGAGGAAAGAGCCTTTTGCTGGTTATGGAACAGGAGGGAGGAGTTGAGCTGGAAGCCAGGAGGGGAAGATGGGCAGTGACTTGGCCACCACTGCCGACCCACTATCGGGAGGGTGTTGTGGTTGAAACACCCAATGAACGATGGGTACCACCTGATGACATCAACCCTGCCTGGCCAAGGCTACATTCACTTACAGTGGGGCTCGGTTTGGGCACCCCAAGCAAAAATTTGAGAAATTTTCAAAAGGCATCAAATGACAGATTAGACATTCGTATATATAATGAAATATAATATAATAAAAAATATAATAAAATAATATGTCACAAAAGTTAGATTTTATTTCAATCATTTACACTTTCAAAATAACAGAAAATAAAAAATGGCGTCTGCAAAAGTTTGGGCACCCTGCAGTGTTTATAGCATGCACCGCCCCCTTTGGAAAGCTTAGACCTGACAGTGTCATGGATTGTTCTCAATCATCATCTGGAAAGACTAGGTGATGTCAGTCTTAAGGTTTTAAATGCCCAGACTCAGAAGATAGCAAAGCGTTTTCAGATGCCAATATCCTCTGTTTGGAATGTAATTAAGAAATGGCAGTCATCAGGAACAATGGAAGTTAAAGCAAGATCTGGAAGACCAAAAAAAATATCAGACAGAACAGCTCGCGAGAAAATTAAGTGAAAACCCACGTTTGACTGCACGATCCATCCAGAAAAACCTGGCAGACACTGGATTTGTGGTACACCATTCCACTATAAAGAGATACTTGTACAAATATGGTCTTCATGGAAGAGTCATCAGAAAAAAACCTCTTATACATCCTCACCACAAAAATCAGCATTTGAAGTTTGCAAATGAACATACAGACAAGCCTGATGCATTGTGGAAACAAGTTCTGTGGACCAATGAGGTTAAAATAGAACTTTTTGGCCGGAATGAGCAAAGGTACGTTTGGAGAAGAAAGGGCACAGAATTTAATGAAAAGAACCTCTGTCCAACTGTTAAGCATGGGGGTAGATCAATCATGCTTTGGGGTTGTATTGCAGCCAGTGGCACAGGGAACATTTCACGAGTAGAAGGAAAATGGATTCAATAAAATTTCAGCAAATTTTGGACACTAACTTGAGGCCATCTGTAAAAAGCTGAAGTTAAAGAGAGAATGGCTTCTACAAATGGATAATGATCCTAAACACACCTCAAAATCCATGGTGGATTACATCAAGAGGTGTAAACTGAAGGTTTTGCCATGGCCTTCACAATCTCCTGACCTCAACATAATTGAAAATCTATGGATAGACCTTAAAAGAGCAGTGCGTGACAGACAGCCCATAAATCTCAAAGAACTGGAAGACTTTTGTAAGGAAGAATGGGCGAAGATACCTCAAACAAGAATTGAAAGACTCTTGGCTGGCTACCAGAAACGTTTCCAAGCTGTGATACTTGCCAAAGGGGGCAGTACAAGTTATTAACTCTGCAGGGTGCCCAAACTTTTGTAGATGCAATTTTTTGTTTTGAAAGTGTAAATGATGGAAATAAAATCAAACTTTTTGTGACATATTATACGAATGTCTAATCTGTACTTTAATGCGATTTGGAGATTTTTACATCTTTTCTTAGCTTCTTTATGCACATTAATACAAATTTTTACCTGGGGTGGCCAAACTTTCGAGCCCCACTGTAAGGTGAATGAAGGTGAGAAGCATTTTCGGATGTATTTGTAATCTGTAATGCCGTACATTGGAGATTTGTTGCACAAGTGAAATGAAAAAAAATCTTATGAAGGAACTAAAATAAACCAACCAGAGCCTGATTATGCCTCTGACGCACATTGCCCAAAAACACAGCAATGACACAAATTTTGAATTGAATTGATTGCTGGCAAGCAGTTATTGTAACACAGAAGCTTTCACAAACAACACAACTTTACTTCATGCATTATTTTTTTGATAACTGCTCAACTTGTAATGTATTATCCCTAATAAAATTCACCTTACATTTTCCAAATTTACAGTATAAATAGGGTGCGGTTTGCATGTGAATATGTGCATATGTTTGTGTGTGTTTGTTTCTTACAGCTTGGTCCGTGGACCTTGACGGGCTTGTCGCTTTTCAGAGTGTGTGAGCACTGCTGACACACACACTTCTTCCCACAGAAGGTCACCCTGTCTCCAATTGGGAACGGACTCCTGAGAACAAACATACACACACACACACACACACACACACACACACACACACACACACAAAAAAAGATTTCAGTTAAGCTATGCAGATGTGGCATTCCAGAAATTGTATTTTGTTCCGTTCACCCAAATTAACAAAAAACATACATTTCACCCATCTATGATTTCACCTCAAAAACTGTCACTATAAGCAAACCAAAACCTCTGACAGTTTATATATTTACTTTACTAATCAGAAGCCACATTTCATTCAGCAATCCCTTTTATCATATTCACTTCAGCTTTGAGAGAACTGTACTGAAGCCAATACTACACAAGTTCATGATGTATAATAAATAAAGTGAGAGCAGGCAACTTCAACAGACATTAAGCATATCTTCCATATGAAATATTAATATTTCAAATTGTAACTTGTTTGCTCTTGGATGTGATTTCTCATCAACCTTCTGCTCCACTCTGATACACTTACCAGTGTGGGTAACTAATTGGTAATCCAAAAACAATTATACTTACACTACTTAAAGGGGCACTCCACTGATTTTATTAAAAATATATTATATAGCCTGTAAAATGTATTATATGTCTTTCTAAAGTCTGAGAAAATAAGCCTGGTGATGTAATGTGGAGTTTGAAAGATGTGGGAGTTTATCAGACAGACAGGGTCAAATGAAAGATGCCATCAAGTTGCATTATGCGAATCCTTTTAGGTTGTTGTGATCCATCCTAAGAACTAAAAGTCAGGATAGCCGCTTTGAATTTTGATCATTCTTTTTTAAATCTGTCTCTGACAAGCTTCCCAAACTTTATGGAAGTGTGATGCTAAATCACTGGAGTCCCTTTAGAGATAGCAATATCGATTCCTGTGAGTGTCCAAAACCTAGTACTGCATTTGCCATATATTTTCAATAAAGGACACTTTAAGGACAAACCTGACAAAGGCACATGGCAATAAAATTTGATTTGTTACTTTTAATAAGCTACAACAAGTTTTATTGACTGTGAATGTGTTTCTTAGCACTGTCGAGATTCTGCAATGGTTTTGGTGTACAATGGTAAGTGAAAACAAACAGACACAGGCCTTTACTGGACCGCAGTAAGCTTACTTCATCTCCTTTTAATTGTAAAGTTGTGAACAGACTTGCCAAGTCATTATACCATACTAAGTGGTGCTCTGTGAGAATCTCATTTGTTATTGTTGTTTCTGTAGTCACAAATTACGAATGAAGCAGCGACAAGCGGATCCCTAAAGACGCATGATTAAAGAATAGAATCACCTTCAACAAAAACTAAGATCACAGGAGGAACACATAGAGCTGTTAACAATAGTGTTAAAACATTTAAATAATTTGAATTCCAATACTCTACTATTACTCCTACCAATACCAACCACATTATTTTTATTAAATACAGTATATTGTATTTCAATATTTATAATGAATTCACAGAGCACAAAAAATGATGTTTCTAAAAATTAAGCGAGAAATATAGCATGTTGCGACTATACACACAATTACCTGCAGATGCTGCAGACAAAGCAGTGTGGGTGGTATGTCCTCCCAGGGCAGATACTACCTCCCCAGTGATGTACTGCTCACAGCTGTCACACTGGGTCCCATAGAGCCGCTGGTAGTCCACTGTACAGATGTACTCGCCAGAGTGGTGGAAGAAACCAGAGTGCACTAGATCGCAGCCACACACTGGACACACCAAGAAAGAAAAAAAAAACAGAATCAGCTCACAAGGAGAGAAAACTGTACTTTATGACTGAGTGGTGATAGAACTCATTCCACACTACTAAAGAAACTTCTTCAGTGCCAAAACAAAAAGGTAAAGAGGTGGAGTTAGAGAGCTGGTCAGATAAGTAAAACAGTTTGTATGCATCATGTATTTGTTATTAATATTTGTAATAAATACCTATTGCAGAACAAAGACAATAGCATTTAACACAAATCATCTAAGAGCCTTCCAAAATCAGAAAATCACAGATCACATAAAATAATCAGTCTACTCCAACTAAAAAGATTGGTTACTCTATTCCATAAAAATACCGGCACACTTGGATAGTATTTTGTCAGCAATAGATTTACAGGTCAATGACTGCTCTAATGTTAACCCCAGGTATGTGACACTTTTCTGAGACACTATTTCAGTGCCATTACATGTGACCTTAAGTGCATTTGTTCTACACAACTAGACAAATAAAATGAACTCAGTTTTACCCAGATGCATTGAAAGCATGTTGTCTATGAGCCACTTGCAAATCCGATCTAATTTCTTACCTAGAGTCTTCTCAATCTCACTGCTATCATTCCCAGAGACCAGTAATGTAGAGTCAACAGCATATGAAAGCAGCTTACATTTCACCGCAGCAGGCATGTCATTGATAAAAAATAAAAGGGAGCCAAGGATCAAACCCTGGGGCACACCACAAGTAATAGCCTGAGAATCTGATATGGTACCCTCAACATCACAAACTTGAGTTCTTCCAGTGAGATAAGAGGTGAACCATTTCACAGCAGCATTTCTTATGCCTATACTTTGCAGCTTTGATAGTAGTATTGCATGGTTTACAGTAGTAAGGCTTTTTGAAAATCAAGATCAATCATGTTCACATACTTTCCTTCATCAATGTTTTGTCAAATATAATCCAATAAATGTGTTATGGTTTGGGTCCAGCTGGCCGTGAGTATCTGTTTTAGTTACTATTTTTCTATCTGAGTTTTCTGCCTGACCTGTTTGTCCTTGCTGTTTTTTTTCCACTCTCCCTTCTGCTGAAGCCAGCTGACCGCAGACACCTGAATCTCATCCACAATCACCTGCTCCCGCCTCTCACACCTGCCTGCCATCTTAATCCTTTAGTCACCACCTTAAACCATCTCTTTATCTTTATGTACTGTACTTTTACTTGTTTATACACACACACACACACACACACACACACACACACACACATTTATATAATTAACTGTTAAATTCAGGGTTCGACCGATAGTCTGGTTGAAAAGGAACAATGCGGATTCCGTCCTGGTCGTGGAACAACGGACCAGATCTTCACTCTCGCAAGGATCCTGGAGGGAGCCCGGGAGTATGCCGAACCGGTCTACATGTGTTTTGTGGATCTGGAGAAGACGTATGACTGGGTCCCCCAGGAGATACTGTGGGAGTTGCTGCGGGAGTATGGGGTGAGGGGGTCCCTTCTTAGGGCCATCCAATCTCTGTATGACCAAAGCGAGAGCTGCGTCCGCGTTCTTGGCAGTAAGTTGGATTTGTTTCAGGTGAGGGTTGGCCTCTGCCAGGGCTGCACTTTGTCACCAATCTTGTTTGTAGTATTTATGGACAGGATTTTTTTGAGGATGATGTGGACCTGATGGCATCATCGGCCTGTGACCTTCAGCACTCACTGGATCGGTTTGCAGCAGAGTGTGAAGCGGCTGGGATAAGGATCAGCACCTCTAAATCTGAGGCCATGGTTCTCAGCAGGAAACTGATGGAGTGCCTTCTTCAGGTAGGGAATGAGTCCTTACCCCAAGTGAAGGAGTTTAAATACCTTGGGGTCATTTGCAAGTAAGGGGACAATGGAGCGGGAGATTGGTCGGAGAATCGGCGCAGCAGGTGCGATATTACATTCAATTTATCGCACCTTTGTGAAGAAAGAGAGCTGAGCCAGAAGGCAAAGCTCTCAATCTACTGGTTAGTTTTCGTTCCTACCCTCACCTATGGTCATGAAGGCTGGGTCATGACCGAAAGAACGAGATCCAGGGTACAAACGGCCGAAATGGGTTTCCTCAGAAGGGCGGCTGGCGTCTCCCTTAGAGATGAGAAGGTGGGAAGGACAGTCATCCGTCAGGAGCTCGGAGTAGAGCCGCTGCTCCTTTGCGTCGAAAGGAGCCCGTTGAGGTGGTTTGGGCATCTGTTAAGGATGCCTCCTGGACACTTCCCTAGGGAATGTCCAGCTGCGATGAGGCCTCGGGGAAGACCCAGGACTAAGTGGAGGGATTATATCTCAAATCTGGCCTAGGAACACCTCGGGATCCCCCAGTCAGAGCTGGTTGATGTGGCTTGGGAAAGGGAAGTTTGGAGTCCTCCGCTGGAGCTGCTGCCCCCGCGACCCGAGACCGGATAAGTGATTGAAGATGGATGGATGGATGGATGGATGGATGGATGGATGGATGGATGGATGGATGGATGGATGGATGGATGGATGGATAGATGGATGGATGGATGGATGGATTGATGGATTGTGTAAAACACTTTTCTTGTGTTTTACTTGTGTGTTTTTCTGGAACCTAATCATGATGACCCAAAGAAATTTATGAAAAAAAAAAAAAAAAAAAGATTAATAAAGAACCTTGAACCTTGATCTAGAGGTTTCACCTTGGTTGGACTGTAGTAAACAGCACACTTTACCAGTATTTTACTTGTGTGTGTGTGGTTGAGGGGGTGGGGTAGTTGAGAGTGCAATCTGTTCTTTCTGACCTCTAAAGGGTTAATACTCTAATCTGGTTTTGAGGATAAAACCAGTAACCATCTAATCTGTTAATTTGTTTCAGTATGTTATGGTTGTTGGTGCAAATGAGAATATGGTACAGTAAGTGCCTGCGTGTAAACCTGATTTTGTAGTATCTGCAAGTGTGTGATAGATGCAAGTCCAGGCAAAAAGACACAGGTGAGTGCACACACTGTGTTTACTATGTATAGTGACAGCATGATGTATTGCTTTTATTTAGCGAATGCAAAGTCCTTCAGCCAAATGATTGCTTTGGGTGCAGCTGTACTGAGGGTGATGAGGCCTTTGCTGAGCTGGTTGGTTAGACAGTTTAAAACAGAGCTGAACAATGATTTGCTCCATCTTTCAAGGAGGCAGGAAGCTTACTCTTACCTCCCTGTTGTGTTTTACAGACTTTATAACAGGCATTCGGGGGCCACAACTAACCCACATTCTATTATTGTATACAAATTATTTTGTAATCCATTTCCCCAAAATGAATTGAATCACTCATGCTGTCACTGTCAACGCCATACTGTCAGTATGATAGAACTTGTATTGTACAGGCTCAGACACTGGAGGTATACACTGCACCTTGATACAACGTGGATGTACTGTAAGTTAGACATTTGAAAGGCAGCCAACGGATCAACATATCTGACGGTGAATTGAATGCCTGACCTCTAATTAAGCTAATGGCTCTAAACCCGGTGGGATGAATGGATCTGATCTGATCCAAGTCAGTGTGTTAAGTGGCTCAGAGAGAAGAGGGAGAGAGGGAGCCCAAGAGAGAAACACGGTAGAGCAAGACAAGCAGTCTTGCTGCCTAATTTATGTGTCTATTGGAGCACACCGGAAGACATAAAGACAGTAAAGCAACCTTTAAGCAGAGGTGGAAAAAGAACTAAAATATTGTAATCAA
The DNA here is from genome assembly GCA_013375575.1 of Percina caprodes. NCBI lineage: Eukaryota > Metazoa > Chordata > Actinopteri > Perciformes > Percidae > Percina > Percina caprodes. The sequence continues at coordinate 11,593 of JABXJD010002069.1, forward strand.
AGTACCAATACTTTGATGAAATATTACTCAAGTACAAAATACCTATCTGAAAAATTACTGGAAAGTAGTTCATTTAAAATGTACTTTAAGTAAAAGTTACTTAGTTACATTTTAAAAAACTGTAAAATGGGGGCAGGGTATCTCTCCCATTTAATGAAAATAGATCAAGGGGTCATAAATCCAAAATTATTTTGTTTATAATTAAAGAAAAGCTATACAAATGTATACACATTCACACATGACATTTCATGCTACAATCATCTCCAAAAAACTGAGCTTTCCCTTTACCATTCACACCGCTGATACATTTGACTAATGTTCACAGCCCAGAATAGCAGCTAGCTTCTACACACCTAAGTAGCCCGTATGAGCTAATTACATGTATTAATTTAGCCACTGCCCTACATACGTTGTCCTACGAGTTGCTAGTGCTTGACAAAAATTAGCAATGCCACAAAACATGTTTTGAGCCTGGTAGCCAGTCTAGATGCTAATCATTCGTCATTGTAGTGCAAGGGTCATCAACAACATTTTTCCAAGGCCAGAATTTTTCTAAGCAGACACTCCGGGAGGCGGACTTTCAAATAAAGAAAATAAAATGAATTCATACCTAATATGCCTATTCTTGTTCGAAATTTTCACTTTCTTACTGAATTAATGCTATTTCTTTTACATGTATTATTGTGAGCAAACTCGTAAAAACCATGGAAACTCCGCAATGATAACTGGCTCTTGGTTCTTGACTAGGAGGCAGTTCACTGAGGAGTTATGGTTAAAGTCTGTGATTACTGAAACATGGTTGTAGTATGCAGCGTCCTGACTGGTGGAAAATGCTTGCAGAAAGAAAGTTGTCAGGTAAACGTGTCACTGTCAAAGAGGCTTAAGCAAAAAGTTGACGTGGAAAAGCCCAGCTTTAATGATGAATTAAGCAGGCTATGCATTTGTCATGTATGCCTCATTTGCAACAAAATGATGCTGTAGCAATGAATATAACCAGCATCATCGTCAAGAATGAAGAAGGCGAACATAACATAGCGTTATTCACGTACAAATTAAGTAGCCACATGCATGTGCTTTGGTCTTTTAATGCATCCATAGATTTACTGCTCCAGCAGGGAGGATGGTGCATTTAGCCAGCAGTTAAGTTTATAAGAGTTTGTCAAAATGTCAAGCTTCCCAGTAACCAAGATAAACAGTTAGACTACAAAGCAGCTTTTGTTTTTTGCTTGTTTGTAAAAATTCGCTTTTTGCAGAGTAGAGCTGTGTTTGTGTAAAACAGTGCGGTGGATGAGTGGACTGAGCAGAAATATCGCTTTCTACATGTTTATGCCTGTCTATACAGGTGAGTGCATTGATAAGTAGGCTATTGACTTTTTACTCACAAAGGTTTTATTGTAGCCTAACTTAGTTACAGTAACAAGACTAGTGTGTTCATCTGTCCCACTAGTCATTGGTAATCTCCTTTGTATCCTTCCCAGTCAGGTAGGTTACTGTGTGTTTTAACACACACACACACACATCTCAGCTCAGCTGTGTGTGGGTGGAGCGTGGGCATCGCTGTACAGAATCCCGGCATGTGAATAGAGATGCAAATACAGGGGGGTGGGTTTTTGCTCTTACCTGCTGTAAATGCTTGAAATACTAAATACCAGAAGGCATTTGACGATGGCTGCTGTAATGGTTCCAAGCACGATTTTTTTTTTTTCCCTTTCAGTTTTCAATAGTCAAAGCTTTTTTTTTTTTACTCGGTAACGAATGGGATTTGTAATGTAGCAACAATATTACTTTGCTCAAAACGTAATCAAGTTCATTTAAAAAATATATGATTTTGAAACTACTTGAAAAATACAAAACTACTCAATACAGTAACGTGAATAAATTTCCACCTTTGCATTTAAGTGAACTGAAGAATTTCTTGCTATGAGCCTGGAGTCAAAGACATGAATCTTTTGATTTTCATTAAGGCTTTGGGAGGCTTTTATGAAGACCATGCAGTCATGCCATGGCAGCATTTAATCTTGTAATAGTTTGTAGGGGACTGTTCATTTTTTATTTAAGGTGCTACCAGAGGAGTTTTGAGGTCTTTAGTCAAAAAAAACTTGATCCTCCTTTTCCAATAATACACATTTTTCTATGACCTTCCAAAATGATTGGGATAAAGCCATGAGTATTTCTTCTATCTCCTCCGATTTTGACATTGTATTCTTGTCATGGCGAAGTCACTGTTGAACAACTTTAAAATGCCAGCCTGACCTTTATCAGTCTGACGGAGATTAAAGCTGTTTACAGTGAAAGAGTTACAGCTAACACACAATCACAATCTTCTGTATGTACTGTAGACACATACTGCATATTAATACACAATTGTGTACGGCTAAAAAAAAATATTTGTTGTTGAGTAAAAGAAATTATGTCCAGCAAGGCAGGCATTCCTTTTTCTAATGATCCACTAGGATTCAAAAGATGGAGTTATGTGGCTTGCAGCTAGCTGCGACAACATGATATATGCAGATCTACTTACACACAAACACTCTTTTTCCCAGAGACACACACTTGAGGACGATAGCCAGGTCCTTTTCATGTTTTCTCACTCCGCTGATAGCATTCACACATTCATCACTGTTGAAATAAAAAATCTATTAAGATGTGGAAGCAACAGGAAATAGAGGGAGCAGTTGAGGCTTGGCCGGTCTCTGGAGGGACCTCTGGTATATTTGGATTTTTAAATCACAGGCCATTTTTAAAAACTGTCCACCACAATACAAGATTCATGCATGGACATTTACAGTCTGTGCTTAATGGTATCCTGTTTGAATATTCACCTGGGTTATATATGTTGTCATGATTTTACCAAGAAAGAGCATTAAGTAATATTTAAATTTAGGTTGGATCTGTTTAGCTACTCACTGCAGAGTTTTCATGCATATTGTACTGTTTTATTATTACACTAGCATTATTAGCCATGCTAGCGACATGGTTCTAGGGACTGTCCACCCCTTTGGTTTGGACTGAAAAAGTCAACAAGTGAACAACTGTTGGATAAATAAATTGCAATAAACTTTCCAACAGACATTCTTGTTCCCCTCATAATGAACTGTAATTACTGAATTTCACTTTTCATGTAACACCATCAGGTCAGAATTATTAGCAAATGCAAGAATACTACATATTAACACGTTAAATAAAGATGGTAAACATGGTAAACACAACTCTGATAAACATCAGGACAAATAAGCATTGTCACTGTGAGCATATTAGCATGCTAACGTTTGCATTTTGCCCAAGCACAGCTGTGGAAGGCTTTGCTGTCAGTGCATCTTTATTTCCGTTTAATTTGTTTGTTAACAGACCCAGATCATGCAATAGATCAAGTAGGGCCAAGTATGTCGACAGGCCTATGATATCTGTTATGATGAATATAAGGTCACAACTCAGATCAAAATTCCTCTCAAAACCATTTAGGAATTATATAGTCTCGCACTGGCTAGTCCACACAGCACTACGGGATGAGAGAAAAACGTGCTCTGGTTTATTGGCATTTCTTTAAACCAATTACAAGCAACCAATTACAAAATAGCCTTGGGAAGGAACTTGTTTTGTTTAGGTGATGGTGGAACATGTCTACGTTCAAAAGTTGTTTTAGTCGTGCAAAAGAAAACTCAGATTAGACAGATAGTCTAGCTAGCTGTCTGGATTTACCCTGCAGAGATGTGAGGAGCAGTTAACCATAGTCCTCATAAATCCACTGGAGTTTAAAATTCCAACACAAGGAAAGCTGAAGGTAACGGACATCCAGTCGAAAAGAAGGACATCCGGTGGAATTTCCCGCAGGACCAGAGCAATCCCGGAAGTGGAACTTCGTGGATATAGACTAGGAATTTCATTAAGCTAAAGATTCAATTTTGCAGATTTACAATGTAATTATAATAGAAGCAGAAAAGGCTACAGCAGAGAACTTCCAGAATCAAAATGAGCATGCTGCCTGCTACCATCCTTTGCTCCCTCTTTATTTTTGTCTTTCAGGGACAAACGGGACAAGTCTTCCCCTTGCCACTTGAACCTGCTGACTACAGCTTAATGTTCAAACAGGTCAAAGACTTGTCAGTCAACTCTATGCCCGAACTGTCAAAGACCTTATGACCTCACACGTTGTCCCAAACCCTGATGCATTTTTTTTTTACATTCAGTCTCTTTTCTGAGTGCTGAATCAGCACAATTCCTTCAGCCGCTTATCTAAACCATGCAGTGCAGAGACAGAATAGTCATATACACCATGATTGAGTCCTATTGTATATAATAATTAATCAACTACGAGTACTAAACTATTTTGTACATTACATCAAACTGTTGTTAGTAACTGTCATTGATGCTAAATTTACCGCATTGATTCAAGCAAAGTAAAACTGGTGATGGTTTCTGCTGGAAGGTTGATCCAGAGGTAGAGAGAGAAACAGCATTTTTATGATGATCGTCAACTAGAGCTGGGCAATATATCAATATTATATCGATATTGTGATATGAGACTAGATAACATCTTAGGTTTTAGATATCGTAATATGGCATAAGTGTTGTCTTACCCTGGTTTTAAAGGCTGCATTACAGTAAAGTGATGTCATTTTCTTAATTTAGCAGACTGTTGAAACTGTTCTATTTTTTGCCACCAAAATGCCACTTAGTCATTATATCCACATTACTGATGATTATTTATCAAAAATCTTATTGTGTAAATATTTTGTAAACAACACACCACAACATCGTGGCGGTATCGATATCGAAGTATTTGGTCAAAAATATTCAGCCTCCACTCTGTCTCAATGTGCAGCACAGACCTATTTAGTCTGTGTAGGGACCCGACTGGTATAACTTATTATTAATTATTCTCACCAGACAGACATAACGATCAAAAGAGATTTCAGGGGGGAAATAATTCAGGCCAAATGGTGAAAGGTGAATGACACCATCATTGCTGCAATTTTGGCTTGAGTCACGGGTTAGGACATATTCTGGAGGAACTCTAAAAGTGTTTTTCATAACCTTGAACTGTCAGAAATTCAGCTTCCAGGTGTTACAAGAAATAGAAGGTTTTCAGGGCTGAACATTGCAAAATGCTTGAACAAACCTTTTGCAAATCCATATTGCAGGTAGGGACTGAAGGGCAACATTGTTCAAAGATTTGTGACAGATTTTTGTTGTTTGTATGTGTGCCAACTGTTTACCATAAACGGAACACTGAAAATATGTACATGTAACGGTAGTTTTGCTATTTCTGGAAAAAAGGTTCAGCTGCAGTTCGTCAGAGGCACTGAAGTATTTAAATACTTTTCTTCTACATCTGTTAACAGTGATTTGTAGCCAATTAAATTGAAGTGTTTGAGGTCTGGACACATATGCACACAAACACACACACACTTGGCAGAAAGACAACAGATAATGATTTTTTTGTTTACTGCCAGTGGCGCAAGCAAAGGATCTGAAAAACAAAAGAAAGAGGCAAAGAAAGAACTGATTTAAAAAAGAAATGATACAAATGAAGATGGTGCAAAAAAACAACTACTCATAGAGGCCTGTCTCATATTTCTGATTTTTCTTTCAAATACACAGAAAAACATACAAGTGTGCACAGAAATACACCAGCACAATCCCCCACTGCTCATACAAGGACACACACAAAAGAGTGCAGCACAGCTGAGCTGATACAGCGGTTAATGCTCAGTTTGTCCTTGAAGCCTCTTGTAAAGAAAGAGTCATCCGTGACTGTCTGTACGGCTGAGAGTACACTAATACTGATAAAATACACTGCTGGTATGTTTCACTACTGAAACATAAACTACTTTCAAACCAAAGTGGGTCAGGCTTTGCTGTAAGTAAGAAGAAGAATACAGCATACGCTTTATTTTCTGTGAGAAGGTGAAGACTGTGTAGCTGTATAATCCATCAACATAGTGTTTGTGTTGTAAATCATCTTCCGAGGACTGACTCTTTCACGAAAGTCTCCAAAAATCTGACTATTTATCCTTTACAAAAAGGATGGTGTAAGGTCACAGATGATACATGGCACAATTTTCTGATGCAAAAAAGGGAGAGGAGAGGATTATTTTAGACACAAGGCTAAGATGAGACGTGGAGAAAAGAGAAGAAAGGCAAGATGGGAGTCAAGGGAGAGATTAAGGAAGAGCAAAAGGCATCATATGTAAGTAGAAAGGGTAGCAGAGAGCAAAGTGAGGGGATGAGGATGTGGAGGAAGAGACAGGGGGACCCAGGGGAGGTATCAATGAGGCTATCGATCTGTCCATCCAGCGCACGTCTGCTGTCCTGTCAATGTCTTCCCTCATTTATTCGCATCATCAACATGGGATGGATTTCCTTGCTGTAGCTCCTCTGCATTTGAATTAGTGTATTCAGGATGTACGGATCAAAGAAGAAGAGAGGAACGAAAAAAGAGGGAAAATCTAACCAGACTACAGTCTAACTGAGGGAGTGGTTGGTATTAACAGTACAATTATGTGCCACAATATGGATTTTTCTACCCTGGTAGAGATTGGGGAATGGGGTTTGTAGTTGTTAAGTATAAACATTTGTCTGAATATTTACATACCCAGCAGGACTTGGATATATAGTACTATTTCAAAAACTGGCATCATTTGTAAGAGATTTTAGCAGATATTGGTATTGGGCTGGGTATCGTTCAAAATATTCGATACCGGTACCGATACCAATACCATGACTTTGATACCGGTTCCTAAACTATACTTTTTTTATACCAATGTTATTAAACAAAAAGAAATTACCACATTACAGATTACGACTCAAACATTTTTATTTACTTTTCAAGGTATTGAAATTGGGTATTGAATAATGAGGCATTTTTCGACATTAAATACTTAAGAAGCAATTTGGTCGCAGCCTAAAAGTATTGAATGCTTTGCCCAGCCCTAGTGACAAATAGCTGATTAACTGATCTAGTGTGAATGAAGCCTAACTGTATGCTGCCAAAAAGCTAAAACAAAAACAGAATATAGATTATATACCACCTAAATTGTTTAGATTGCTGTCTCATCAATCTCACTCTGCCCATCTGTTTCCATTTCTCATTTATCCTAAATCTCTCTTAAAAAACAATACCTCATCAAACCCTAATAGCCTCACTAACAGCAGATTACACTGTTTACCAAACAAAGATGCATTGTAACTCTTTGACATTCACAGCTACAAAGAATGTGAGACAAGAGAGCAATAGAGAGCAAAGGAGAGAAGAGGAAAACATAAGAACTAAATAAGAACCCAGTGTACTAAAAGCTTACAATTTGATTTTTGTTCACTTCATCAGCAGATGTCAACTCAGCCCACCGTCCATTAGCTCGCAGTCATTAAGCTTACTCTGCAAGATCAATTATTGTCCATAATAATAATCAATTTAATATCAAAGAGAGAACACTTCTGGCAAAAAGTCTAGCTTGTGTCCTGTCAGAAGGAATGAGTGCTTTGATTGAGCAAATAATCAGTCAATTAGAGAATAAATTATTCAACCAAACAAACAAAGAAAGAAAGCAGTTATTTGGCTCAGGTTATTTTTAAGCTCTGAGTTACATGTCTGTTACATGACATAAATTAAATAGCAAACACTCCTCTTTGTTGCTTTGTGGCTGAGTGCATTCAGGCAATGTAATTGGCAGAGAGAAAACAGTGTTGTCTTGCAGCATGCTTAGAGACTGTGTAGGTCCTGGCCTGTGAAAGGAGGTTAGCTGGTTGGAGTCTGACTACGGGCTGAAAACCTGCTGACTGCACTGCTATACTAGCTGCTGACTCCAGAACTCTATTTGTGCGTTGTGTCCCACCTGCTCACTGGCGGGGCTCAAACACGCACAGACATACCGTAAATATTCATACATGTACAAACACACACACACACACACACACACACACACACACACACACACACAAATATATGGACAAATGCCATTTTGACTTGTGCTTTCACAGTTTTAAAACCTTCTATTCTATTTCCACTATTCTTTCCCATGTGTAACATTAACAGTTGCACGGTTTTATATACATCTTTTGAAGGTGGGGCTCAAAGAAAGACAAAATAGCTATAATTTGAATTTTTATGGAATTAACAAACGAGATTCAACATGTTAACTGTTGATTTAGAGCTACTGGTAGGCAGCATTTGTTAACTTTAGACTGAGCCAGGTAAGGTGTTTCTCCCTGCTTCCAGTCTTTATGAGAACTGAGCTAATCTGCTACTTGCTCTATCTTTATATTTAGCTTATAGACATGAGAGTGGTATCAATATATTTTTCTCATCTAACTCTCAGCAGGAAAGCAAACATACCGGTACATACAGATCTGCGTAAGATGCATGAAGTATCAAGTTTAACTTCCATAATGGGCCTACACCCCATATACTGCACTTCACTCATCCAAGTCTCTGTTTTTGGTATTTAGACATTAAATGTGTCCCCAGTGAACTTCCATAATTACGTTGCAGTGGCTGTTATGTTATTTAGACATAATTACAATGCCTCTAATGATCAAAGATCTCCCCAATTTCCGCTCACTGGGGAGATATTGCATGTCACTTAGGTTTTGTCAAATTACTCAATGTTTTTCTTTAAAAAAACTGACTTGACTTTGATCCTAGTTTATATTTCCGCGAAGCTATCATTGATTCAATTGTGTCGGCTCCTTCTTGTCTGAGTACTGCCAATTATTTAATATTTAATTATGCAAATTGATGTGGATGGAAGCCACACATGGAAACACAGGCAATAGTCCAAGATAGAAAACTAAATGAATATGTGTGGAGAATGGAAGTGAGTATGTGTGCCTGTGTTAATGTGCATTGGATATACTGTATGGAAGCATGTTTCTGTGTGTAGGTGTGTGGCGGCTTTTTACCTTGGCAGGTGAAGCATTGAACGTGGAAGTGTGTGTTTTTGACGCGCACCACCTCCCCACGACACACCTCCCCACAGCGCTCACACAAGATGGGCGAATTTCCGCGGCTGGAGAGAGGAGAGCTGCTGTTGTTGTTTCCTCCATAAATACCAGACTGGTACTGAACTGAGGAGAAGATCAAATACATGTCATTTATTGTCACTGTGAAGCCCTTCTTTTTGTCTGAATTCAAACATCTGATCAAAGTAAAACATGGAATGACAAAAAAGATAAAGGTTCTGATGCTTTGTGTCTCGATACCAGAACATGTGACAGTTAAACACAAGCTTGAATGTATAATGAATCAGTAAAAAGCTTCTCAGGTTTGTCTTATATGTAAACTACAAGGTAGAAACAAATCAGATCCATAAATTGACCATTTTCAAACATTAGTACAACTGTTTGAATTGTTATCCCCCTAAAACAAATCCTGCTGGATCAATAAGCCAAAAACACACACACAATCAAATAGACACACAATAACAAATACAAACATGATCACACGCTTGACTGAAGATTTACAGTAGATGGAGAAAGCTTAGTGATTGACTTTGTTACTAGTAGTTGCTTCTGCAAAGGCTGTTACTCTGCCAGGCAAATCCGAACAACTTACAACCATTCATTACAAGTTAGCGGCTTAAGAGAGAGACAGGTGTCAAGAAAGACATAAACTGGTTGAGACATTTCAAACTGCTTGTGCCCTTCAGTTTATTATAGTTCTAATGAAATATACAGGTACTCATATACTGTACCATACAAGTTTGTAATAATGTTGCATGTTACACATTTACATTAATGTAGTACACTGTATATTTGTGTAGTTATACTTGACAATTTACTTCTCTAGTCACTTCTATGTTCAGTACTTCCCTTTTTCTTCATTTATGGAAATCAGAGTGGACAACACACTCATAATTGCATTGTGCATTGCAACTTGTACACATGACAGTCGTAATTTTAAATCTTAAAATATGCATACAGAACATGACAGACAAATAAAAACACACACTAAGAGAGATAGCAATGGGCACATGGGGCTGTTTTAGGATTACACTTCTTTCATCAAACTGGTCAAATCCCTTTAAGAAAAACAAGTCCTGCACACACACACACACACACACACACACACACACACACACACACACACACACACGATGTTGGGACAATAGTGAATAGATTTCACTGACTGACAGCATATTTGATCAATATAGATTTTAATTTCCTGTAACAAGCAACTGACCTTTACCTGTAACAATCTGAGCAAACAATTCTACTGTATTCTACTAAATTCAATTACATTACAACTACTGTATTGCTACTGACTCTCAGAGTATTATGTAATTGCAGACCCCCCCCCACACACACACACACACACACACACACACACACACACACACTCAGACAGGTTAAGCTGATGACAGCGGGAGTGAGACAGAAAGAGTTGTGGATCAATAAAGGTTTTCAGGACAGAGAGAGAGAGAGAGAGAGAGAGAGAAGGTAAAACTGGAACAAAAATATTTCCTAACTAATTGGATCATCAGTATGTGTTAGTGAGTGTGCGTGAGTAAGTGTGTGTATGTGCACCACAAAAGCTGGCATTGGCTCTGTAGCCAGATGGCAGCACAATGAGTAGAACCACAGACATAGAAAACAACCTGTGTGTGTGTGTGCGTGCGTGCGTGCGTGCGTGCGTGCGTGCGTGCGTGCGTGTGTGAGAGAAAGAAACTGCATGTTATTTTGTGTGTTTGTTATTATTAGACACGTTGTATGTTCTAGTTTATGTATGTGTGTGTGTGTGTGCGTGTGTGTGTGCGTGCATGCTCTAAGGTGGCCTCTTCAACCAAATAGGATTTTTTTCCTTCCCAGATGGTTTCATTTTCTTTAATTACCCAGTAAATCATGAGTAAAATCATTTATTAGAAAAAACCTGAAAACAGTTTTGTACCAAATCATTTTACTCATGGCCGCTTAGATTTTGGGATCCACTGCTCTATGGCCAGGACAGCCATAATCTCTTCTGGTTTTATCTGAATAAACTGTATTCAGGTAAATTTTTCTGTTTCATGTGGTTCTATGTTTAGACACTGAGACATTTTAATATGTGCCTAGCACAGTTTAGACCAAGGATGTGCTGCTTTGTCTACCAGCTATCAAAGAACATCAGGCTTTTTTTCTTCTCTCTGAAACATCCGAGAAGCCATCACAGGCTCTTCTGACTGTCTTACTTGACTACTATTGATTGCTCTAAGGCCTACTGATTTCCCCACACATTTATGAAATAAAATGATGGATGAATTTATTGGGTCCTGTGACTGTGGGACTTATTCCAGTGGAGGAATCCCTGTTTGATATCAGTACCACAGAAATCTAGCCTTTATCAGTCCACATGCATACAATCATCTCAAACTTAAAATGATGAAAATACTGATGAATGCTGTCAGCTATCAATACATATTATCAGCCTCTGTTTATAGCCTTCATTGACAGAGAACCAGCTAATGACATGATGAAATGTAGTGTCAATGAACAAGTCAGTGATCAATAATCTCAGTTAAGGGCTGTTTATGTCTACTTTAGGTTAACTCTCCAAGGACACTTTGTTATTGATTAAGCAGTTGCAAACACACATAGACTACACGTGTGCATCTTAAACTCACCAGCACAAACACGTATCCTACACATATGACACACACTATGCTTACCATTTGTCGGTCCACTCATGATGGAATTCAACCCGCTTGCATTATCCTCAGAGTCAATCAGTCAGTTCTATTAAGGCTTCGGCAGCAGGGGAAAAAAGCTCCAAATCTGACAAGCACTCCTGTCAACTCTCTCTGCCCCTGTCCGACTTAAATCTTTCCCTCCCTCTCTCTGTCTCTGCCTGGAGAGTGTTTCCCTGCTCCTCCCGTCAAGCGGATTATACTGCCAGACGGCAGCCCACTGTACCTCTCCACCCTGCGTAAAGGGAGCCGGTTAAGGAATTAAATCGAAACTGACTATACCTTCCTCCTCCCCCTCACGCCTCCAGCCTCTGCCTCTCCCACCCAACAACCCCCTGCGGTCCTCTGGTTCGGTGCAGAGGGGTCCATCCTAACCTGAACAGTGCGTTCCCGCGGACGCCAGCACGCCCGTGCGCTCCGGTGTGAAGGCTAAAATGCTGGGTGGTGAGTTTCTGAAGGTTTCCCAGACTCGGAGCTATCAGAGCGTAGCGGACAGGACGAGCTCCTCTCATGATGCGAGAGCGCCACATAGCGTCTGAGCCAGCCAAACCTGGACGTAGGCTACAGCAGTCCAACTAATAGGCCTGTGTCTACGAAAGTAAACAATGCGTCTCGGGGAGAGGTATTAAAATAGATTGTATACACAATACAGCCTTGGCAAAAAAAAAAACAGCTCTGAGTAGAAATAAAACCATAATACAAAATAAACTACCCCAAAATAAAAGTTATAATCGTGCAGGGACGTGAACAGCAGGTAAAGGCTAAGAAGTAGTATCCCATGACACCTGTGGTTGAAAACATCAGCGTGGCCTCCATCAGCAGTTTCAAACTCCTCTGAGACGTTGTAGCAGAGTTATGAGTCACTTCCTGTTTGGTGAGTTGATAAAATGTTTTTACCCTTCGTCCTAAAAGAAGAGTTTCTCCCCTGAGGAATTTTAATGAGTTCAGGCACAGGCAATTCACAATAAGGGAATACTTTATGAAACAGAAAAACAAATGGCAAGGGTGGGTTTTGAAGGAAAAGATAAACTTTGTGTCTCTCAAGGTTGATGAAGGTGATGTTTCATCTTTCTCATCCCTGGAGGTGATCCAGTGGGCAATGATGCTGACTGGCACCCAGGAGCTGCGGGTTCAAAGTCTGCCTAAGGTAAGTAGTGTAGTATTAGTGATGGATGGATAGATCTGTGGTTTCCTAATGGTAATGTTCAATTTGGAGACAGCTCCATCTTCGAAGTCTCTGCTGAGCTTGTACACACAGTACCTTTATGGTGTGATAAGGAGAAAGATTGATCTTTCACACAGCAATAACAAGGCTTTTATTTTTTATTTAAACACTAAACAAAATTAGAAAAAAGAGTTTTAAGACATTCTCTTAATTGTATTTGCTAGATTGTGAGCCAAATGGCTATGCCCGGAGCACTGCAGAGTCAGAGTATGAAGAAAGGACACAGACAGAATCCTGAATTGAAGAAAAAGAGACCCATACAATTTTTGTTGATATAAATGGGAAACAGGATACCAAATATAATTGATAACAAAATGTTATAGCTAAATTACTACTACATGTATGACATTAGCCCAAAAACATGTAAAAGAGCTATATACTGTATATATATATATATATATATATATATATATATATACATACTGTATATATGGCTTATCAAAAAAAGCTCACAATACTCTGGATGTAAATGGCAAAAGTGGCTTTTATGCGTAGCTCCTCAGCATTTTTAATAACCAGCAGATGGACTGTGATTGGCTGCGGGTCCACATTCACCAACCAATACCACGAGGGAGGAGGAGGACCATGAGCTGAGGCCCACAGAGCCTGGGGAGCAGTACAGCACATATTAACACCTTTGATCACATTCACCTATGGGGGATGTAACAGGCTACATTGGGGTGGGGAGGGGTAATTACTGGCTTTATATTGGGATTTTGTATGTGTTTGTAATTTGTGATTTTGTCAGTCAGTGTTTCAGTGAAATATGCTTGCAATATTCCAATCAGTAAAGTGTGTCAATGGCACTTAATAGTCATTTAAATGTGGCCTGATTGTGGGCCACTTAAATCCAAAATGGTTATTTCATCTTATTGCATGTCACTTTAATAATAATTTAATAACTCTTTTGAGAATTTAGGAAGAATCCACCCTAAAATTATATTTGTAATGTACATTTATATGTATTATTTTTCCAATTATCTTTGACAACCAGTTTTGTCCTGAAATTCACAGTATCTAGACATGATTTAGTAAATATGACTGAATAGACCACAGTTAAACAAAGTTAGCCACGGTGGCTACAATATGCCAATTATCTGTAGCTCCATAAAAACACCAGAGGGTGGCAGTACAAATTAAGACAATATTCATGGAAAACAGAGCACTGAAGGGTGTGGAGGTGTTTTATTGAGACCTGCTAGTGAAATGTCAGAACAGAAACCAGATAACATAATTCAATGAGGAGCGACATGTTTGCAAATATGCAAATTAGATTTATTGTGCTGCTCAATAAAATGTACAAAGTTTTTGGCGATTAGAATCCATCGCTATACGAATATTTCGTATATATCTATAAATGGGTTGAGAACCATTAGACCCCCCCGATGGAATCTAGACAGACCGAAGGAGGCTCCAGACCGGTCAGCTGGAGTAGATGACTGGAGGTGGAAGGGGAGGTGGAGAGTAGCACTCTTTGCTTGCTACACATGTCAAAACAATATGCCTTTTTTTTTTTAAATAAACTGACATCATATTGATTTCTTTGTCACAAGTCTTCTGTTGGCCACACACACAGTCTAACGTGGCTCTTGGCTCACGTCCCTGTTATTTAAAACAATGTGCAGGATACTTCCTGCAAACACTGGCAAACCACAGAAACTTCCTCACATCTCCTGCTGATGTATCTGCACAAGAAGGTAAACACTTAAGAACAAGTTTGCCGCAACAAACAGAATCTGTCAAACTGCAGTTTACTGAACACAAGTCTGTGGTGTGTGTCATGGCTTTTCTTACAACCACCAGCTACAGCAGTGGATTGATTCCTTCAGGAAGATCCCAGCAGTTATTCTGTGGCCTATTTCTGTCTTTCAGATGTGCTTTCAGAATCACAGAGCTCTGGGTTGGCTGATCAATCGGAAGTCGACTGGGGTCAGAAAAACAATCACTTGGTTACTTGGTTTGTGTGTCTGTTGGGTTAAGGTGTAATTAATTACCTATTGTCAAGCCTGTCTGCCAGTTAAAAAGCCCCAAACACAATGGGGCCTTCCTTCTGTTTTAAATCACATAAGGCTTCGTTGGAGTTTTAAATACTCCGTAAAACTGCAGCCATTATTTGAGATTAAGTTAGGTCATTGATTTCCACCGTTTAAAGGCCTTTGTGCATTAAAGTCGTATTGTGTTTTTAAAGATGAAATACAGAGGATGTCTGTTGAACAGAACTGTAAAACATGAAGCAACATTGTTGCTGATCAGACCACATGCAGCTGATGGGAAAGTTGAAATAGTAAGATACAAAAGATAACATGCTTTAGAAAATATAGTTTATGTCTATACAAATTATCTGATGAAAAATAATGGCAACAACCACATACTACACTTTATCTGACAGTGTTTTGGTGAAATGAGAGACACAAATGTGAGTTGCGAATTTAGTGAAACTGTCAATATCAGTAAATCATTTGCACATTCAGTTTGAGATGTTCATATACTGTAATATCAGGATGGCAGCCTCCACTTGTCTCATTTTCACATTTTATATCGTACACTACCAGGTGAGATGTCACACATCATGAAGAGGGCGCTGCAGTTCCAGTGCAAACAGTTAACTCATTGGGGGGTTAATGGCCAAATAGAGAATTGACATAAGTAGAGCCTGAGAGGGGAGTAAGTAGTCACGTCCTCTTAGACAGGAAGTAAAAGGCTTTATAGGAAATGTGGCACAACACCAGCCTATAAATACCACGGCAGTGAGATCAAGAGAGAAGTATTTGTCTCGTTATCTGCTATATGCGCCACTATGTCTACCAGCTAGTGGCTAACTTTTACTTTATGCCATTTGGTGCTGAGCAGCGTAAAGAGAGTGTTAAGAGCTTTTTTGCTGAAAGACAATGCAGATAAGCGCTGTGAAGTTGATCCAAGACAGTAAAGTTTTGAGCTAGAAAACTAAAACGATGAATTCAAAAATCCCGGTAGAGCTAAGCGGAAGCTGCAAAATTTTAGATAATTTTGTGTTGGTTTTTCAATGTGGGACTCCACATTCACATTACATGTAGTCATTTGATCCATTATTGATATCAAATTTACATATAGCACCTTTAACCAGGAAGAACACATTTATTCATTAATTCATCACTCTTTAAAAGTAGATATAGAGGTTAAAATAGATGTCCCCAGTCAGCATTTAAGGCTAATGCAAAGAGAAAATAAAGGCATACTCAAACAATTAAGGTCCATTAAGGTCATACCCATAAGGCAATTGTGTTGTGACAAATAATGTGGGCTTCCTGTGGTCCATTGACATGTGTATCATCCTTCCTTGTTATGTCATAGCCAGACAGCTAATGCTGTAGCTCAAATTTGAAAATGATGGACTTTAATTTTACTGACAAACAAACTTTAAGACACAAGAAATAGTGCAAAGATTCATCATTCCTCCATTTTTATATGTCTGTTTTACTAACTGTTGATGTCATATTCTGGGAATTTGGAAGACATTTATTGATAAAAGCCAGAGGAACCAACATTTTGAGAGACGTTTACGCCGTCTTTTGTTGCACAGCATGAGGTTTTCTCTTCACATTAAGACTGGATTATACCATTGTGTGTACAGTCAAATTGAGTAGTCTATATTCATGACTTTCCACTTCCGGGATTGCTCCACTGGAAATTCTGTTGGACTTTTCAGCCAGATGTCTAGTACCTTTAGCTTTCTTTGTGTTGGAATTTTAAGCTCTGGTTGATTTATGAGGACTACACTGTAAAAAAAATCTGTAATTTTACATACTTTTCTTGTTAACTTTACAGATTTTTTCTGTATTTTTTTAGATACAGAAAAATGCCAATAAATTACAAAAATAAACTGTGAATTTAAATGTCTAATGTAAAATAACATAAAAAAACTGTAACTGTGAATAAGCATAGCATTATCATTATTTTACAGAAAATTTATGTTTTTCACATAAAATTACTTTTAAAATAAGTTCAAAATGTATTGTATTTTCACAAATATTATTTTTTATTTATAA
The DNA here is from genome assembly GCA_013375575.1 of Percina caprodes. Taxonomy (NCBI): domain Eukaryota; kingdom Metazoa; phylum Chordata; class Actinopteri; order Perciformes; family Percidae; genus Percina; species Percina caprodes. The sequence continues at coordinate 28,503 of JABXJD010002069.1, forward strand.
GATAAAACTGTTAAATTTAAGTTTAATACTGTAAAAACACTGCTAAAAGTAGATACAATCAATGGCAATTAACAGCAACAAAAAGTATTTTTTCTGTCATTTTACATAGAATACTTGTGAATTGACAAATACCTCGTAAAATTATGGAAATATTCATTAATTTGAAAACAAAAACCTTGGAAAATAGCTTTTTTAGTCAGTGTAAAAAATGTCTATAACCAGTATTAAACTGTAAAAATACAGTTTTTGTTATTTAAAACAGCCACAATCACTGTAATGACACATACAAAAAGAAAATGTATTGTTTTCACATAAGTCTGTAAAAACACTATCAGAATGTATCATATATTCACAAATATTTTAGTTATTTAAAAGCTAAATCTAAGTATTAAGGTTTGATACGGTAAAACATTACTAAAAGTAGGTGCAATTAATGACAATTGACAGTAAAAGATATTTGTTCAGTCATTTTATATGGATTTGCTTGTTTTCAACATTGACATTTTATATTACAGTATAGTAGTATATACTGTTAAGTTATGTTAGAATAGAGTCCAGAAACCCCTTTTGATTGATACTATTTGTTAAAGGAGACCTTTTAGGCTTTTCTGTCATATCTATGATGTTACAATGTCAGATGTTCATGTTAAACATGGCCAAAGTGTCAAATAATGAGCTAAACATATTTAAAAGAAATCCCTGTGAGACAAAAAAAAATCACATTACCCACTGTTCAGAATTGTTTTCAGCAGTTTTCTTTACTCTGGGCTCTGTATGACGACACACTGAGCCAGTTTCCTATATATGGCTGCTGGCTGAGCACACAGGTCCCACCCACAAAACACAGGGACAGCGCTGCCCCGTTGGCCCAGTCCATCCAGAAAGCACAGGACGACAGAACTGAGTTGGAGCATGTTCAGTGTGTCACACAGAAAGTGCTTTTACGGTTATGAAGAAAAGGTATACATATTTTCTGGTTTTCACTCTGACGTTCCCTGGCTGCTCTGCATTAACTCCGTGATTTATGAAGTTTCCTGATGGACAGAGCTGTAGCTAACGATAGCTTGCAGCAGCAGCTGTTATAAGCTGCCTTTGAACCAACCGTACAAAGCATCTGTACTAATGTTGGTGTTTACATCTAAAACTAGCTAGCGGAAGCTACCATACAGGGATCACAAGACTACAATATAGGGCTTGAAATGCAGCATCATACAGCCCCTTTTTAAGTCAAAATGTCAGCTTAAACATTTCCACCCGCCATTAAAAAAGTCCAACTAACATCCTCCATAAAACCAAAACATCTCATTTTATTTACATTATTTATAGCATTTTCAGATATTTTCTTTCAAACCCAACTGGTTCAACATAAAGCAATGCATGTTGCCATTTTGCTTTGATAGGACTGTAAGAGCAATGAAAGGCTAATACAAAATGGTGGTATACCATACAGTGAACTACCATGTATAATTCTAAGACTTCCTCACTTTCTTGATTCAATTTTATATTATGACTTTCTAAAGCCAGCTTTTATATCAGTGTGCGCTGGAGTTACTTACAGTTGGTTACGTCCACAATAAAGTTGGTATTCAAAATAAATGAAAATCAATGCAGGGAAAATACAGGAATGTGATACAAACAAAACCCAAGCAGAACATGTTAACATATCTTGTTAAATGGTTTGTACCATTCATAGCACACTGTACAATATATTGAACATATAGGGCAGTCTTAATAAATCCATTTATATGCCAGTTTACAGCATGCAAGCCCAAAGTAAATTTTTGGACTCTTCTGACTTTATACTACAAAACCTCTGAATGACATTAAGTAACTACTAAGCTTTTAAGGTAGCTCAATTGGAAAGCATAATTAACGGCAAACAAAATCCTCAGTATATCTATCCAAGGTCTGTAACACATAAAAACCTGATGGTTGAGTATGAATGACATGTGGTGAGTTTGAAAAAGGCGATTCCTGAAGGCACTTGACCACTGCCACCAGAGCCACTTCCTCCTGGTATGTCTCCAACATTCTGAAAAGGGAATACATATTCAGTGTGTGTTCATATATTGTACAAAATATCATATTGATTTCAGAGAAGAATGGGCAGACTGGTTCGAGATGGTAGAAAGGCAACATTAACTCAAATAACCACTCATTACAACCAAGGTTAGGGCTGCTCAATTATGGCAAAAATTATAATTTGGTCAATATTGAGATCACGATTACTTATCGACTTTGGAAACATCATCCATTTATTTAACCTTTTTAAAAGACTTGTATTTTTAACAATGGATTTCCTTGGATATAATTCAACTGAAAAAGAAAGAATATTGCGAACCTGAGTGTGGCACAACAATTGTTTTACCTTGATTATTTTGTTTTAATAATTGTTGGAGCCCATTATTGAAATTGAATCGTAACCGTAATCAAGGTATTCAGAATACCATCTCTAAACGTACAACCTTAAAAAAAAATGGGCTACAGCAGCCAAAGACCCAACCCTAAACTAAGACCCCACCGGGTGCCACTTCTTGCAGTGAGAATAGAACACAGGTCTCTCACACCAGAGTCATTTTGTCTCATGCACTGCCTCACCGACCCCCAAACAGAATGTTAAACGGAACTACTAAAGGAGCTACGCGTGGAAATATTTTCAGTTCATTTTGAAACTGTGATGGAACAAATTAGACTGTATCACAGATAATCAGTCTATGTTGTCATTTAAAGTCAAAGCTTTTAATATTGCCAAATTGAGTTTTATGTTTGATAGTGATTTCACATTTCTTGATTGTATAAAGGCTACATACAAATAAAAGGTGAACATTAATTTATCCGTACCGTTTTTATTTCTAAAATATTATATAGTTTTATAGGAGTTTTATAGACATGTCAAATTATTTTGTTTGTTACGTTTGTAGCCACATACATCCATTGTGGGCTTTCTTGGCAAGTTTTCTGAGGCTTTTATATTGTTCATATCGATATCGGAATTATATCACATTGACTAAATTACAGAATATATTGTGATATAAATATTGGCCCTATCGTCCAGCCCAGGTCATCACTGTTATAAAATAAAAGCCTTCGCAGAGTTGTATAGTTGTGACTTCATGACATTTCATAAAATTCAGAAACAGCAGCTACAAAATTTTGGATTTTAATCAGCCTTTTATATTAACTGGATCTGATAAACCCAAGATGACTCCTATGGGGCAACAAGATGAAAAATGTAATTATGGAGGATTAAATGTTGTACTCTGTTCACAACAAATAAGTAACCTTTACAACAGCTGTTCAAGATGAAGTTATAGAAGGCCTCTTACCAGCAGCAATGACTCGTTTAAGAGAGGCCCTCATTTTTTTCCCATGGCGCCTGGAACTTGTCTACCCACATGCTGCTGCCACATGGAATGGTTATTTGACAGGGCTGAAGATGGAGCTGAAGATGGGGCTGAAAACAGGGCTAAGGACGGGGCTGAAGACAGGGCTTTCTACCTCAGGTGAACAGGTGGCTGGCTGGGTCTTCTTGAGTCTGCATATAAGCACAGAACAAAAGTATAGTAAACCTCAGTAACAAGATATAAATTTGCTATGTCATTATTTGATATAAATGCATATTAGATTAGTTATTAAGATATAATCAACATATTTACATAACAATGAGATAGCTAACATGCAGCTTAAGGATTTCTGTCCATGTGTTTGTGGCACTGGTTTAACTGTATTCCTGTTAGTGCTTTTGAAGTGCTCCCACTGTCATAAAAGCAGCATAGCTTTCGACATGTCCAAAGTGAAATCTAATGTTTTGCAAGTTGCATTATATGAATTTTAACGTGAAAAATAAACCAAGAAAATGATGCTTTGCAGAACTTACAAACCTTAAAGTTACAAGTGTATGTCACTTTTGATAAGCTAATGTTAGCTTAACTTGGAAGTAGTTCGTTTAGCATCTTTTAGCATTATTACCGTATACCGTTCTGTAAATCTTGGCTAGCCTTTCTTTAAAGAACCGAATATGTTGGTTAGTGAATAGAAATCATTTTGTTAATTAAAACACTTACGTGAAATGTGTTCAGTGCTGCTCCAGTCCTTCAATGGCGCCCCACTCCTCCTTCACGTCGCTACAAATGTCCTCGTTGTGAAAAATACTCTTCCTCCAGCAATGTTTCTTACTTGATTGCGGCTGTTTTACCGTCGTAAAATCTCTGAATATATTTTGTTTATGACATTGTTTAATTTGTTTTGTTCATTTGAAACAGTCAAATGTAACGTTAACGTCACAGAAAGCCGCGCAGGAAGACCACAGAACTAGCTACCTACTTGTGAACTACAAACGCACCGCGCAGTCATACACATGCGCATCCGCACATTACTGTCACCAACTGGACCGGAGGGGGCGTGTTCGACCACTGTCATGAATGCCGTGGCTGGGCTTCATTCCATTTCAAATAACTGCCTGTCTGCCGCAACCCGAACCCTAAATCCACTGTTTCTGTTAAAATAGATGACTTATAGATGCCATCCAATAAAGCACTTCACACAATATGTTACAATTCTCTTTTCAAGCTAATCAAAATAGATTGTGTGTGTAAACTGACAAAAAGCATAAAAGCACTGCAGTAAATATTAAATATGTTTACTAGTATTTGGTTATAACAAAATATTTCTGGCTACTGTGATTTAGTATACTCCAACTAACGGTGCACAAACTCAGTAAAGACACATGCCTTTGGTGTGAGAAACCTGGTTTCAAATCCCACTGCGATACATCCACCACTGTGCCCTGAACCAAATGGGTTACCTTCTCCAGAGATGTGACCTCTGACATATACAACAGTTGTAAGTCACTTTGGATAAAAGTCTCAGCTAAATAAGTAAAATGTAAAATATGTAGCTCTGATTAAATGGTGATACTTTTACCTGACAGAAACAAGTCTACAGGTCTTGATTTTCCAGATTATTTCCACATATATGCATCTCCTGCTTTCCTACATTCCATGATTACTTTCATTAAAAACATAATCAACTCTTGAAAGGTAGTACTGATGGGACAATATGACTTCATATGAAGGCATCCCTGATAGTATGTTGTTTGGGCATGTGGACATGGATGTTGTGGTGTTAAAAATATGTCATTAGTAAAGACAACTGTTAAACTACATTCACACTGCAGGCTTTAATTATTGCCCAGATCAGATTTTTTGATTGACTGTCCTATTTTTAAATGTGCCGCATATTAGATTGTAGTGTAAACTGGCTACAGCCTGAAAGAGGATGCAAATACATGACATATGACTTTTGTGGCCAGCTGCATTAAACCACTCTAAGAAAGTGCAATATTCTACTTTTGTAATACCATTATCAATATATTTTGAACCTTTTCATGTGTTTCTGTAAAATAAATAGTAAATTAAAGCTGTCTGATAATTTCTTAAATAAAAAAGTACAGTAACTGGAGCATTTGCTCAGGTTTCACTTCAGCCCCTGAGTTTGAGACTCCTGATCTAGAGTGACATCAAAGTCGCATGAATTCTGATTTGACTGTCAGACTGAGGTCACATTTCAAAAAGCCTAGCTGTATCTCATTATGATTACATATGCAGCCCAAATTCAAACTAGAAAACATTTAATTTTATGTGACTTATTGTTATAAAATCTGGTCTAAATTGCAAAAAAATCTGATTTGGGTCAGTCTGCGGTCACAACACAAGATAAACCATTGGTAATACTTTCAAAATAACCACTCTGTGTGTTACAGCATTAAAGCATTATATAATGTTCTGTGATTCAGAATTTTTATTTCATATGTGTCTGTCTGCCTTCATAAATTCCAATCTGGACAGTAAAATTGGGATATTTTGCACAAACAAAATTCTTATTAAAAAGTAAGACTGCTTTTTTTCAAATCCAACGACATGGAGAAGCTTTTCCATATGAGCAATTGTAAACAGCTTCTTGGATTGTAGTATCTTGGAAATATGTGAAACAGCGCGAAAGACTTGAAAGGGTTAAATCATGAACGTAGACGTCGTTAACAGATCTGCCAGGTGCAGACAGCGGTCAACTTCAAAGACAACTTTCATCTCTGCAAAGTCAGGAGCGGGAGATTTTGTGACACGTGACTCTAAATGTGCGAACCTTCCAATAATTTTAAAGAACAACGGCAACGTTTGAGTGGGAGGGTTACGTTAGAAAGCGCGGTGGATACAGCGGGAAGGAGACAGAGACCGAGTCCGCAGCGAGAGAGGAGCCGTGTCTGTTTTACCGTTTGAGACAGTTTGGAAGAGAGAGAATTTTAAGTGCAATGTGTGCGAAATTCAGGTTGGATAAGATGCCATTGACAGTCTGCACGTAAACAAGAACTACAAGGTACGTAAGCCCGAAATATAAACTGTATGAACTAACGTTAACGTTACCCATTCAAGCTTGGTAACTTTAGTTAGCATAAATGTTAGCTTGTTAATCATTTACCAACTTTGACTCCAGCTTGGCAGACGTGCTAATTCTGTAACCTGGGGCCTGAACCTCGACGTTAACGTGGTTAACGGTGTCAAATAAATGAAACAACGTTACAGCAGTAAGTGTTGGCTCACTAGTATAATGTAATGTTAGGTTGAGATAGTGTTAACTGTTTTACCTATTTAGCTAATGTTACTTAAACAAAATAGTTTACAATGCATTTTAAAATTTTTTTGGCAGATTTCTAAATTAAAATTGCCTATGCACTCAAATACTTTTTTTCTCTCAACAGATTTGCTGACAAAGTAATCAGAAGAGGTGAGTGTTTTGCTATGTTCAAAGATTACACTTGTCAGGTGTCTGTGAAAACCCTAAAAGGTTACTATGTACAACATCAAGGGTTACACAGAAATGAGGCTCATTACCAGTATGCATGTTGGAAGTCTCACTTTAGAAATTATAATTCATTTAAATGCCATGTTTACAGTCATCATCGACAGGCATCTTATGTGTCACAGAGTGAGACTTTGCAGGGACCATATAAATGTGAACTTACTCATTGTAAGAAAGAGTTGATTGATCTGAAAGATCTTTTGTGTAACCTGAAATCTCATGCTTCAAAAAGAGAGGAGGTGCAATGCCCGTTCAAAAACTGTGATAAGACCACCTATCCCACCTATCCAGAAAGCACAAACACTCCAAAGCTCTTCATGTCTCTGGTGCATACTGTCTTCCTTCAGCACCTAGTGAGCCTCAGTTTTCTAAAGCTTGTACTTGTACTTTTTGTTAACGAAAGGTTGATATAAATGAACAAATCCTAGATTTTTGTTTTTATTGCTTTTGGAAAACATCCCAACCCATTGGAGTTTGTAGCTATCTATTGCTAGTTTCTCCAACATTACCTACTCCATGTATATGTAATGATAATATCGTATTGTTTGGCCTCTGGTGATTCTACTCCTACCAGTTGTGTGATGGATGTCTTTTCATGTGTTTCGTGTGCTTTAGTTAAATCTAATTTAACTTTATAAACTTATTGAATATTTACTGGACGTTATGGTCTTGAGCACAGTTTGTCACAAAAATGCAGATCCCCTGTCTTTTTTATGTTTACAACAGGAAGTTCACCTTTGGCAGCAGAGTACTTCATGCTTTCTGTGGACCAGACCATTGTGAAAGGCCACATCAATGCCTTCACTGATGCCCTTGTGTTGATGTTTGCCAAGTACTACTGCCTGAACATCTCTTACACAGCAGCCCAAGGAGCAACATGGGAGTTCTTGAAGAGGTAAGAAAGCCAAAGTCTATTTTAAATATCAAAACAGATATTGAATGACCAGAAATTTAGTTACCCCTTTAAAATCTAATGCAATTTAATAAAGGAGCCTTGCACAGGACAGGATTTCACAACTTTTCCTTGCTGTCACAGCCTTTGTCTTTTCTCTACATTTATATGTACATGTATATTAATACACACTCTACAGTTGAGAAACTGTAGAGTAAGCAATAAGCCACTTTATATTATGTTACTTTAAGTTACAGTGGTCAGTATTGTGCCAATATGCCTCCACGCTGTGGTGTGTGAAATATATGGAAAGGGCGGGTCTAAAATAAAAAGTGAGTGTAATAGCATACTCGATAATGTCTGCTCATTGATAAATCAATCGTTAAGATATTACTGTAGACAAGACATATCTCACACCGATGGTGGCAAATTATTTTTAGTATGAATTTGACAGGTGAATTATCACATTGTACTGTTTTCTTTTAATAATACATCCAAATGTTTTATATATATATATATATATATATATATATATATATATATATATATATATATATATATATATGTGTGTGTGTGTGTGTGTGTGTGTGTGTGTGTGTGTGTGTGTACAGTATATACAGTGTGTGTGTGGATAGATAGATAATACAGGAGTCCACATTACTGAAATTGTTTGATGTGTTTCATTTGATAGATGCCTTTTCAAGATCAACCCAGACAAGGGATTGAAAGTGGAGAAGAATGCTACCAGAAAGCAGCTGCCGGTCAGTCCAAAGGTTCTTTCCCTGATAACAAAACTCCCGAACTATGAATGGAGGGAGTAAAAAGAAACTTTTCAGAAGGGAGACCATTGCCATCCAATGTCCCTAGTTGCACAGTTCATGTTGGTCTCACTAGTGTTCTTTAATTGTTGTCAAATAGTACCACTTTGACCCAGATGAATACTAGGTACACATTGTAACCATCTTTCAAATATAGAATTGGTTCACAGTACTGGACAAAGTTACTACTTTTAAATTATAGGCTTCTTCAGTACCTTCAGTTAAGTTACTGCAATAACAGTGGAAGCAAGCATTAATTTTAGCCAGTTTTAAAGTACCAGACTGACTTTTACATTTTATTTCTTTCTTTGTGTTTTTATTTCACTGTGAACATTAGCTAAACCTACCTAACTGTTCTTGAACTGAAGCAGGCAATTGTTGGACTGCTAGCAGTATGTAGCCATGCCACGTTAAGCTTTGTAAACAAGTATGTTGATAGAGCAACAACTGTTTTCTATTCTGATCTGTTGGTCAACAGAATAAAATACATGTTGAACAGTAGTAAGTGTGTCCTGGTTGTTTCTAAGAGCTGTTATTGTTAAGCTAAATCTCCATTTTATAATTTGTCATTTAACTGCTCTGTTATAGCTCAATATTTTAGAAATTGTCCATTACATTTGCAGTATTATAGCAATGTTATGAAATTTGACAAAATTATCAGCAGGTTGTTGCTATAATCAATATTTCTTTGACAGTATTTGGACATTTAAAACAAAGGTAAATTCGTTGCTGAGGATACGTTTTTAACAATAAAGATAAATTAAATATAAATGATTTGCATGTAAAATTGCATTTAAAAACATTACACTTGGTAGATTGCTGTAATTGTACTCACACATTCTTGTTTAACAACAGTATTTGATTCTCTTTTTAAAGGCAAATCCATTGTTTTTACGGCAAAGTATGCTTATTTTACATTGAAGATTAAATAAATATACATGATCTTTATGTAAAATTACATATAAAGACTCATATTATACTTAATAGATTCTAAAATGAATGGTAAATTGCTGTATTTATACTTATACATATTTGTTTAATGAGAGTTTTTTTTTTTTTACGGTAAATTAATTGTATTTATGGCAAAGTATGCTTTTTTTCACATTAAAAATGAATTACATACACAGGATTTATTTGTAAATTTACATGTAAAAACTTGTAATAGACTTGATATGATCGTAAATTAAGGGTAGATTGTTGTAAATATAAAGCTTATTATCTGTTTTACAACAGTATTTTGACATTTTTAAAAGTAAAATCAAATGTTTTGTGGGTGAGGTAACGCGTTATTACATTGAAGATGTATTAAATAACATGATTTTTACATTATATTATATTATAAAACTCAAATAATAGTGGCACTTTTCCGCAATTTTAAGACAGATTATTTGTATTATAACAGTGTTTGACTGTATTTATAGGTAATTTAATTGTTTTAAAGGGGTATATGTCCTTTTTTAAACATTAAAAAGCCCAATAATTACATAGAAGTTAATGTAAGATTAAAGATATATTCCGTTATTTCATTATGGAAAATTACTGTATTTTTACGTGATTAGGTTTTACCGTTATTTTACGGTAATTTTTTGGCGCCCCAGCTGCCGGAATATTACCGTTTTTTCACAGTTTTTTTTTTTACAGTGTATGGTTAACTGCTCCTCAGATCTCTGCAGGATAGATCCACACAGCTAGACTATCTGTCCAATCTGAGTTTTCTGTTGCACAGCTAAAACAATCTTTGAACGTACACATGTTCCACCCAAACAAGTTCCTTCCCAAGGCTATTTTGCAGCAACACCGGGCCTGCTGCCGGTGCTTAGCGTCTCCCATGACGATTGTGATAGGTTTAAAGAAATGGCAATAAACCAAGCACATTTTTCTCCAATCCCGGAATGCTGTGTGGACTAAGTGAGACTACTTTGAGGAGACTCTCCTCCCATTTGGAGACTACATTTCTGTCCTGGTTTGAGTTACAAAGGTCCTGGTACACATTGTGTGTGTTTGTAGGTTTATCAGAAAGGAAATGGCACATGGGGAAGGTGAGGTCACTGTCATTGTGTGTGTTAATGTGTGTGGGTGTATGTGAGTATAAACCCTGATACCTCCCATGATTAAGGGGTCATAAGTGGGCCTTTTGTATGTCAGGGTCCTGTGCTTTAAAGTGAGATTTATTGTTTATAAATCAGAATGTAGAGGTCAAAGGTCAAAAACTTTTTTATAACTGTAGATGAAAGTATGGCTGATAAATCAAAACAAATTCACGTTGTTTCTCTAAATAAAAGATCAACCGCACCTCATGTCCACAGATTTTTAGATACATGATTTACAATACATTTCCTCTCACTTTGTCCCAAAATACATCAAGTTGTGTATTATTCCCTGTACAGATGGTGCTATCTTTCACATTGGAAGAAATAAAATAATCTCAGTCAGCCATTTTTGGTGAGGATAACAATGTGAGGATTACACAGGAGACACATAATTAAACTCAGAACAGCCAAAACAAGACAATTCTGTCTTGAAACATTATGGCACCAAAGTTTTCTGTTATAGTAGATTAGAATACCTTAACATCTCTCAGCTGTGTGGAGCCAGTAGGGTTCACTGCTTTGGTTTGAATCCAAAGTAGTTGAAGCAGCTGTGTTTAAATAGACAAGAATTCACCGAGCCTTCAGGATACAGTAAAATAAATATCATAATGTGTATCTCAGTTTAAGGTTGGAGAGGATTTTTTAATGGGAGACATTCCAAACTGGGGAGGTAGAGCTAGACATGGCCATTTACCAGACAGGGAGGTCTAAAAAACGTCCATGTTTACTTGCATTATGAGGAAAGTTACGATGTGCAGCTTGATTTATAGTAGGGATAAAAAGTCATGAAATCTCAGCTCTGCTTCGTCCATTTTGTTGAACTTTATGGAACTGCTTTCCACAGGAAGTGAACGTGGTGAGTGATGAGACAGTTAATTATGTTATTTGAATGTGGTGGTGGTGTTGGCGTAGTGGATGTGACACATGCCATTGGTGTGGAAAACCAGCTTTCAAATCCCACTGTGATACATCAACCAATGTGTCCCTGAGCAGTACAACTTAACAACTTAACCCCTAGTTGCTCCAGAGGCGTGTGACCTTTGACATATGTAACATGTAAGTTGCTGTGAATAAAAGTGTCAGCTAAATGACATTTTGTATTATTTTTATGTAATAATAATAATAAAATAAAATGTTCTCCTCTGAAATCCTCCAAGACGTCAACATCAGCTACATTCAAATATTTTTCTATGAAGCTGGAGGCCATCATGAAAGAAACATTCACAGAATAAAAATGAGTGGCGAGTGAGGAAAATAAGGACAGATGAAAGAAAAGAGAAGAGAAAAAAGAAGCAGAGAGTGCTGAGTGAGGAGAGGAGGCGGGGTTATTAACGAGAAGGGAGGTACATGAAAGAAGAGAGAGCGATGAGAGAAGAGAGAAGAGGGTGAATGACGGGAAGGAAAGGTGCTGACTGGCAGAAATAGTTTTTATCAAAACAGCTGTCTCAATCAGATAGAGGTGACACTGGGGCTGCAAGAATAGATAAACATGCCATTGGTTCCACTCACATGATATGTGCTACAGCAAAGCCCTATTTTTTGTGATCAAATTTTTAGTTTTATTTTTATTTTCAGAAAAAAATGTAAACATAACATTCACGAACAGCTACAAACAACACTGAGACACAAAATCAAAAAGAGGAGAAACGGGAGGAAGGGAGACAAAACAACACATGCAGAAACAGACACACACAAACAGACACACAGACACAGACAGACACAAGACAAGGGACCAATCACACATGCAAACAAAAGAAAAGGCTACAACATTGCCTTCAAGGATTCAGCAATGCTGAGCCCAGTCTCCAAAGTCTTCACCCACACAAGCCGTCAAAAGTTCCATGTATGTGACATCCAAAAAAGAAAGGATCCATGAACGAACAGATAAGTCATGTGGTGGCTTTCAACGGGTTGCAAAGGACCTGAAATATTGGGACTGAACTGAAAGGCCACCATCCTCTCTCCTCCTCTGTAGAGTAGACATCGCGGCTGCTTGCCTTTCCAGATAAATTTGGATAATGCTGATTGTAATTTCTGCCAGTAGCCAGCAGGAAGGGAGAGAGGTAGCATAGAGATCACAAAATAGACCCTGAGTAAAATATTCATTTTAACCACTGAGATACAGGCTTGAATCGACATCGGAAGACCTATCCATTTTTCCATATCCTTCAAAACACTGTTCAGAGCAACAGAATAGTTATGTTTAATGATCTGGTTTAAGCAGGAGAAGACCTCAATGCCTAAATATTTAAACTGCTTAACAATGGGGATGGCGGCTGAGATGGTTGAGTTGCTGGCATAATCATTTAAATGAAGTAGTGCAGACTTCAACCAGTTCATTTTAAAGCCTGATAAGCTTCCATATTCCTGGCATAATGATAAGTGAGGAAGAGACTGAGATGGGTTTTTTAAAAAGACCAAAATATTGTTTGCAAATAATGTGAGATGATGCTGTGTATTAAGAATGCATATTGGTGAGACCATAATTGGCGAATGGCTTGAGCCAGCGGCTCTAGAGAGAGGACAAATAGTGCAGGAATCATGGGGCAACCTTGGCAGGAAGATCTAGAGACTGGAAATAAAGAGGAGGAGGTGCGTCCGGTTAAGACTCGGGCTGAGGAATTATAATACAAAGCTTTGATAGTACCAATGAAAGTTTTACCAAAGCCCATCACCTTTAAGACTGGGGTCTTACTGTCCTGCGCCGCATCAACATTGTGAAGAAGGCAGCAAAGCCCTATTAAAGTCTGAAACAGTTCATCTATATCAGATTAAAACATGACAGTTTACCTTCAAAAGTCAACCTATTTTTTCCAGTTACCTTTTTGGCAAATGTCATGCAAATTCTAAAAAAAAAAGCACTATGCGACATCGTGCATGTATACTTTTTTAACCCCAAAAAAATTCAGTGTGGTAGAAGTATGTGTAAGAAAACTACAACAAAATTCAAATGTCAGTGAATGATGTAATTACACTTGGAATACTTCATATCAACGATGATCTTATTTGGGTCATTGTATTCTCCTAATCCTGCTCATCCTAGACCATGTACTGTAGCCATTGTCAGATCTGGTAAAGGAAAGATAAGGCATAAAAATCCAGACTAATTGGTTCTGGATATACAGTGGTGTGAAAAAGTGTTTGCCCCCTTCCTCATTTCCTGTTCCTTTGCATGTCACACTTAAGTGTTTCGGAACATCAAACCAATTTAAACAATAGTCAAGGACAACACAAGTAAACACAAAATGCAATTTGTAAATGAAGGTGTTTATTATTAAAGGTGAAAAAAAATCCAAACCACCATGGCCCTGTGTGAAAAAGTGATTGCCCCCCTTGTTAAAACATACTATAACTGTGGTTGTCCACACCTGAGTTCAATTTCTCTAGCCACACCCAGGCCGGATTATTGCCACACCTGTTCACAATCAAGGCATCACTTAAATAGGAGCTGCTTGACACAGAAAGGTCCACCAGAAGATCCTTAAAAGCTACACATCATGCCGAGACCCAAAGAAATTCAGGAACAATTGAGAAAGAAAGTAATTGAGATCTATCAGTCTGGAAAGGGTTATAAAGCCATTTCCAAAGCTTTGGGAATCCAGCGAACCACAGTGAGAGCCATTATCCACAAATGGCGAAGACATGGAACAGTGGTGAACCTTCCCAGGAGTGGCCGGCCGCCCAAAATTACCCCAAGAGCGCAGCGACGACTCATCCAAGAGGTCACAAAAGACCCCACAACAACGTCCAAAGAACTGCAGGCCTCACTTGCCTCAGTTAAGGTCAGCGTTCATGCCTCCACCATCAGGAAAAGACTGGGCAAAAATGGCCTGCATGGCAGAGTTCCAAGGAGAAAACCACTGCTGAGCAAAAAGAACATCAAAGCTCGTCTCAATTTCTCCACAACACATCTTGATGATCCCCAAGACTTTTGGGACAACATTCTGTGGACCGATGAGACAAAAGTGGAACTCTTTGGAAGGTGTGTGTCCAAGTATATCTGGCGTAGAAGGAACACTGCATTTCATAAAAAGAACATTATACCAACAGTAAAATATGGTGGTGGTAGTGTGATGGTCTGGGGCTGTTTTGCTGCTTCAGGACCTGGAAGACTTGCCGCGATAAAAGGAACTATGAATTCTGCTGTCTACCAAGAGATCCTGAAGGAGAATGTCCGACCATCTGTTCGTGTACTCAAGCTGAAACGAACTTGGGTTCTGCAGCAGGACAATGATCCTAAACACACCAGCAAGTCCACCACCGAATGGCTGAAGAAAAACAAAAGTAAGACTTTGGAGTGGCCTAGCCAAAGTCCTGACCTGAATCCTATTGAGATGTTGTGGTATGACCTTAAAAAGGCCGTTCATGCTCGAAAACCCTCTAATGTAACTGAATTAGAACAATTCTGCAAAGATGAGTCATTGCACATTATCGCAAACGCTTGGTTGCAGTTGTTGCTGCTAAGGGTGGCCCAACCAGTTATTAGGTTTAGGGGGCAATCACTTTTTCACACAGGGCCATGATGGTTTGGATTTTTTTTCACCTTTAATAATAAACACCTTCATTTACAAATTGCATTTTGTGTTTACTTGTGTTGTCCTTGACTATTGTTTAAATTGGTTTGATGTTCCGAAACACTTAAGTGTGACAAACATGCAAAGGAACAGGAAATGAGGAAGGGGGCAAACACTTTTTCACACCACTGTAGAAGCAGGGAACAGTTCAGTATGGTCAGAGTGGTCCAGATGCACATGTACAAGATAACAGACTTGGCCTCTTTTAGCAGAACAAATATGCTGCACCAAAACCCAGCAGAGGCTTGGAATGTTGTTGTTTTTCCACTTAAGGAAGACACTCAATATAGAGCAGTCTGTTATTTCTGAAGAAGTGTAAATGCTTTTCATTTTTTACTGGAAATTGGATTCAGAGGAATGTAACAGACTAATAATTATCAGTCAAGGAAAATTAGTGTGAGACTGGTAAACAAACTGGGGCTTGGCTTGTGTCACATGATCCCTTTACATGGAACTCATGAGGTCGTATTTTAAGTAGTTGTTAAGTCCTGTTTAAGTGCGATGTAGAAACACTGTTGCTAGGTGGCTGACAACAAAAGACAATGTTGCCTTTATCTTTTAGAAAATGGTGAATTTTGTACTGTTGATTTTTTTAGTTTAAAGATATTTCATTAACAAGACAAGAAAATAAAAAATATATACTGTACATGTGTGTATATAGCTGTAGTTGCTATGAGCAGATATTGTATTGCAAGAATTGATATTGTAGGTAAAACCACAAATGAAAGACATTAGCAGTAATATTAGTAGTATTAGTAATATTTCCATAAACCTATTTTGATGCAAATTTTAAAGTATCGCGTTAGCAAAGCTGAATGGAAACGGCAAACTTCAATTTTGCAAGAACGCACATGAGGTGGTTTTTGTCTTTTTCAAAAAATAGTTATGTGATGCACTTAATGGGATCTGGAAACGCTGGAAAAATTCTGACATAGCAAACATTTAACTCACATGACTGATCATCTGTTTCACTGTTGACATCTTCCGGATGTTCCTATAACGTATATTAGCCTCCAGACAACATGAAACTAACCAATACTAGCTGACATGAAAGAACAAATAAAACTTACCAAACTGAAACAAATTCCTGAAAAGCTCTCATCATTTGTTCTCTTATAGGTGGGTTAGATGGCCAAGGCGCCTTGTTTTGTTTCCGGTTCATAACCTCCATTCTCTGGTTCGCTACCGTGTTTACTGGCCATGCGTGAAGCAAAAAGATGCCACGTATGCCAAAAGTATGTCACAACTCTGCAGAACTTTCTACATACTGTACAAAATCATGAATACCAAATCAGAGGGTCACTCAAATGGACCAAGGATGATGCAGTGTATTGAAAGCCTTGTTTCCAGGTTGAACGACATGTTTTCCTAAAACAATGTGTGAAAGGGTCTGCATCAGGCTTTGAGGTATGTTTTCTCTCTTTGGTGGGTGTGTCTCTGGTTTAGTAGCTGTGTCACAGGTGATATCTAATCAGCAGAGACGTGTATGCAAACTGGTAATAAAACATGGTAATAAAAACTTGCACACACAGCAAGGGTGTTCAACTGTATAAGTTTAAACAAAACAGTTTGCTACATTTTGAAAAGAGCAACTATGAAACTGCAAATTATGAGCTCTGTGTAGGAGCAGAGTTATGATTCCAAGGGATGGATACTTTAGGAGTTAGGTGTGGCAGGTAGAGGAGGATGTGGAGAGAGAAAGAGAAGGAATAGGACAAGGACAGGAAAAGGTGCGGAGAGGAATGTGTTGGGGCTAGACAGACAGGAGGATATGGCCATACTGACGGCAATATGTGTCTTTTCCCATAGGAAGACAAACAGGGAGAGAACATCTAAAGTAGAGAGAGGTTGAAACCAGATGCATACAACTTTTTGCTTGTATTGTCTCACCAGGTATACCACCACTTGGTTTATCCTCTTCATGGGATTTCCTCTACGAGCATAAAGTCCTTCGGGAGAACTGCTTGCTGGCTCCGCAGCTTGCACTTCCATGAGCTGACTGTTCCCCGCCAGAATAATGACTGCACATCAGCCGGGTGGTCAAAACATAGTTGACTCAAGCATCAAAGATGAATTGCGATGCTCAAATGATAACACAGAGCGTTATCACTAATCAATCCTTTTGACCACATGGATGTTGCTCTTGGCTTCTTGACAAACTTGCCCCCGAAAATATGTCATGAAAAGCAAAGAGAAGATGTAAGGAGGAGCGTGAGAAGAATGAACTCGAAAGAAAGAGAAAAGAGGGACTGTGTGATCATCTCATTGTGGTTAGTGTTTATTTTTTGCTGACAAAACCACACAGTGCGACTGAGGTGACAATAACAACCAAGACATGAAAAAACACATCAATTAAATGTGCTTTCTCTCTGAACATGAATACTCATACTAAAAATCAGTTGGACATTTGGCAAAGTGGAGAATCTAATGCAATGATGATGATGCATCACATGGATGGATGTATCCTGCGGAAATAGAACATGACTTCTCTCCTCTGACATTACTTACATAAGGTTTCTCTTGTTTCTTCTTTGTGAACTTGTGTTGAACTCAAAAAAACATTGTACATTGTTAATAAATGCGTGTATTGATTAGGCAGCATGAATGAATGCTTTGTGATGGGGTTGTTAAAATGCTGCCAAACTGCCGGCATGCTGGGTTCAGACTGTTTTAACTGTACCACATGTCGGTCATGTGTGGGAGGATTTGGTTGTTTATGTGCAGGTTATCATCAGCATACAGCAGACAGAACACTGTGTTCAATTAAACATGAAAAACGTTTTAGCTCAATTAAAAATATAATTCAGCTAAAATGAAAACTATAAAAGAAAAGATAAACTTATAATAACAAGTTTGAATAAACTGTGGAGGAGTGTGGTTCAATGCGGTTAAACCTAAGCTAAAGTGACACTACAGGCAGGTTGTCAAGTAGTTGTTATTCTAAGCTGTCTGAGCATACATCGATAGAAAAGGAATGCAATACAAATCTCATGAAACAGTTGAGAATATAAAATCCTATTAATCACACAAAACACTGTTTTTTGCAGCACAGACTTGCAGAGTCACCGTCGTCGTGTACAATGCCAGCGACCTCACCTTATGTCATACTTAGTATCTCCAGATCAATACAGATACTTATTTCTTTGTATAAAGGCAAAGAAATACACCATTTCAACAAGGTCCTCCATGCAATTGTAGGCCATCCAGAAGCTTTTTTTTAAATTTACAGTGTCTTTTTAAAATAAACAAATACTTGAGTCTCCAATATCTCTGAGATGCCTCAACCTTGTCTTGTTCCGTCTGTCTGTTGTGTTTTTAGCATGATAGTTAACACCAGGGCCATTTCTTTATAGGAAATCTAAAAAAAAATTAAATAGTTTTATATTTGTGTTAGCTACAGTGTATATTTTTATTTTACCTGATTGCCAAGATTTAGAGAACAATTATCTGAAGCCAAAAGTCTACATCTTTATTGTTCTCTGTGTGCTTTCAAAACATTTCTGTGAGATTTAATTTCCTTTAGTTTTTTCTTTGGTATTTATAGTGATATAACAATTTATACATTCATGTGACATCCCTGCAGCATATTTACCCTGATAAAAAATGTATGTCTATTATTTGATTGTGCATAACAAGGTTGAGGTTATACAACATTATTACGCAAAGAAAAGCAGGCTGGAAAAAATGGCTAAGACCTCAGAGGGTAATCTTGACAATAAATACAACAGTGTATTGTATGCAGTATCTCAGAAAGATATAGTGGAGCATATGAAAACCTTATAGGACTTTAAAGTTGTTGTTATGTTTTAAACTGCTCAACTGCAGCAGTACAGCCCCACAGCAGCCAAAAACCAAAGTGTGTTGTTTACATGTTTACTGCAGCTCTAATGTGTGAATGTAAAGTAGGGCGGTGCTCACAAAGACCTCAGGAAACCTGCCCTGAATAAATAAAGCTTAAAAAACTAATGTTTCCCAGAGGGCAGTGGGTGCTGTTGAGCTGTCAGTACACTGCAGACATGCAATATACACTAAAAGCCAATCCTTGTCCTCTGGTAGGCTACTGTCCTGCTGTGATGTCATGAGGGCTTGTTTATAAAAAGGGTGACAGGCTCAGCTGCTTCAAAAGGGCAAGTGTGGTCGAGGGCTGAAAGAGTGTGTTTATACATGTAGGCCTTTGGGAAAGAGAGAGCGAGGAAGAGTATGCGTGTATATGTGTGTGTGTGTGTTGGTGTGTCACACACAAAATCACACTTTCATAATGTTGTAGAAGAGGAAGAGAGACCAAACACTGACTAACACATTATAATGATACTTTGTGTTGTGGATTTAAAGGCATTTGGATTATCAAGTCACTGGATTGTAAAGCACAGAACAGAGCCTGGAGGTAGGACAGCTATGTTTTGTCTGTTTTTTGTACATGTGCTTAATGCATACACAATGTTCACTCGTCTGCATGCATGCTGTGTGTAGGCCTATATTTCAAAAACACCTACTCCTGGTGACACCAAGGCTATTTTAAGAGCATGTCTTAAGTGTCTACTAGTTCGAACATTTTATAATTGTTAAAGCATTCAAATTATTTATTATTAAACCATTTCAAATATTTTTACACTGTAAAAGGTGCACTTTTTTATTTTTTTTACTAATTTTAATAATGGTGAGTTAAAAGTTAGTGTTAAATTAAGTTGTTATTGATGTCTAATGAGAAATTTGAAGTGTTTCTACCATGTGGTCAGAGTAGTGTTTTTCGAATACATTTAATGAAACACGTTGAAAGTATTTAAAAAAACATCTTTCGGATATTCTTTTCTTTATTCTAACAGTTGCAACGCAAACAAGACCTGTGACCAAATGAAATTTTGCAGAAATGTCAGAATTTGATTTTAGTGTTAGTTCCTCAGATTCAGTGAACCTAAATTAGCTTTCATTTTAACATATGTGGTTTAGTTTAAGAGGACAGCAACATGTTTTATGGCTCAGTTGTTATTAGAGCATGTGCTTCTCTCTCTTCCCTCACAGTTTGGTCTGTACTGTCATCAATGTATTCTAAGAAGCACTGCAAAAGCTTGGTGTTCTGTGTGCATGTGTATTTTTGTGTTTGCACGTATTTATGTCATAGTCAATCTTTTGTGTGTGTGTGTGTGTGTGTGTGCGTTATACCGCTCAGGCAGGGGGAAGAACAGAAACAGATTGAGCAGAGCTTCTTTTGCAAGATTGATTATGTAATAGTGAAGGTAGCCGCCCAGATTATTGATCTGATGAATGGGGTCAGTGAACTGTCACGAGGCACCATAAAAGGGTAATCAGTGCAAAGTGTGAAAGGGTGAGCAGCTTTATGCTTCATGAAGGAAGCAACAAGAGCACTGAACATTTGACAAACATGAATAAAAAACTAAATCGGTCCTTTAGTTATATTGCCTAGTATTGGATTGTGCACGGTGCATTTTCGGTGCAGACACTATGTCGTGCTTCATTCATTACAAAAACAGTCTCCTAAGCATCTGTAATGGAATTTTTTTAAATGAGTCTGCCCTCAACTTTCCAGCAGATCCATCACACTCTGGCATCTCCGTCTTCTCTAAATGGAAATGTGTTAAGTTGAGGACATTTTAGGAATGATGACAAATTGCTGTGGACAGCAGACAGCATGATTGACAGCATACTAACACTGACACTTAACATGCACAGTATTACCACATGTAATAACACTGTAAGGCTTTTATTTAGGGTAGTCAATTCATTCCAGTGGTGAAATAATTGTTATAAAAAAAAATCTTGACATGGTTTGCCTTGGCATTTTGAAATACATCCCAATATTCAACACTTACTCATTGACCACGGGACAACTGGGTACACACTTGTGAATCAATGCGTCTTTTTACAGCGGGCGTTACCATGTGTTGTGAGTGTTTGGATTGTATTGGAATAAAGTCTACGCACATAGATCTATGTGTACATGCAGTTTACCAAACAAACAATGGAGGTTGTCTGATGTAAAAACATAAAATACACTGCCACCTACTATGAAACAAATAGGTAGAATGCAGTAGTAAACAGGGATCACTAGGTGTCTGCTGTCAATTGAGACATTAGAAGAGCCTTTACGCACTGCTTACCTGCCCTGTATGACTAAAAGTTAAATAAATCCTGCAATATGTAATAAAATATGCATTGCCATTCAGTCCTGGCAGGCAAGTCACTATGCAGTGGTGGAAAAATTAACTAACTTTTACTTACTGTAAGTAAAATTACTAATACCACACTGTAAAAATACAGGAAAAGCCCTGCATTGAAAATGTTACTTAAAGCTATAGTGCTTAGTTTCTGTCGCCCCATGAGGAATTCTAAGTGATGACAACAAAACTATTGGCAAGTCGTCCCCCACTCCGCGCAGTTGCTAGTGGCCAAGGAGGACACAGAGGATTAAAATAACATGATGGACTCTTCAGATAAGGAAATTATCTTCACTTGAGTTTCTGCGCTTGAAAGTTGCTAGACGATGCAATCTTCTGAACATAGCCATCTACAAATTTCAGGAAGGTCTGTCTGTCAGTGTGTGTGTGTGTGTGTGTGTGTGTTATGCACATATCTCTCGAACCGTTAGTCTGATGGATTTCAAACTTGACATGTGTCTTGCCACGGGCACGAGTAAGTGCAGTGCCTAGTTTGACGTTGTTTAGATTACAAATACAAACGATAGCATTAAATATATCGGTAAAAGAAGCACACATTGGCTTTTGCCGCTCTAGCCGCTGGCCACTCCCCCTCTCACCCTGAGGACCAGAGGCGGAGAGCAGCGGAACTCTGGCAGATAAAATGTGAGAGAGACTGGTTTTGACTTTGAATAAACAAATGACATTACCCACACATGTAAAGCACACCAGACAACAAGTGCAGACAGAGCGTGAAGCCACATAGGTAGGGTATTCATCTTATAAAGCGAGACGTATCTGTGTGTGTCCGTGTTTTGGAGGAAGGTAACCTGCACATCAGCAGACGCCACATGCAGAACGCGTTAGAAAAGCGGGGGGGAGACCCTTTTCCTGTTATTGTATTAAATTGCTGTGAGCTGGCAGAATATAGTCTAATCTCGAAGATTATTCCTTCAGAGCGCTGCGCAATGCGAAAAAAATCTCTGCGTTGAACCGGTCAGATCCATTTTCATCAGACTCACCCTCGGGGTCGGGTTAATTAAGTCACCAAAATACCACACCGCTGCTGAAATGTTAAATTCGTTAACAATCTTATGACACGAGAACAGGGACGTCGTTAGACCTATTTAGACCTGAAGCTACCCCAAAATGTTCCTAAGCACCGCTAAATAATACTAAGAACATTTTTCCAGAGCGTTGCAGACCGCAGCGTTGCCAGTAACAGGAGGATTCATCTCGTCTCGTCACTACTCTTTGGTCTAAACTCGCTATGAACCCCCCCCCCCCGCCGTCCACACACGCCGATAAACACGCTAATAGTGAAAAGAAGATCCCTTACACAAAGTGACACAGACTAAAATTGTAAGTTGTTTTTAATTACCTGCGTACCTTTAGCTACGTTTTCTTGAGGTAAAGGAAAGGGGATATTTTGTATCGCTATGGAAAACTATAGTCTAGCTAGAGTGAAGGACCAAAATACAACAAATGGTTTACTTAGCAAGCTAATCACAACTTAACTCTTTATTCTTTGCCAATAATATAGCCTATATCTAGTAGGCCTATTCTAAAACAATATCAATCCCCATAGAATGTTGTTTCACTGAAAGCTAGATGCCATATGGGTCCCTGTTAATGCTGTTGTATACTTCAATTCATTGAGCAGATGAGATGGATACTGGAAGATATTTCAGCAGAGAGAAAGAGAAGCAGGAGATGGGCAGGGCAGTTGATTCTGAGGGAGCCGGTGTGATTGAGTTCAGTAGTGGTCTATAGGTCTGAGGATTGTTTTGTTTTCTTCTAACAATAAGCATTTGTTGGCAGGTCTAGGCACTATGCATAGCCTGAACAAAATTATTTCATTATATTTATTATATATGCTAGCTATATTCTAACCAAATTTAACTTTCTGCATTCACTGGCAGGGGTAAATTAAATAAATATGTAGATGTTACCTACATATAAGCTAAAGATGAGCACAACAACAGATACACATGTGGAAATAAAAGCAATCCTACATACAGTACATATATTTACACTAATCTTTACTCCAAATCTTTTATTCCTTCAACCATCAGGTTATTGTATTTACACAGTAGCCACTTTAAATAGGATCCTTGTCAATAGCTTACATGATAAAGTATGCAGCGATGCCTATTTTTTTCTTTTTCTTTCTTTAGTATGTTATTATTTTATCATTCATTGACATGAGCAGACAGATAGCATTTATTAAGTCATTGCTTACAGATTAACTCATCAGGAGCAAAGTCTGACCTAAGTAAATTCCCCCATGCAGCTTTAATGTGTCTAAAAGCTAACATTACAGTAACTTTTGTTGAACAGAGTAGAAATGGAAGAAGAGGATATACTGTCACTTTTTACTTGTTAACATCTTGGTTTGTTGACTGGTTGTTGACATAAGTGTAGCTCTAATACAGTAACAAAAGATGTGAGTGCAAAGATTTTCCAACCGCAAGTTACAAATACCTTGGGGGCTAAGCACCCCCTGTCTTTCAATCCTAGTGACGTCCTTGTAACTAAAACTGTCAGATGAATGTAGTGGAGTAAAATATTTCTCTCTAAAAATGTAGTGGAGTAGAAGTAGAAAGTGACATGAAAAGAAAAGACTCAAGTCAAGTCCAAGTAGCTCAAATTTGTACTTAAGTAGGCTACAGTGCTCGAGTAAATGTACTTAGTTATATACCACCACTGTTGCTTTGTGCAGCTACATTCACACATAACCTAATATGTATATTCTTACTGCAAGAGTATGTATATATATATATTGTGTATATATTAGTGTGTATATTTTGTTTTGGTTGTTTTTGTTTGTGTAAGCACATTGGGAGCAACGATGCTCCAAAGAAAAAATCCTCGTATGTGTCTTCATGCCTGGCAAAATAAAGCTGATTCTGCTGAAAAAAAAAAGTATGTCCAACTCTTCCATAGCAAAAAGATGCAAAAAGACAGTTTATGCACTGCCTGTTCTTGTTCTGCCAATGTTGCTGCTGCTCTTTTGCTAATATGACTGCATACACTGCTGTAGCTCTTATAGCATTTCACAAGCTACTATCTTCCCAGCATAGACCTGTATGCTTGCAGGAAGTGATAAGGTCAAAGATGAGAAGCCGAATGTAAACGGTGACTGTTGCATATCATACCTCCTCTTACTCTGCTCATTTCCCTTTGGTATCCATTATCATAAAAAAGGCAATGCAAATTGCAAATGCCCCAAAATACAGTACTTTTAAAAACTGACTAATAATTTGTACAACGTGAAATGACTGAAAAACTGAGGTAAATGGTAAGCTGGACATGAGACACTTATGTGCTACGACATCATAGCAGGACAAAATGCTGATTTCACAAATAGGTTAACAATGGGGGAGCAAGACTCAAATGTATGCAAACCGCTGAACTTGGTGGACTCATAATGACACCAAGGGAGATGTAACTTCCTCTCTGAAAGAGCACATTATTTTATTTCCTCTACACGAAAGGAAACACTAGCTGACCTTTGATCCTCTGAAAATATTGCTTCAATTTAAATGCAATTTAGCATGTTGTTCAGTGAAAAAAAATCTCTTGATATCCAAATAGTGTATTTTTATTTAGATTTATACCACATCACACACTGTCTCTGAGAAGCTACAGGCCCCAAGCACAAATGTGCAAAGAAATGTGTAAAGACCCACCGAGGGCTCACCTGGTAAAGTGTGCCCTGGTGATACTGGGTATCCCAGGTTCGATTCCAGCCTGGGCCCGTTAGGGTTATCATCCTCTCTCTCTGTCTCATATCTTTCATGTCTCTCTCCAAGTTTCTAAACCTGAACTGGTGGCCGGGGTGGTTCAGTGGGTAGAACAGGCGCTCATACTGGATATTTAGAGGTTTAAGCCTCGATGCAGAAGTCCTGGGTTCAACTCTGACCTGTGACGATTTTCTGCATGTCTTCCTCCTTACTCTCCCATTTCTAACCTGTCCTGTCCATTAAAGGAGGAAAAGCCCCAAAAAAATAAAATTGAAATGGACCCTGTACTAGAGCTTTCTAATGCTGTCTTAATCCATCATGAGTTGTGTTGTATTGTGGGTTTTGATTATAGATCATGGAACATGCGAGTGTTATCTTAGCACTGGCTAACCAATCGCAGCACAGCAACTCCTCCCTGGGGTCTGATAGGCCAGCAAGATCTTCAGTGTACAGTGATGGGGAGCTTGTGCTGCTGGGTGTTGCAATGGCCATTCTGGTTCTGGCCATAGTTTTTGGTAAGTTATTAACAATTTCACATTTCATTTAGTTGATGGTTTTTGGATTCATTGATTAAAGGATCAAAACTAAAATATAATATTTTTTAAACTTTTTGTTACAATCTTTTCTTCTGTCCAGGTAACGTGATGGTGATTACAGCCATCCTGCGCTTCCAGCGGCTCCAGACAGTCACCAACTTTTTCATTGCCTCACTGGCAGTGGCCGACCTTATCATGGGTTTGGTTGTGGTCCCCTTTGGCTCAAGTTACATCCTGCTGGGATACTGGCAGTTTGGAAACTTCATGTGTGAATTCTGGACAGCAACTGACGTGCTTTGTGTGACGGCCAGCATCGAAACCCTGTGTGTGATTGCTCTGGACCGCTACCTCGCCATCACGTCGCCGCTCCGCTACCCTATGCTACTCACCAGGTATATGACCAAGACATTTAGGTTTGGCTGTGCAAGATTAGAAACTTTCAATCAAAAGGGATTCCTACTAAGGCTACATTTATATTGCTACATTTCGTTTTTAAGTGGAGTTTTGAGCCAAAAGCGATTTGTGTTTTTTAGCTCCAGTCGAAGAAGTACTCTCTGTTTAAACTTACATGCCCAAACCGCATATCTCATAAACATTCTCGTATACTGGGCTTGTGCGTGCCGGGGTAAACAGGAGGCAGCATGCATACTCCGCCCTTTGCTGGTAGTTGCCGTGGTAAGGTTCGTAGCTTAGTCTCAAAGAAGAGACGTCATGACCCAATCAGGCGTAAAAAGACAGGGTCAGAAGTGTTTAATCTGCTAATCATTTCAGCTGGAATTGTAGGCCTATATATTATGGGTATATTAATTTGTAATAAAACATTGTATTTTCTAAACTACATGTGTTTTGTGTGAAAAAATCATAATTTGTAAAATAACTAAAAGCCTAACTAAAGCTGTGGAGTAAAAAGCACAATATTTCTCTCTGAAATGTAGCAGAGTAGACATAAAAAGTGACATGGAAAGAAAAGACTAAAGTTAAGGACTAGTGCATCAAATTTGTTCCAAAGGTCTCCGTTTGCGGCCGTTGAGACTGCAAAAAAATTCTCCGGGTTACGGGCTCTGAAACACCAGAGCAGTGTGAATGCGGGGTGTAAACGTAGCAAAGGTTTCTGTTTTTAAACCAAAACGTAGCAATGTAAATGTAGCCTAAGTAATTCAAAGTGAGGAATGCTACTGCTGCACCAACTTCTATATGTTCAACCTTTCCAGCATGTTGTACATCAAGCCACACACCAACCAGTGATGTCACAGCAGGTGTTTCCATCTACTGTCAAAGTCAAAGCCTGTTGTTGACATCACTTTTTGGGGTGAAAATAATGGAAAATTTGAACCCATACAACAGTGCAACAGTAACTTTCTGCTCTGTGGTTACAGTATATCCTCCCTCCTGCAGATTTGCTTCATACACAAAATTGGCCCCAAATTAGGATCTATTTATTTTTCTTTATTAAACTTACAACTTAAAGGGGAGCTGCTCAGATTTACATGTCTTGAGAACTACTAGTGCATATTTGCAAAAAGTTGTTTAAAGCCTTTGTGGTTCCAGAGAGAGCTGCGGAAAATATGATAAATGTTGCTTTTAGCACCTTTATTCCAATTTTGGACAGCCAACATAAATCAATCACCAGTCTGTGTTTTATTCATATGTGCGCACTCTCTTGTCTCCTGCTGTTGAACAGGGGCCGGGCCTTTGCAGTGGTCCTCGGGGTTTGGGCAGTGGCCTCCCTCATCTCCTTCCTGCCCATTCATCTGAAGTTGTGGGTGTCTAATAATGAGGAAGCTCACAAGTGCTTGGCCGACGAGTACTGTTGTGATTTCAACACAAATGTGGCATACGCTGTGTCTTCCTCAATTGTGTCCTTCTACCTGCCGCTGTTGGTGATGATTTTCCTGTACACCCGGGTCTTCCAGGAGGCTCAAAAACAGCTGGAGAAGATCAGAGGGAGGGAGAGGCATTTGTATAACTTGCACTACACTGCACAGCTGACTCCTGATAATAGTCCAGCAATGAAGGAACTCAGGGCAGGAACTGAGGTCGGAGAACAAGCAGGAGAGGACAGACTAAACATGCAGAAAACAGGAGGAATAGACACTGGTAAGGAGGAAAAGTTTGGAGAGAGTAGAGCAAGGACAGAGAAAGCGGAAGGAAAACACTCTGCAGCAAAACGTCTTAAGTTCTGTCTGAAGGAGTGCAAGGCTGTAAAAACTCTGGGGATCATCATGGGAACCTTCACGTTGTGTTGGCTACCTTTCTTCATCCTTAACATTCTCATGACCTTCCTCAACTTGGATAATATTAACCTGCTCTTCAAACTCCTGAACTGGCTAGGATACTCCAACTCTGCCTTCAACCCGCTTATCTACTGCCGCAGCCCCGACTTCAGGCACTCTTTTCAGGAGATTCTCTGTTTGAGGGGCAAATGGGGGAGGCAGAGAGGGAGGAGAGGATGGGGATGGTGTAAGGACAAAGAATGTTACTCCAGGCCCCCAGTTAGGACAAATGGGAACTCAGACCTGAATAGTGTCACAGGGGTGGATGTTCAGCAGAGCTCAGAGCGGAAGGGCAATTTGGAGAGCTCCATTCAGGATTGCTCACTAACTCTGGCTCCTCCAAATTCTTGCTGTCAGCAGGTTATAGATATAGCTCCTGGTTCCCTGACAAACTGGCAGGCTAACGGTTCTGCTAATGGGAGCTGTAAGGAAAGTCTGGCTTCTATTGCTTGACCACTTAGGAAATGACTTTACCATGTTGGTTGACAAACAACTCAACTTTGTGGTCTTTTGTGTTCTTAACTAATTTTCTGTGTATTCTCTGTAACTGAGGTCACTGTTCTTCTTTGCTGCTGCAGTTTTCCTGAAATAGCTACACAAGTTAACCATTTTCAGCAATATGTGTCAGCATTAAAAAAAATCTGACTTAAACCATTTAGTGAATTTTCAAAGCATTGTAACACAACTTATTGAGACACTCTACTGGTGAACACAAAAAGTTAACAAAGTGTACAGCCTAAAAAATAATGATAAACAGACCAGGATGACTGCAAAGTGCAACTAAACAGGCTTCACCAAATTGTTACTTACACCAGGGCTATTTTTAGAAGATGTCTTTTTTTATTTAGTTCACCCCCTGTTTATACCAAATAGATAAAATAAATGTGATGTTATAGCTACCTGAACTAATGGATTAATGACTACTGAAATACAAGGCAAATAGGAGTAAAATATGTATACAGTGAAAAGGTTTTAATGACTGCTTGATGATTACATTCATAAATGCGGCTTTATTTAAAGCAGTAGGAAACATCTAGACGTTGCTGTTGTTTAGAAGTGTAGAAAAATTAGCCACTTGCACAAGCTTGAAAAAGGCAAAGCATGCACTCCGTCTTTTCACAACTACAGTTAAAGCCATCACACAAAGATATGGT
The DNA here is from genome assembly GCA_013375575.1 of Percina caprodes. NCBI lineage: Eukaryota > Metazoa > Chordata > Actinopteri > Perciformes > Percidae > Percina > Percina caprodes. The sequence goes on from JABXJD010002069.1 coordinate 57,593, forward strand.
AGCACCAACTGCTTACCGCCAATGGTAAACAACATCTGTGGTCTCATAGTTGTAAATGTGGAGCAGTGTATTACTAAAACGAAACAAACTATTTGAATCTTGTATTCCTTTTCTACATAATCCCGCCACATTTGCATTGCTAATAAGCTTGTTTGCCAGCAAAAAAGTTGCATATCTAGCAAAAACCATAGAGATTAAATAATATATCGGGTTTGCCCTGTAGTTAAAAAGTCTTAGAAATCTTATATTATAACCTTTAACGGTTTCTTTTCTTTTCATTCCTGATCAACCTCACAGCTGGTCCAAAAAATTTACTGGTGTGTATTGGTGTATCAGATAAATATCTGATACCTAAACTTGTGACTATTATAACTTTCTCTCCCTGAGTTTGCTCTCTCTATATACTCACTCTATATACAAACATCTTCCCACTCTTTGCTTTTATCCTGTCAGCTTTAGCTCTCTGTTGTTTTATATATGATTGTGTGTGTGTGTGTGTGTGTGTGTGTGTGTGTATATATATATATATATATATATATATATATATATATATATATATATATATATATATATATATATATATATATATATATATACACACACACAAATAAATAAATATATATATATATATATATATATATATATATATATATATATATATATATATATATATATATATATATATATTTGGACAGAACACAAACAGTCATATGAATACTATTAACTAATACAGGAAGTATGAGGGGCCATCTGGGACAATATTGACCTCACATACATACATACATACATACATCATACATACTGTACATACATACATACATACATAATATACATAAATAAGTTCATAGTACTCAAAACTTTTGTAGAAACTGATTACGTAATAATTGGAATTTTTTTTTTAAGTTACAATCTAATGAAGCTTAAACATTTAATTTAATTTTTTAATTTTTTTAAATGCACCATGCTTAAAATGTCAAACCATCAACAGCAGTCAATTTTTTTTAAAGTCTGTTCTAGCTCAGAGGTGTCTAACCATGTGCCAGGAAGTGACTCAAGTCATTTACTAGTTTTACCACCTACCCAATAGGTGTTAACCAGTGAAATTACCTGGTGAAGTATTTAGTTGGAATGCAAACCTACATAGACACAGCACAATTAAACACCTCTGTTCTAGCTACAAATATAACTAACATGTTGTTAAACTCATTTAGTGTATGGTTGTGCATTTTTCTGTGTGTGTGCGTGTGCATGTGGCTGTATGTGACTGTGATTGTGTGTGAACATGTGTATCTCTACATATCAAACAGGAACAAGCTAATCAGGAACTGAGCATCTTAAAGTGCTTAATATAAAAAGTATGGCCTGATTTCTTAAAACAGCATTAGTAACAGCCATGACCATCAAAGTGCAAATGAAATTAAAAATATTTAAATAAAATAAATAAAAAATAAACTTATCAAAACACAAAATCAAGACATCAAATCTATCCTGTTTGTAAAAACTTTAAAAATATATATATAAAAAAGGGACATCTCACATCATTATAGGATTCAGAGCACCAAGTTGGTGTACAACCGATTAGTATAAACAATGGCAACTACGTTAGATTTGGTGGGCAAGACATAATCCGCCAAATGTAAACAGTTTAAAATGCTTTGACTAACATGGTGTTCAACAAAATACTATAAAGTTACCATACTGGGAACCCCAAAAACACATCAACATGCAGATGTGTATTTTCTTGTAAGCACAACTCTTAAGTTAGCATACTCTTTCATTAACAGGTAATTTTTGAGACTCACTAGGCTGGGTTTAAGTGGTTTACCATCATTAAGACCCATTAGGATTTTCTGAATGAATGTAAAAGTGTGAATGAGTTTCTTGGGATAGTCCAAATGCAATGCACACATCAACCCAAACAACAATGCAAATGCATCAGCCAAGTTAGGGATCTCTCTCATCACAACATCGTCTTCCACAACATCAGAAATGTTTGTAGGACTGAAATGAACTGGATCTACATTGTCCTCTGTGACTGCTGTGACAAGAGCAACAGGAGTGTCAATGATGCCTTGGCCATCTGACTCCTCCACCTGAAAGAGGGTGCAACTGTTAAGTTAACTTACGTTAATTAACTAAAGAAAAACAACAACTGCATGTACACTCACTGGCCACTTCATCAGGTGCATGTGTTTAACCCAATTTAATCCAATACAACAGCTCTCCTTTAAATGTTACGTTCATGAACTTTATACATTTTTGTTGACATTGTCAGAAAGGTGATAATTCTACTTTATATTTATTACTGAGGTTGTAATACGTGGTGGTGGCATAGTGGGGTGAATTATATTGAATGGTGTTCCTAATATTTTGCCCCTTTCTTGTATGTTAATGCAGTGGACAAAATATTAGGAAACCTATTCAATATAATGCACCCTAATATATAATTTTCACCCACTATGACCTCAATAATAAACATAGTAGAATTTTCAGCTTTCTGACAATGTCAACAAAAACTGAAAATATATAAACTTTATAGATGTAGAATTTATATCAGTGTTGTTGTAATGGATTGAATTAGATTGTACAGGTGTACCTAATGAAAAGGCCAGTGAGTGTATATTAAAGGTGATTTACTCAACAGGTAAGTACAGTATATAGTAGGTATATCTCAAGTAACTATTCTACAGGCCAACAACCCACAGGTAGGAATACAGGTATGTATTTTACAGCTGTCTATTCTTCAGCCCATCATAAAAGAAGTAAGTGTAGCAGCAGGTATTTTAAATTTTAATATCATACAAGTTGTTATTTAATAGGTAAGCATACCCAGGTAGGTACAGCTGAGTATTCAACAGGCTATTAATATGCAGATAGGTATTAGATAGTGGGTGCTGTATTGTGAAATGTAATGTACAGCATCTAATAAGTATTTTGAAGTAATTTTTACAGAGAGAGAGGGAGAGTGAGTGTGTGTTATTTCATGAGAGGTTAAGCCAAAAGGTCAATCAAATGATGTCCAGTAGGCCCTGAAGATCAAAGTTCATCTTTAACTCACATGGAGATCATAAATCTTTAAGATGTCACCCAGCACCTCTGACATCTTTCCGGGTTGTGCAGTTTTGCGTGAGGGAACGTTTCAGTAGTGTTAATGAGAGTGTTTCAGTTGTGTGTGTGTGTGAGGTTTCAGTGTTGTATTTGAGAGTACAATTTTTCACTTGTGTGTATGAAATCATTTCAGTAGAGCGCATTTTACATGCTTGTGAGTGAGGTAATTGTGAATAACGTCCCAGAAAGCCCCTTATTTAGAAGTACAAACAGTTGACAAAAAGTCAATAATTTATCTGCTTCTCAAAAAAAGAACAACATAGTAGTTTTGCTTACAACCTGATTCAAGTGGTAACAATTGGCCATTGAGGTGTTTGGCCAGGTGGCATACATATTGGCCTATTAGCTCATGTAGTGTTATTTCAAATGTTTTGAAATGGCAAACATGCAACTTTATGTCAGATTGTTGTGTTTTATGCAGAGAACCATGTTCAGTGCATTTAAAAAGTGCCATTTTGATTTGCAAAATGTGTGTATAAAGCAGAAAATCTGTTTTTAGACTTTTAGAGAGTTGAGAAGAGGTTTTGCTCTCTATGTGTCAGTTTAAATAACTGTGCTATGCATGTCATTTTAGTGTGTTTGCAATTGGAAAAAACTGTAACAAGAGGAGCAGATCCTATTTTCTACCTCCATCAGACTCTTATGAATGTAATCACTTCTCTGTAAATATGTATTTATAAGTGGTTGGATATTTCGGTGAGTACAAGAAGTTTTAACATTGTATTGGGAATTGTTGCTTAGGTGTGTGTGTGTGTGTGTGTGTGTACATGCATGCTAATCTAATCCTTCCTTTGAACAGTACCAACTACATTGCAGTTTTTCATTTAGGATTATGACCATCCATAACAGAAATTGTTATTTGTCAAAATTCAGTGTGACATCACTTGCTGAATGCGGTTAACCAAAAGCATTCATCCAAAAATCTAATCAAATCTAATTATTACAAGGCATATTAAACTCTGGAAAAAAACTTTTCCTCAATAGGCTCTCAAATAAAATGACATCAGGTACCTTTTTTGCAACTAAGCCCATGGGACGGAGGCTTTTTGAGCTTATTCAGTCATCCAAGTCAGACTCGGCTTGCCTGTTTGCATTCAAGTTAAAGTGTGTGTGTGTGTGTGTGTGTGTGTGTGTGTGTGTGTGTGTGTGTGTGTGTGTGTGTGTGTGTGTGTGTGTGTGTGTGTGTGTGTGTGCGCGCGAGGCACACATACAGTGACAGGTGCAGGCAGTCACAGCAGCTACAATATCGGCTGCTGCAGAGAAAATGCAATCAGCTACACACACACACACACACACACACACACACACACACACACACAGCTTAACAACTCAAAGGGAAAAATACTGTGTATATGTGTGTGTCATATATATTTCATTGTAACAAGTTTCCAATCGAAGTTTGTAAAAGTTAATACTACTTAACATGCATGTCTTTGTTGTGTTTCCTATATGTATCTTTTAGTGTCTTGTCTTTTTGTGTTTGTTGTTTGTATTACGGTAAACCAGCAAATGGATTGTCTTTTCAATGTTTGCAAGTGTTGTGGATTGGGATTTTTGTTACAGTAACTTACAGCACTTACAGCACTAAAGTCTGTTGTACTTAACCAACGTAACCACACCTAAGTGTACCTAAAACACATGCCAAGTAAACTTCTACATCACTGCATCAAGATGAGTGCATCAACCAACTGGAGGTCCATGAAAACAACATTTTCATCTCGTGTTGCTTTACTCTTTGTGAAAAGTGACATTGCTTTGAAATCGGCTCTGGAAAGGATCTTGAGAAAAAGATTCCTGTCAGTGGTTTGATTACATTTTAAGGGGACCATTTTCTCTGAAAAGAGATGTATATAATAATGAAGCCTTGAATCTCATTGGTAATGTTCTAATGTTTTTTTGTACTTTTACAAGTTTGATAAAGCAGATAAAGTAACATGTGGATATTAATAGCAGGTAACATCTTTTTTCACTCTGTTGACGTCATCTGTTTACTGCTCTACCCCTTAACCTTTGATCTAATTTAAGTTCAAGGTGTTGTGGAACAATTGAAAGAGACACTTTAAATGTTTTACACCCTGCCACCTTCCTTTGCCACATTAGAGTGTCTGCCCTCATTTCCCTGTCAAACATTTGTCTGGGCGTGTCTGTGTGTAATTTATTATGGGGTGTTGGCTGACAACAGAAATTCGTATACATCCTGTGTGATCACCCACAAAAACACAAGCATTTAGATGCAAGCATACAGACTCACACACACACACACACACACACACAGATGCAGTTTAATCCCTGTTGATCAAAACAGAGACCTTCTAGGCTGTGCCTCAGGCCTTTACACAGATCTGGAGGGCTGGAGGCATGCCCTCTCATAGGGCACACACACACACACACACACACACACTTTATGTATCTCTCTCTCTCTATGTGTCTCTGTCTCTTG
>JABXJD010002780.1:0-44505 GCA_013375575.1 Percina caprodes
GTCCTCTGTGACTGCTGTGACAAGAGCAACAGGAGTGTCAATGATGCCTTGGCCATCTGACTCCTCCACCTGAAAGTGCAACTGTTAAGTTAACTTACGTTAATTAACTAAAGAAAAACAACAACTGCATGTACACTCACTGGCCACTTCATCAGGTGCATGTGTTTAACCCAATTTAATCCAATACAACAGCTCTCCTTTAAATGTTACGTTCATGAACTTTATACATTTTTGTTGACATTGTCAGAAAGGTGATAATTCTACTTTATATTTATTACTGAGGTTGTCGTGGTGGTGGCATAGTGGGGTGAATTATATTGAATGGTGTTCCTAATATTTTGCCCCTTTCTTGTATGTTAATGCAGTGGACAAAATATTAGGAAACCTATTCAATATAATGCACCCTAATATATAATTTTCACCCACTATGACCTCAATAATAAACATAGTAGAATTTTCAGCTTTCTGACAATGTCAACAAAAACTGAAAATATATAAACTTTATAGATGTAGAATTTATATCAGTGTTGTTGTAATGGATTGAATTAGATTGTACAGGTGTACCTAATGAAAAGGCCAGTGAGTGTATATTAAAGGTGATTTACTCAACAGGTAAGTACAGTATATAGTAGGTATATCTCAAGTAACTATTCTACAGGCCAACAACCCACAGGTAGGAATACAGGTATGTATTTTACAGCTGTCTATTCTTCAGCCCATCATAAAAAAGTAAGTGTAGCAGCAGGTATTTTAAATTTTAATATCATACAAGTTGTTATTTAATAGGTAAGCATACCCAGGTAGGTACAGCTGAGTATTCAACAGGCTATTAATATGCAGATAGGTATTAGATAGTGGGTGCTGTATTGTGAAATGTAATGTACAGCATCTAATAAGTATTTTTTGAAGTAATTTTTACAGAGAGAGAGGGAGAGTGAGTGTGTGTTATTTCATGAGAGGTTAAGCCAAAAGGTCAATCAAATGATGTCCAGTAGGCCCTGAAGATCAAAGTTCATCTTTAACTCACATGGAGATCATAAATCTTTAAGATGTCACCCAGCACCTCTGACATCTTTCCGGGTTGTGCAGTTTTGCGTGAGGGAACGTTTCAGTAGTGTTAATGAGAGTGTTTCAGTTGTGTGTGTGTGTGAGGTTTCAGTGTTGTATTTGAGAGTACAATTTTTCACTTGTGTGTATGAAATCATTTCAGTAGGCGCATTTTACATGCTTGTGAGTGAGGTAATTGTGAATAACGTCCCAGAAAGCCCCTTAGAAGTACAAACAGTTGACAAAAAGTCAATAATTTATCTGCTTCTCAAAAAAAGAACAACATAGTAGTTTTGCTTACAACCTGATTCAAGTGGTAACAATTGGCCATTGAGGTGTTTGGCCAGGTGGCATACATATTGGCCTATTAGCTCATGTAGTGTTATTTCAAATGTTTTGAAATGGCAAACATGCAACTTTATGTCAGATTGTTGTGTTTTATGCAGAGAACCATGTTCAGTGCATTTAAAAGTGTCATTTTGATTTGCAAAATGTGTGTATAAAGCAGAAAATCTGTTTTTAGACTTTTAGAGAGTTGAGAAGAGGTTTTGCTCTATGTGTCAGTTTAAATAACTGTGCTATGCATGTCATTTTAGTGTGTTTGCAATTGGAAAAAACTGTAACAAGAGGAGCAGATCCTATTTTCTACCTCCATCAGACTCTTATGAATGTAATCACTTCTCTGTAAATATGTATTTATAAGTGGTTGGATATTTCGGTGAGTACAAGAAGTTTTAACATTGTATTGGGAATTGTTGTGTGTGTGTGTGTGTGTGTGTGTGTGTGTGTGTACATGCATGCTAATCTAATCCTTCCTTTGAACAGTACCAACTACATTGCAGTTTTTCATTTAGGATTATGACCATCCATAACAGAAATTGTTATTTGTCAAAATTCAGTGTGACATCACTTGCTGAATGCAGTTAACCAAAAGCATTCATCCAAAAATCTAATCAAATCTAATTATCACAAGGCATATTAAACTCTGGAAAAAAACTTTTCCTCAATAGGCTCTCAAATAAAATGACATCAGGTACCTTTTTTGCAACTAAGCCCATGGGACGGAGGCTTTTTGAGCTTATTCAGTCATCCAAGTCAGACTCGGCTTGCCTGTTTGCATTCAAGTTAAAGTGTGTGTGTGTGTGTGTGTGTGTGTGTGTGTGTGTGTGTGTGTGTGTGTGTGTGTGTGTGTGTGTGTGTGTGTGCGCGTGTGTGTGTGTGTGCACGCGGGGCTGACATACAGTGACAGGTGCAGGCAGTCACAGCAGCTACAATATCGGCTGCTGCAGAGAAAATGCAATCAGCTACACACACACACACACACACTTAACAACTCAAAGGGAAAAATACTATGTATATGTGTGTGTCATATATATTTAATTGTAACAAGTTTCCAATCGAAGTTTGTAAAAGTTAATACTACTTAACATGCATGTCTTTGTTGTGTTTCCTATATGTATCTTTTAGTGTCTTGTCTTTTTGTGTTTGTTGTTTGTATTACGGTAAACCAGCAAATGGATTGTCTTCTCAATGTTTGCAAGTGTTGTGGATTGGGATTTTTGTTACAGTAACTTACAGCACTTACAGCACTAAAGTCTGTTGTACTTAACCAACGTAACCACACCTAAGTGTACCTAAAACACATGCCAAGTAAACTTCTACATCACTGCATCAAGATGAGTGCATCAACCAACTGGAGGTCCATGAAAACAACATTTTCATCTGGTGTTGCTTTACTCTTTGTGAAAAGTGACATTGCTTTGAAATCGGCTCTGGAAAGGATCTTGAGAAAAAGATTCCTGTCAGTGGTTTGATTACATTTTAAGGGGACCATTTTCTCTGAAAAGAGATGTATATAATAATGAAGCCTTGAATATCATTGGTAATGTTCTAATGTTTTTGTACTTTTACAGGTTTGATAAAGCAGATAAAGTAACATGTGGATATTAATAGCAGGTAACATCTTTTTTCACTCTGTTGACGTCATCTGTTTACTGCTCTACCCCTTAACCTTTGATCTAATTTAAGTTCAAGGTGTTGTGGAACAATTGAAAGAGACACTTTAAATGTTTTACACCCTGCCACCTTCCTTTGCCACATTAGAGTGTCTGCCCTCATTTCCCTGTCAAACATTTGTCTGGGCGTGTCTGTGTGTAATTTATTATGGGGTGTTGGCTGACAACAGAAATTCGTATACATCCTGTGTGATCACCCACAAAAACACAAGCATTTAGATGCAAGCATACAGACTCACACACACACACACACACACACACAGATGCAGTTTAATCCCTGTTGATCAAAACAGAGACCTTCTAGGCTGTGCCTCAGGCCTTTACACAGATCTGGAGGGCTGGAGGCATGCCCTCTCATAGGGTAACACACACACACACACACACACACACTTTATGTATCTCTCTCTCTCTCTCTATGTGCGTCTCTGTCTCTTGAAATACATATATGTACTTGTAAAAAGGCACAGACATGTAGTTACACTTCACATACACAAATGCTTACACATGTAACCAGACGTTACGTGCACACACTGGCTATGCAGAATATGCCGAAAGCACATGCACAGATACACAATGTCCTGAATGTGTTTGAGAGAGATGTGCCAAGTGTATCTCATAATCACAGAGAGTTTATAGCTGGTGAGCTTGTATTGCTGCCTACCCAACATCTCCTGCCACAATAGCAAGAAAGACAGTGAAAACAGATATTTTGACTGTGCATTTTTCCTTCTGTTGGTGTCACACATGTACAAACACACCACATTTCTCCAAAAGTGGTATGAAACCCAAAAGCTGCATATGGTATCAAGGTGCAGTATATTACCACTGGGCAAAAACAACCTTACACCCACTAATATCTGGCTTTTGTCTGCAATGGGAAAGGTTACAATTAGCATTCACATGGGGTGCCGTTTGTAAAGCAGCTCACGCTGAAAATAACAGAAACATTTTGTCACATTTAGCTTTAAACAATGTTTAAAAAACTGGTATGCAAGAGCCCGTCTCCGCCCGCCCCATGGTCACTCTGCGAAATGTCCAACAAATCAGCGTTAGCCGAGAACATTGGCAGGGCCGTCCTGGCGGCTGTACAACATTTTTCAACAGCGAAAGCGGGTGGGGGTAGGCTCTTGCTGGCCTTTATGCAAGCAAACATGACAGATCAGTCAAGTGAGCTCCCCTCGTGGCTGGCTATAGTGGTTCCAGTTCATAAGTTCCGCACCCTTCATAAAAGTGATACTAAAAACTCAAAATACTCTTCAAATACAGTTCCTCCAAACGTGTTTATTATTTTAGGTAGTTATTATCACGATAATAAACACACACTGACCTCCTCAAGCTTTTATTTTGGTACTTTGGCATTTTGATTTTTCACCCAAAACTTTTAGATTCAACATTTAGATTTAGATTTAACATTTAAGTTCAGATTTAGATGGAACATTTAGATTTAACATTTATATTTAACATTTAGACTTAGATTTAACATTTAGATTTAGATTCAATATTTATATTTAACATTTAGATTTAACATTTAAACTTAGATTTAACATTTAGATTTAACATTTAGATTTAATATTTAGAATTAACATTTAGATTTAGATTTAATATTTAGATTTAAGGGGGGGGCAGGGATTTGACGCTCTGGGTACCACCACTTTTGCATCAGTTTTCAACGTGCTTGGTGCGGACCCCTTGGCGTCATTTCACCTCGCAGGGTGAAACAACTTTATTAGGGTTAAGGCCCTGACACACCAAGCCAATGGCCGGCGACTACCGCTGCCCACAGCCACCTGTTGCATCGCCTCTTGTCAGCCCTCGTCTGTGCCTACAATTAGCACTTGAACACACCACAGAGACTACAGCCGACTGCCAATTACCACGCAGGTTTTGCGCATGCATGCAATGAAATAACTCCCCATACCAGCAAGCGGCGGTAATCTATTCATCATTCAACAACACAAGGGAAACCAGATACTTTGATATGACATATCCACTAGTGGTGTGCGACACTGCAAAATTTGGTATTGATCCGATACCAAGTAAATACAGGACCAGTATCGCCAACACCAATACGATAACCGATACTCATCATCAAATTGCTAAATGTGAATGAATTCTCATGACCTTCAAGTGGTTTTGGGATTTTTCCTTTGGGTTATTAATAAGTTAAAACCCAGGACACAATTTTCATATGCTTTTATAAAAGTATCTTACAGCCTTTTTACAAATTATACAGCTTGCCATTGTTTCATTTTTGGCCTGAATATCCAGCCACAAGGCTCTACTCTTCCTCTGCCATTCTTCTGCTCCGTCTCTGTCCTTCTTGTGTGTTGATGCTGGCTGCTTACTTGCTTGTTTGTCTGACCCTGCTGAGTCATGTGACGGTACAACATCAAATCACAAGAGGGGGGAGGATGAGCAAAGTGTGCCTAATTTGCGCTGTGACAGTAGCAGCACTTACACAGACACAAGTTATGTTTCCATCCACACGTTTTTATTTGAATTAAGTGATATAGAATAAAAAATGCCTTATGGAAACAGTAAAATTAGATGGAATTTCATGAATATCTACTCAAAAGAAATACGCTCTGTCTCATTGGATTTTCAGAGACTTTCTGATCTTAATTTATCAGGAACTTGCGAAGGAAATGGCCAACAAAAGGTTAGGACAAGCCGTCCTAAATTTTATTTTTTTGTAATGTGTAGGTATGTAGAGATCCTTAAAAAAACATGTTATGTTGGAATAAATATGCCTGAACTTATAGTTATGTATATCTCGTTGTATGCTGCGTTTGCCATCTTAAGAACATGTGCAAAAATAGTTATTCTAATAATTCGAACCTGTGTGTTTTTAGAAGGAACATTCAAACGTAATCTTTGACCCGTTTTGACAGCTCTTATGTGTATTGGATTGTTCAGATGAGATGAAAAATGAAAGGAGCCTTGGGTGTGCCTGTCACAGTCATTTGTTTTCCTCACTCTTGTTTCCAAGCTGAACAGCCAAGGCCGATGGTGTGGGTCACACTTCACAAACTAGGCCAACTGTCGTTCGCTGTCAGCCCAACTAGGACCGATGGCCGACCATCAGCTTGATGTGTTAGGGCCTTTAGGGAAAGATTGTGGGTGGGGTTAAAAAAGGTATGTAAACTGACACACAGGACAAGAACCCCTGTCTCTTGGGTGAAAGTCCTGTGTTGTTTGACCCATAATCCACTTTGAATCCATCCATCACCCCAACCTAACTCCCTAAAACCGCGGAAAAAAAACTTGTCGCTCTTCATACTACGTCAGTTTACAGCGCCCCAGTCGCTTCTGCTATGCCTGGTACGTCGCATACACACGCTAAAAGGGTGCCTTGTACGTCTGTATCTCACGCTGAGAGCCACTGACCAATCATAACTATTTGAGGAGTTGGGAGTGAGATGACAGATTTCCTCCTATTTCCTCCTCTTTTTTATGAATGCATGGGTGGATCTGCTCCTGATGACTTCTCTTCTACTTTGGACTGCTGTCACAGAGACATTATTCTGTACTCGGATGCACGGGTCGAGGCATCTGAGAGTTGCTTGATGCATTACAAAGAAAGACATTGACAGATAAACATACACAAAGCATTTGAGAAATATAGAAAAACTAATTTAAAATCTGTAGTTATGGTAAAAAAAAAACACATTTACCTTAGTTTTGGGTAGTGGATTCAAAGTTTTGACCTGAGAATGAATGAAGGAAATAATGAGTGAACTTTTTATCTTTTCAGCAGTTTAATGCCTGCCGCCTATGCCATTAGGTGTACTACAAATCTTGGTATGTTCATGGACAAGCAGCCTATACACATGATAATCCCTCCCTTGCTACACAGTAGCTGCTGGCGTCAGACACTCATGACCGCAAGTGAAAGAAATCCAGACCGTAAGATCCCAAGTGGGAAAACATTCCTAACTGCTATCAAACGGTGCAGAAAATAAATGGGCTAAATAAGGTCAATCTTATCTTGCTCACAGGTCATTATGAGGCAACACACTGAACAAGTAACTAACTGTAAATGAGACCCGTCATCTGGTTTTGGATCACGGCCCTGATCACTTTTTTTTGTGCTGAAGTGGGGAGTTGCTGAAGTACTTTTATTTTACACTTAAAGCTTTCAAGCACTTTAACACTACCAGATTCAACATGTGAAAAGATTTTAGGAGGTGCTGGTAGGTGAATTATTTTCTTTGAACAGAGCCAGACTAGCTGTTACCCTCTGCTTCTGGTCTTTATATTAAGCTAAGCTAATTGTCTCCAGGGCCTGGCTGGCGTTTCTTGTCTAGTCCTCGGCAAGAAAGTAAGAAAAAGTGTCAAACCAGGATAGACAGGATAGATGGAGAACATTGACGGTAACACATTTCAAGGGACACCTATGCTGGGCAAGTTTGGTGCTTCTCAAGGTTGTGCGAGAGGGAGAGCTTTGAAGAACTCAAGCTGTCACTGAACACACCACAGACTATATACAGTCCATGGTACAAACACTTACACAAACAGACAGAACCTGCAGATCTACGGCTATTCAGAAGTGTAGATGAAATCCCAAGAAGTCTTACTACAGAAAAAAACAAACATCAACAATCAAACTAAGAGGATTTCCACTTGATGGTATTTCGGGGCCTTGGTGTTATTTTGGAAGATGAAAGTCCTAAATTCGGTGTTGAACTTCCTATACTCTCTGTTAAGAATAACTTGACAGATCTCTATGTTATGGAGGTGAGCAGGTGAGCTCATTTGGTTTACTAACTCAACTCAGTGAAGAGAATTTTAAACAAAACTTTGTGACCGTTTTTTTTTTTTTTAAATGTATATTGTATGTAATATTTACATAGTTTGTTTTTCAAAATGTTATCTTCATATTGTAACAAATGAATGGAGGTCCTGAAGAAACAGAGATGATTTTTTTTCTAAATTTACAAAATAATTTGACTTTGGAGTGCCTGTACAAATCTTAGAGCATTCATGTTTTTTGATACATGATCAAGGCAGCAGCTCCTTCTGGTAGCCTAGCTGGTAGACAATTTGCTGCCAATTTGTCCCAGTGGCCAACCGCAGTACTGTACCACCTTTATAAAAGAGACATCTTTAAAACCTTTGACAGGACACTTGGAATGGCAAATAAGGTCAATTGTTACTATAGTTTTATATTATAAATTCTTATATTTGCACAAGTTCCCCAGAGTCCAGAAAAGCAATTTAAATGTATGAAAAGTCTACAAGCCAAGTGACCGTTTTATTATGTGTGCATTACGGAAATAACACTGTATACAGAACATGGTGTCAATGCACGAGATTGTGGGTTTTGATGGCTCAGTCACATGCCAGGTGTCACTTCTGCTTACTTTTCAGGGAAGAACCCATTATTAAGGAGGAAAAACAGATAGATTGAGTGAGTGTATGTGTGTGCATGTGTGTGTGCATGTTGGTACTTCCCTATTGATGAAACGAGATCTGTCTGTCATGTGTACATAGTTTCAAATTGGTTTGTAGCTCACCAACTGAACCAGCCCGACATCCTCACCCAGATGCAACTCATAAGCTCATAACGACAATTACATTTCTTGTTAGGCGTTGACGTCTCGTGGCTGTAGTAATTATCGCGAAAGCAAACGAGAAAGTTAGGTGAGAAAATTCAAAAGTGCCAAATTCAAAGAAACACAGAATTTTCACTCAGAAGACTGGGGTTCATGTTCCATGTAAACCCAAAAGTCAAAAGAGTTTTAACAATGAGTTTTACAGACCTTAGCCTGTGACGCAGTGGCGTCCATAACGTCACATTACATCCTCACATTTGTAATTTTAAGTGACTCATTTTTTGTTGTTGATACCTAACTAGGCAGTGGTGGCCTAAAGGTTTAAGAAGCAAGGTTCTATTCACAGACCGACCAGATAAAATCTGGGTAGGGAAAATAAAAAGCAACACTTGTCCTTCCCTCATTACTGAGGTACCCTTGAGCAACCCCGCCAACTGCTCCAGTGGAGCTGCTCAGTGGCTACCTGATAAATCTGTGGTTGTACTGGGCAGCTTCCAGTATGAATGTCTGTGGCAGGTTGTTATAAATGACAACTTGTTCTCAATTGACTTACTTGGATAATTGAAGTTTTAAAAAAACTAGTTCAGTTTCACCATGTTTACTATGTGTTTAAAACCTCTCCCATCATGTTAAATAGAAGGGTTTCATGATTGCGACAGTAACTAGAACAGTCGTTTGTGTCGTTTTGAGCGTCTTTCGAAATCGACCTATAATGTTGGACTGAACACTTGTGGGGCTGCCAACGCTGCAACATATGGTCTCACACCAGCTGACTGGGCAGCCTTAGCAAAAGATTAGAAAAAGATTAGATTAGATTAAATTCAACTTTATTGTCATTGTGCAGAGTACAAGTACAAAGACAGCGAAAAGGCTACATGTGTGCATCCACCCATGTAGCTGTGTGGGTCTGTGGTACAGTTCCAGGGCAGCACAGGAAGTTAAATATTCCTGATTGTCTTGCTGTCGATCTGCATCCCATTTGGCAAGCACTGTTGGCCTTGTGTGTTGTCTGTCATCCAGTAGAGGTCTGACCTGCAACCAAAGACTGAAATTCATACAGTTTGAATTATTTTTATTTATTTATTTGCACAATACAATCAAGACAGAGACACAGCAAAAAATAAAATAAAATCAAAGAAAGATTGTGCAGGTGAGGTTAAGAAACCCCCTAGGGGCTAATGGAAGGACTCTCACCTAAGGAATGCAATTATAATGTGAATGTCTGCAAATATGTTATACCACTGTGAGTTTGTGACATCTGACTTTAGATTAACTTCCTTTCTCCTAATACAAACTAAATTACACAAATGCATTGACTTTAACAGTTATTTCTGACACCAGCACTGAAGGAAGGCTCACTTTGACATAAACTACAAATGTTTAAGTTCCCACAACAATTTCCAACAATTTACTCTCACCAAAGTAATAAATACCAAACTCATCAAATTCTTGTTTCCATTGTACAATATTCTTCTTTATGTCAACATGACAAAAATGTTAGTGGTGTTTACAACTCAGACATTCCTGTCGGCATTCTAAGAAATCCAATCATTGCATATTAACAGCATCGGATAACAATACATCAGCGCTAATTAGATTAGATTAGCTTTAGGTTGTCGGTGAGAAACCTTCTTAGCTTGGCAGACAGAGCGCCACGCAGACAAAGAGAAGAGATGCGCAGCCACTTGAATTTACGCTAGATGTATGAGGCTGTTACTCTTGATGTTTAATTGTGACTTTTATTATCCTATCATGCCAGGATGCATTAGGACACAACAGTGATACAAAAATCAAATATGACTTGTGCTTCTACCGAACAATCCAAACAAGACTTGGAGGTGTCTCAGGCTCACTTTTTGATCACATTTTTGTGTTCACTGGAGGTAACCCAGCTGTGACTGGAAATGTAAACATACATAGGGAGAGAAATAATGCAGATAGGACACATGGAAAATGTATTGTAACCCTTCATGCATCAAAGCTACTTTCAAGCCTTGCATGAATCAGATTTTAGAAAGTACAAGACCTCTATCTTTAGAGGTTTTGTATCAAGCTTTAATCAGTCCCTTGTCAAACAGGAGACTCTGCTGGTTTGTTTCATTATGTTGCTAATTGTGCTTTAAGCTCTGCCAAAGCCAGCTGGATTTTTCCACAGCCAAACGGCATTGCTCATTACAGAGGACACTTGTGGGGTATAAACAGGTGAGTAAAAATTCTGTGATGTTGTACTCAAGGAAGGAAAACAATATATAGTTTAGGTATAACAATATATACCTAAACAAGTATATTTCACCACTGTCTTGTGTTATGAATTGTCCTATACTGTATTCACAAATACATAGAGTGTTAGCTCCACTCCCTCCAGCCAAATTTCCTGCCTTAATGAAACTTTTGAGGCCATTCAAAAGCTCTGCTGATCATGATATAGTCTCCTCTTACTGTACTGTAAAAGTTGAGCAACCACACAAATGAATGACTAAAGTAAAAAAATGTATGACTGTGAACAGCAATACTCTGATCACAGCTGTGTCTTTGTAAAACCTGATTTACCCATCACAGCTAGTCAACTTTGAAATCGACTTTTGGATCCATATTTCACACACTGTATCTTGAGGGCTGTCACGCATAAACATTTTATCTGACAAACTGAAACAACACCAACTAAAGCAATGAAAATTAAAGCAATAATCCATTTCATAGTGGTAATGGTCATAATCTTATTCATATAAATGTCAATTTTCTTAGGTGTCAATACACTGTGCAACATTGCTTCAACTAAGGCTTTGACTTGTTATTATGGAAGCTTA
Organism: Percina caprodes; assembly: GCA_013375575.1. NCBI lineage: Eukaryota > Metazoa > Chordata > Actinopteri > Perciformes > Percidae > Percina > Percina caprodes. The sequence continues at coordinate 11,425 of JABXJD010002780.1, forward strand.
AAGAAATGGCAGGGGCAATGAATTGCAGTGATATTTTTGAAAAATGTTAAAAATGTCCTCATACCTAAACAACAGAATAGGTAGATTCACAATGACTCCAAAAAACAACATATATGACTGTTCTATATACGGCCGCATGCTTGCCGTTTATGTGACTGTAACACATGACTGCGGTGGGATTTGAATCATGTGACCGTTTAATTTAACGAAACGACAGTAGTTTTAAACACATAGTTAACATTGTGAAACAGAACTAGTAAGAATTGGCAACAAAAAAATTGTTAGGGTTAGGATATCTTCAGGGATTGACAAAATGTAAAATCACAATTCAGAGTCACTAAAATAATGACCTAACCGTGTCAGCAACACCACTGTAAGTCAAAGTCCTTTGTTATCCATCCCCCCCCCCCTCCAAGCTTCCTCTTTATGCAAAATTTGGCACTTTTATACTTTGTCACCTCACTTCCTCATTTGCTTCCGCGATAATTACTACAGCCACGAGAAGTCGCTGCCTAATAGCAAGCGTAAATATGGGTCATTTTGAACCGCTTGCACAATCAACCTATATGGTTGTTTTCTGGTTGAAAAATAAATAAAAATGGAGGTTACAGTTTGTATTATAATCTAATTCTGCTGATAGTTTAGGCACATTCTCAATCATTTTTTGTTTTCAAAAGAAATTGTTTGCCTTTTTGGGGACAATTTGGCTCATGGGCCAGAACAGAGATTTTCCCATTTTCCTCAAATGTTGTGGAAGAAAACAAGGATCAAACATTAGGTTAGTATTTCAGTGTTGCGTTCCCTCATTTGAAATACTCCACCATTCTAAATCACCAGCCAGAACAGTAAAGATATGTAACAAGACATCAATGATACACTGGTTGTTAAGGTGCACGTACAGTAGAATCATGAATTGGGTGTAAAGGTTTACAAGAAAAGAGATTATAGCTGTGTTTACATTGCAAATGGAGCATAGGTGGTGTGAGACACATCCAGACAGACTAATCTTCATATGACTGAGCTTTACCATAACAAGTCAGGTCTGTGTGTGGGATTTGTGACACACACACACACACACACACACACACACACACACACACACACACACAGAGAACATAAGAGTGGACTGGAATGATAAGATATACGAAGTCACCAGTACCGCAGCAGTAAAGCCCAAAACAAATAAGAGGAGTTCAGCTCGACTTCTCTCTCTCCTAAAATTGAGTCAAACACATTTCAGCTGAAGCAATGAGGGTGATTGTATGGTTCCATTATGGTTGTGTTGATGTATTAGTAGGTTCTCCAAAGTGGATGTCTGTTATGGTTTCATGACTAAGGGTTATTGGTGCTATAATGTAAAGTAAGAGTCTGATAAAGCATCTGTTATATTGCATTACACCGCCTAGAGAAAGATCACTGTAAACCCTTGAGTTCTTCTGCATTTTGTGCTGCTGCAGGCTGAGTTCAAAGCAGATTCAAGTTTAGGTTCCTGACAGCACTTCACACAAAGAAACTTTGATTTACAAAGTTAAAATGTGATTAGAATCTTCTTATTCAGCGTTCAGTTTCTATGCTCCTCATATCTGGAAAAAACTCCCAGAAAACTGCAAATCCGCTGCAACTCTCAGTTCTTTTAAATCAAGGCTGAAGACCTTTCTTTTTGATGTTGCCTTTCTTTAAATGATGTTCATTTCTTTAATGTTTAATTTATTATACTGCACTGTAACTTTTATTCTTGTGTTTTATCTGTTTTTATTTTTTTATTTTTAACTGTTCATTCTTGTGTTTCTTAACTGTCTTTGTGTAAAGCACTTTGAATTGCCCTGTTGCTGAAATGTGCTATACAAATAAAGCTGCCTTGCCTTGCCTTGCCTTGCCTTGCCTTATTAGATTCCTGTAAATAAATAAGAACTCAGCTGTTTCATTTTGGTTTTAGCAAGAAATACATATTTGATTAATCTGTGTCAGTGTAGCACATCTGGATTTCAGGATACTAACCTTATTCCTTACAGATTTGTCCCAGATAGGTCTAAATTTTGAGGGGGTTGTCCATGAACAGCTCATCCTCACAGTGACTAGTCGGTCCATAGATGTTTATAAAGATTCAAGTCTGGGCTTGGACTCAAGGACTTTAAAATTCTTGTTCGAGAGCTAATCCAGTGTTGAGCTGGTTGGCTACTAAGGTCATTGTTGTGTTATGACATATATGGTTGCTGCAGACATCTATATACTCAAAAAGTGTCCTACATTTGGCTTCAGTCAGTGTCTCCCTGAAATCTCCCTCACCTTGTCTCTGCAGCTGAAAAGCCCACTCCCAGGAGATACTGCTGCTTCCATGCTTCACAGAAAGGACTCCAGCCAAACATATTGAAGCACTTTGTTTGTATTTAACAAGCCACATATTTTACTTCATGCTGTTGCAGGCATTTATCTGTAATGCTGTCACATTGTTGTCATCTTGTAATGAATCTGTAATAAAGTTCTTGCTCAGTCATGGCAGTTCATATTTATATTTCCCCACAAAACAGTCTGCGCCACAAAATAAAACATAGGACTTGATGAAACTGTGCACAGATCCTAGGAAGGAGGTGAGTTGGGACCACTCGCCACTGTTTTTCTCGCCCATTATTGCCCACAATCTATTGCCATTTATATTTCAGTATTTTGGGCTGAAAGCTGGAGCTATCCTGTTCGCGTCACACTTCCACCATTAATCCACTGAGGGGAATACATTTGATTTTGTTTGATCAATGAGACAATTTTCTTGCTGCTTCTTCTAAATGGTCTTTCCTGTAACCTTTACTTCAGAACTTGGTGTCGTGAACGTTATTTGTGATTGTGATTTTGAGTTTCAACCTATAAATTAATACACAAAGGGGATAGGATAGCAACACTAATGCAGATACATTTGACAATACATCTTTTTTTGTCTCCATCTACACTATAGAGACACTTGCTCATTCTGATATTCGGTCTTTTTTCCTTTTTCATATTGTTATTCCTTTGTTCGCTCTGTCCCGTCACCATTTCTGTTTTCAGAAATATCAGAAATACAACACAGTGGAGAACCAGTGGGAGGGGATCTTGTTTGCTCTGACATAGCAGATAATTGTAAATCAATGACAGGATAATCAAGCGAGTGCCGTCTGCCAGCCTGCTTCACACACAGCTGGATGTGAATGATTTGGAAAGCTCCAAATGGCCCAGTCTCTCCAGTCATCATCAAACACCCTCTGTGGTTATACAGGTCTGGGTTGGGGGGGGTGGCAGACAGCAGTAAATCGATGGCTCCACTAGAAGCCCTATCTTCAACACAGATGGGGCTGTTGAACATTTTCAAATGGACAGACAAGTGGGACCACAGAATCAGATAGATAATAAGGCAGATGTGAGGTTGAAGACTTTGGGCCAGTTCATGAACCAGGCAGTTAAGAATAAATCAATGACAAGAAAATCAACCTGTGTGTCTGCTACTCTGCTGGGTAGGTGAAAGAGGAGGAATGAACAGAGCCTGCTGAAGAGAATAAAAGGTGTAGATAATGAAAGCAGCAATGGAGATAAAGATGAAAAACAAAAATGCCTGATAAAGAAGAGTGAAATTCAAAAGTATGTGAAAAGCAAAGACTGCTGGTCAGTGTCTTTTTTTAACCTGAAAAAGAAAGTCTTGTGAGTGACGTTTTGCATGCATAGGAGACAGATAGCTGAACAATTACTGTCAGAGCAGAGTGAACAACCAGTGTGGCTATTTTTCAGCTTTCTTGTTTTCAGCCCATGTCATGTTTGTTTTTTGTTTCTTGCTAAAGTGCATGTGAGAAGTGCATAATATGTATATCTCACAGAAATGTTACAGTATGGACACCATCAGAAATGATGGCAGACAAAAAAGTGTTGATAGGGCCATTGCTCTTAATGTATTTACACCGTAGCACTATGACAGGCGCAATGTGTTTTATTCACTTTCAAAAATGGCACGAGCTTCCATGGGGAAACCATTGAGGGTCTTCAATTATACATAATCTTTAGAACATGGATGCTCCCTGTTCTTTAGCCTCCATCACACACTAAAATAAAAGATGTCTCTCTGTTTGTCTCTTTCTATCACACACATTGGGTACCTCAGTCTGCAGTTCAGACTCTCTGGCTCCATCTACTGACTGAGCCATGAACAAGCAAAAGACTGTAAATGTATTATTTTGGAGTGTTGCAAATATCAGGCAATCAATAACTGACTGATCAGACTTTAAAAGCAAAAGTTGCATTAGACAACCACATTGTTAATTGATTCATATGGCATAGGTCAAATTGGTCATATTATAGATATATGATATCTCATATCATGATAGGTCCCAGTACCGAAGTTGCCGCGCCCCAGAGAGCCAAACCACTTCAGGCCTGTTGTCCTGACTTCTCACCTGATGAAGACCATGGAGAGGATCATCCTGCGTCACCTTCAACCCCTGGTGGGCACACAGCTGGACCCCCTGCAGTTTGCTTACCAGCCTGGGATTGGGGTGGACGACGCAGTGATCTACCTGCTGCACAGATCGCTGCTCCACCTGGAGGACAGCAGGAGCACTGTAAGAGTCATGTTTTTTGACTTCTCCAGTGCTTTTAACACAATCCAGCCTTCGCTGCTCAGAGTGAAGATGGAGAGTGCCGGAGTGGACCAACACCTGGCTGCATGGACTACGGATTACCTCACCAACAGACCACAGTATGTGAGGCTCCATCACTGTGTGTCTGATGTGGTGCACTGCAGCACAGATGCCCCTCAGGGTACGGTGCTCTCCCCCTTCCTTTTCACCCTCTACACCTCTGACTTCACGCACAACACCACCCACTGCCACATCCAGAAGTTTTCCGATGACACAGCCGTTGTTGGTTGTGTTTCTGAGGGGAACGATCTGGAATACAGGTCGGTTATCAAGGACTTTGTCAGCTGGTGTGAGCTCAACCAGCTTCAGCTTAACACCAGCAAGACAAAGGAGATGATCGTTGACTTCAGGAGGAAAACATCCCCTTTCTCACTGGTGAGCATCCAGGGATCGGACATCGAGGTAGTGGAGAGCTACAGATTCCTGGGTGTTCACCTGAACAATAAACTGAACTGGACTGATAACACCCATGCTCTATACAAGAAGGGCCAGAGTCGCCTCCATCTGCTGAGGAGACTCAGGTCCTTTGGAGTGTGCAGGACTCTCCTCAGGACTTTTTATGACTCTGTGGTGGCCTCTGCCATCCTTTATGCTGTGGTCTGCTGGAGGGGGGGCAGCTCGGACCGGGACAGGAGCAGACTCAATAGACTGATCAAGAGAGCGAGCTCTGTCCTGGACTGTCCTCTGGACCCCATAGAGAAAGTAGGGGAGAGAAGGATGTTTGCCAAGCTGACATCCATCATGGACAATATCAGCAGACTGATACACCCCCGGTGTAAGAAGGAGAGGTACCGCAGGTCCTTCATCCCGGCCGCTGTCAGACTCTACAACACCTGCACTACCTGATAATGTTGTAGTTTCTGTTCCTTTTTATCTCCCATTTACACCACACACTTTCTGTATATATTTATTATCGGTATTTATATTATTTTATTACAAGTACTTACTTTTCAATATTTATAGTCACAGGTTAATATAATTTATATTGTACTACCGACTCTTGCTTTACTACTCCAATTACACATTCAATTTAATTTTAACGTCACTTACACTGCAATATTGTTCCTTGTATCATGGCCGCACTTTAAAATATACTTTAAAATACCTTTATTTGACGCCATTCTGCTTACTTTCTGTCTACCTTATAATTATTGTTTATTGTTTTGCCTGTATTTCTTGTGTGTTTACTTGTTTGTGTGTTTTTTGCTGTATAGAAGAAAATGCTGCTGCTGTAATAAGGAAATTTCCCCATTGTGGGATATATAAAGTATAATCTAATCTAATTATTGTCATAACATACAAGGAAATCTGCAGGAATGCATGCGGTCAATGAAGAAGTGTTATTTTACTTCTCATCTATCTTCTTATATTTAGTATAGCAGGTTGCATGCACACATTCAGATAAATCAGATGTTTTCTGGGTTCTGTGAAAAACATTTAATACTGTATTTTAAAAACTACATAAATGTGTTTTCCTAGCCTTGCTGAGTCTACTGCCACCCCCAATTAAACAATTTTGCTATTATTGCTATTTGTAATTTTATATTTCTCTAGCTTATCTTTCTATTGTAGGATAAAGCAAAGTCCCTAGAGGTCCCTGAAGTTCTTAGAAAAAGACTTGTCACACTTTCCATGTGTTTGGTCAACAGCCTATTCTTGCCTTGTGTAGGCTCTTTTTTCGCAGCTTGCTAAAGCTTCTAACAATATTAGAAGCTGTGAACAAACAGTAGTACGTCAAGGACTTTAATTGGAACCATACAACCGCATGTTTTTACAAGTTTCAAGATTCCTTGTAAGCATTTGAGATTCTATAAAACCTCCAGTAATCTCTACGTTTAAACTCTGCGGTTCCAAAAAGAGCAACATTCCCAGCTAAAATCCTTTCTCTCAGGTGACACAGTAGCACCTCCTGAATTGGAGTCTACATAGAGAAAATGGCACATAAGACTGTGTTGAATCTCCTGCTGTGACCTTGATCGCATAATATGAGTGACATGTAAAGTGTATTCTGAGTAACTTCTTACATCATATTATGTCATGCATGCAATCAGAGATTCCACGTAAGCTCTCTGCTGCATGAACATGTATTTATTTTGGTTCCTAGCAATGGGAAATATTGTCGTTCCAGACAGCTTTGTTGTAAAATAACCCTTGCTGTCTCATTTCTATTTTGTGTGTGTGTGTGTTGTGTGTGTGTGTGTGTGTGTGTGTGTGTGTGTGTGTGTGTGTGTGTGTATGTGGTTGTGTGTGAGACGGTGCATGTGTCAGTGCAAGTGTCAAATTACACACGTCTCTATGACAGTCCTAAAGATAGTGACCAGGCAGAAATGTGGCAATCTGGTGTAACCTTGCAGTATCTTATTTTTACATGAGGTTTGGATGCAGAAATAAAATTAGCAGAATTACTATGACAGAAGATTACAATGCAATGTAAAATTGTGGAATAGAAAAGGAGAAAATTGACTGAATTTCACTGTGCTGTGTTGCCAACCTATGCAACCAATTGTGTTAAAACCTAAAAAAGACTCATGGTATAATAAAAAAAAACTATCTGCAACACAGATTAAATTGAATAGAATGGGTAACTTAATTTCACTCTGCATTGTAAAATCAGATTTGTACCTGCAAAGAAATACATAAATTGTGCTTGTTTGAAACAACAACCTGCAATCTAAGCACTAAAACCCTACTGTGCATGACAGACTAGAACAATTACACTTAATTCACTCAGTTGTGAAATCTGATCCACCTACAGTATGCAACACATTTAAGTACATGGGGTGGGGAACTGATTTGATCTAATCCCTGAAGGCTCTACTATCCAGGAGAAAGGAACAGATGACCTTGCCTACTGGTTAACATAAGACCAACAGCAGGAGGTTTCCTTGACATTGACAAATAGCCTACAGTAAGTAAGTAATTTGATGCGTATTCTTACGGACAGTGAGCAACTTCTCTAAACACAAAATATCACAGCATGTGTCAGTGTACATTCTTATCAACAGTCAATAACATTTGTTGCCCCTGAAAAAGACTGCATCCTTTTTTTTCTTCTTTTTTTTTTCAGTAGGCCAAAATGTAATACTTCACACATATAAAGTTACCAAGTACTTGCACATATACATGCATTCTTGATTTGCAAATATACACGCATCCATACACATACATGCACATATAATGTATGATTATGAGGGAGTGTATGTAGGTGTGCTTAGTATGAATGTGTATATAAATAAGTACTGTATGTGCAGTATATGTGTGTGTGGGGTAGAAGGTTGGGACCAAGATTTGATACTTTTTTTACAGTCAAGTGATTCCAGTGATGCATGATTCAGATGGAGGGCAGGAAAGCGGTCAAGTAATATTGACTGGAAAAAAGTTCGGTCATGTCCACAAATGTTCCCCCAAACGAATAATGTAAAAGTGTCATTTAAGTTGATGCATGGATTCTATCCAACATTTCTTACAGGGATTAAAACTTCCCATTTATTTTGGTTTTATTTCAAATAAGTACTTTTGTTACGTAAATTAAATTTTGATTAAGTCAACTTTCAAAAGTCACAGGAGTCACGTGATTGGCTGGACGGAGATGGCAGCTTGAGACCATAGATTATATAATACACAGTCTATGCTTGAGACAAAACTCCCAGCCGAACTTTGCCAAATAGTTGTTTTATATGGTTCCTTATGAGGTCATAAGGGGAAAGGTTTCCTCCCATTTCTCTGCTTTGCCCGCCCCAAGAATTTGACCCACCCATGAGAGAGAGACATCATGGCTGTCAAACAAGCAAAGTAGCAGTTGGTCAAGGCCACACCCTACAGCCTCCACCTTGCCCCCCCTCTTGATGTGTCCTGATTTTATTGCACTGTTGTCTGATATGATTACAGACACTGTGTTTCTGAATGCTATGTGAACCTACCTGTAGTTTAATATGGCCTAATCGCCACACGTTAGCTGCAGCACTCCCATAATAGAGTTTCCATTAAAATGTGCTTGCTGTTCTGTGCTTTTTGTTTCTGTTGACGAGAAATGTGTTTCTTTTAATGTTAATCTAATATGGAACCAAACTGTGACAATCAGGTCATTATGGGCTGCTGTTCCATTTTTTGCTGTCCCATACAAAATCTTGATCACAGACCTACTTTGAGTGTTAGCCGTCTGGCTTTGTTTTCCCCCTTTCTCACACTTTCCCTTTTGTGTCACTATCTTGTATGTTGTAGTTCTGTGTTTTAAATGTTTTTTTTTTAATGAGGGACTTAGTTTTGGATGCATTATTGTTAGAATATTTTTGTTAGATACCGTTTAGCCAATAGGTTCTATCACACAATTGCATCCTCATCAGCAACTTCTCAAACAAAAGGTGTGGCTATTGTTCTCAAAAGGAAGCTCTGCAACCAAAAGGGTATACGAGCAAAAACGGTACATCTGATTCATATTTCAATCATTTAATAACCATAAAAGACAGAAACTTACCGATTTTTGCAGCTAAAAGCTAATGAACTAGCGGTCACGGGGGGTCTCTTCGAGGTATTTTTAGCCTCTATCCAGCCTGGAACTTGTGCCTTTTTCGGGGTCTTTGAGCATTAAATCTAACCTGTTACATCCCAGATTTATCCACTTGATGTCCATAATTTATCATGTTTTTGCTCATTTCTGCCGCTAGATATGTGCTACTATCTGTAAATCCAAACCATGATGCATTGCATTTGTTTACAGATGTAAAGGCACACATGCCTTATATGGGCCAAGTGGCTAAGCCTCTCCTCTCTAAGCGTAGCTCCTATGGCGCCATTATAATGCTAGGAAGCCATCATCCGCCGTTAGCATCCCATTGACAGCCATTCATTTTGACGTCACTTTGACAGAGAATAACTTTACATCTGAAGTGTTTAAAGACTTTATTTGTCCGTTGTTTATTTCTAAATAAACACAACAATGTATAAAAGGCTCTATTACCTTTTATCTCACGTTATGGCTCTGTAGCAAATGTTTTTGTAAAAATAGGCTAACAATTGTGTCATAACCAAGCAACTTACTGTCGCACAGTAGAGAAATCACAGTATAGTTCAGGTTAAGCTCGCACACAGTTTGGACTTACATTAGCTGTTTGTGTTGAAATACTAATGTTAACTAGCATTTTAGTTAGCAATAATTAGCCTGTGCCTATGTTATCTCCTTACATGTACCTACGCTCTCCGTCTCTGCTGATTGGGAATGATTGAGATTACTCTTGGCACAGCTACCAGAAGACTTACAACTTTCAAACACGTTGCTCATGTCACATCTAAGTCGTCAAGCTCAGTTGGAGGCTGCGCAGTAACGCTCAGCCATCACCGGAAAAGTGCTTCCAATATCCTCCACTGGTGTCCATCCAAAACAACGGGATCTGTTGATACATTTCTTTAATATGGGCTAGAGCAAAGAGTATAGAGTCGGGAAAGAGAGCAATCCTCCAAGTCAAACTACTCTAATGTGATCAAAGATAATGCATATAGTGGACAAGAGAGATAACTACCATTTTACAGAGGAGCATGGCATCACTGTTTTGAGATTTGGCATGTATTTGGGCCTTTTTTGAAGAAATGTAAATAGTTTGTGCTTTATATGAGTTATGTTATGTTTATTTTTGCATTTAGAACTGTTTTAGACAACACAAATGCTTGTGTAGCATTTCTGTGTGTAATATCAATAAATATGACATTATGTTGATTATTGGCATAAGTAAATGTCAAGAGGCTTTTTTTTTGAAAAAAATATATGTATTTTGTCAACTGTATGAGTTATGTTTATTTCTTCACAGTGTGACTCCCAAGATATATGAGTAAGTGTTTTAGAAATGAGATTGGCTTAGCTTGTACTGCTCTGTGTTTGATGTCAATACATATCTGTGAGATTCATGTTCCATTTTATATTTTTGTCTTTAAGGTCCTTTGTCTTTAAGGTCCTACAACCATTTTTAACATTCAAGTGACCTCACTGGGCTTATATATACTTGGTGTGCAGTTAATCCCACCTTTAAGGATTATTCCTTTTTCTCAGGTAGACATATAATCTTTTTCCAGAATAGATTTTCTTTTGGCATCCCCTCAATTATTTCATTCAATTGATAAAGCGATGTTACTTCCAATGACACTGTCTGACCATAAAGGCATCCTTAGCGCCGCCAGCCTTGGCCAGCTATCTCAACAGGCAGTTAGATGGTGCTTCAATACCGCTTTACTTAAAAATGAACCCTATATCACTTGGTTAATTGCAGAATTACAGATATTTACAGAAATTAATGTTGGTTCAGTAGAAGACCCTAGGATATTGTGGGACGCGATAAAAGGTTTTATTAGGAGCAATACATACTTTTTGCTCTAATGCACACAAAGCTACATCACTGAAATGGCAAAACCTTAAAGCTGAGTTCACCAAATTAGACTCACTGTTACAAACTAATTTTACTGACCAGATAGCTTTAGAACGATCATTAGTTGAGAAGGAAATCTGAAATTTCTGAAACAGAAGTCTGAATATCTAATTCACAGAGCAAGACAGTGCTATTACTTTGAGGGTGCTAGGCCTAGTCACCTTCTCGCTATGATATTAAGATCCAGTTATTATTTTGCAGATATTCCCACTATTAAATTGTCAGATGGTAATATTACAACTGACCCTGTCAAAATAAATAAATCCTTTCAGACATTTTATATCAATCGGTATGAATTTGTGGTTACTTTGGATAAATCCCACTGTGACAGCTGGTTGAATCAGCTTGACTTGCCTCAATTATCAGCAGAGGATTCAGCTAGTTTGGACACATTGACTGTTATTGAGGAGGAGCTCTATGCTTCCTCTCTCCCCTCCTGCTGGCTACTGGCATAAATAATTACAATCAGCAGTATCTAAATTTATCTGAAAAGCAAGCAGCCGCAACTTCAGATGTCTACTATAAAGAGGAGGAAAGAGCATGGTGGCTTTTCAGTTCCCAACTTCAAACATTATTTCCGGTCCTTTGTCTTAAGGTTTAATCCAGATACATCTTTGTTGGCATACCTTAGACAGTGCTATGACAGAGCGGTCACTCCATGACGTTCTTTAATACAGCACTCCTGATTGGAGGGAGGACGATAACAGCCCCACAATGGGAACAAAGGGGAGTTCATCATCTAAAAGACATTCTTGGTGAGGTGGGCTTGTTACTCTGACTTACAAAATGCCACGTCTGCCACGTTCCTCTTTTTGCTTTTACCTTCAATTAAGATCTGCCCTCAAGGCGTACGGTGTCCCTGGCAGAGGGCTTTAACCATCAATCCTATCCAGACATTATTTATTGTGCAGCCTACAAACTGTGGTATGGTATCTAGGCTTTATCAATTCTTAGTGATATCAGGCCGCTCTGCCCTTCCTACTGAGAGGATCTGGGCATGTGATTGGCCAGGCCTCGCTCTTGACTGGCATGATGTATGGTCTAACATTCCAGAAGTATCACGCAATCCAGATCATCAGCAGATTCACTACAATTTAATTCATAGGACATATTTCACCCCCATAAAAATGCACCACATGAAAATAATTAACAGCTATTTATGCACTTTCTTCCCAATAAAAGCACAATGTACACAATTTCCGCCTTGTTTAAAGTTAATGTTCCTGTGCCCGTTACTGCCAATGTCTTGATTCTGAATGACCTGTCAGCCTTCCAGTTCTCTGGGACTCAGACATGTGCTGTTTGCTGGACTTCCCGCTGCAAAGAGAATGATTGCAACCCGTTGGCCTCACAACCTGTGTAAGCACACGTGGATCCCTTCCTCTCTGGATGTGATATATATGGAACTCTCCATGGTGCGCATGCATGGAGCGCCAGGAAAGACTCTGGACACCTGGCAGAAAATGGTCAAGAACAGAAAGTGCAGTTTAGAAATCCCTTTCCCTGCCAGTGTGCAGTGTGTTTAAAATAAATATAAATAGTGTGTTTTTTTTTACCTATACATTTACAAAAATATATTTTAAACACCATGAAATCGTGATATTTTTCCTGATGGTTATCCTACTGTCAGAACCTATGCTGGCCCATGCTTACCTCCTACCCCAACTCACATACATGTATACTAATATATATATATATATATATATATGGAACAGGTTGTATCCAGTATTTCAGTTCGTAGGGAGTTGGGTTGGGAACCGGAGGGTCGCAGGTTCAAGTCCCTGTTCGGACCAAAGTATGGTGGTGGACTGGTAGCTGGAGAGGTGCCAGTTACCCTCCTGGACACTGCCAAGGTGCTCTTGAGCAAGGCACCAAACCCCCAACTGCTTGGGGTGCCTTTCCATGGGCAGCCCACCTCACTCTGACATGTCTCTCCATTAGTGCATGTATAGGTACTGAGCATCTGTGTGTAATTCAGGCCTGTGTGTAATAACAACAAAGTGTAAATTGAAATTTCCCTGTGTGGGATTAATAAAGTATAGATTAGATTAGATTAGATTAGATTAGATTAGATTATACTTTATTTATCCCACAACGGGGAAATTTCCTTATTACAGCAGCAGCATTTTCTTCTATACAGCAAAAAACACACAAACAAGTAAACACACAAGAAATACAGGCAAAACAATAAACAATAATTATAAGGTAGACAGAAAGTAAGCAGAATGGCGTCAAATAAAGGTATTTTAAAGTATATTTTAAAGTGCGGCCATGATACAAGAAAACAATATTGCAGAGTAAGTGACGTTAAAATTAAATTGAATGTGTAATTGGAGTAGTAAAGCAAGAGTCAGTAGCACAATATAAATTATATTAACCTGTGACTATAAATATTGAAAAGTAAGTACTTGTAATAAAATAATATAAATACCGATAATAAATATAAACAGAAAGTGTGTGGTGTAGATGGGAGATAAAAAGGAACAGAAACTACAACATTATCAGGTAGTGCAGGTGTTGTAGAGTCTGACAGCGGCTGGGATGAAGGACCTGCGGTACCTCTCCTTCCTACACCGTGGGTGTATCAGTCTGCTGCTGAAGGAGCTGCTCAGGGACCCCACAGTGTCATGTAGAGGGTGAGAGGTGTTGTCCATGATGGATGTCAGCTTGGCTAACATCCTTCTCTCCCCTACTTTCTCTATGGGGTCCAGAGGACAGTCCAGGACAGAGCTCGCTCTCCTGATCAGTCTATTGAGTCTGCTCCTGTCCGAGCTGCCCCCCCTCCAGCAGACCACAGCATAAAGGATGGCAGAGGCCACCACAGAGTCATAAAATGTCCTGAGGAGAGTCCTGCACACTCCAAAGGACCTGAGTCTCCTCAGCAGATGAAGGCGACTCTGGCCCTTCTTGTATAGAGCATGGGTGTTATCAGTCCAGTTCAGTTTATTGTTCAGGTGAACACCCAGGAATCTGTAGCTCTCCACTACCTCGATGTCCAATCCCTGGATGCTCACCGGTGAGAAAGGGGATGTTTTCCTCCTGAAGTCAACGATCATCTCCTTTGTCTTGCTGGTGTTAAGCTGGAGCTGGTTGAGCTCACACCAGCTGACAAAGTCCTTGATGACCGACCTGTATTCCAGGTCGTTCCCTCAGAAACACAACCAACAACGGCTGTGTCATCGGAGAACTTCTGGATGTGGCAGTGGGTGGTGTTGTGCGTGAAGTCAGAGGTGTAGAGGGTGAAATACATTGTTATTATAACACTGTCTCTAAAGAGCACCTGTTTACTGGTTCCACTTCTCATTATTTATTCATCATTCTCATTCCCTATTCCAGAGCTGTTCATACCGTTCATTTTGTAATATAATAACATAATACTATTTATTCCAGCATCCTTTGCACTATATTCCACATTTAAAATAACTATCACAATTCACTCCTTCATACTTTGCACTCGTAATTGCACTCATTGCACTACTGCGTCTATATTGTTTAGAACATGTACATATTTGTGTGTATTTATTGTTTGGTTGTTTTTGTATGTGAAACATTGTGGGCAACGATGTTCCAAAGAAAAATTCCTCGTATATGTCCTCATACCTGGCAAATAAAGCGGATTCTGATTCTGATTCTGATATACACTCAAGCATGTACCTAGCCTACGTGCATTAATTTGCAAGTGCTTAGTAGTGGTAGCCTATATGTGCAAGTGAAGTATTCAATTTGGGCATAGGTGGCTTCTAATACCACTTATCCTTTGTTCTCTCTCTCCTCTCTCACTCCTCCCCCTCTCCCCCTCTCGTTCAATCCTCTCTCGGTCACCTTGTAATGATGTGAGCCTCTCTCTATCTTTTTTCTCCGCCTTCCCCACAGATGAAGTAGAGGATTCCTGCTGCACCCCGCCAATACTGAGAGGAAGAAGGGAAGGAGGAAGGGAAGAGGAAAGGGAGGACTGGAGGAAAGGACGCGAGCGAGGAAAGGAAATAAGGAAGGAAATTGGAGGGGGGAAGAGAGAAACGCAAGAGCGAGAGAGGGGGGGGCTAGTAGATGTAGCTCTAGTTGTGGGCCGGGGGGTGAGCTAGCTAGCCCGGGCTGCTCTGCCGAAACATCCATGGGTGGCTGTGTCGGGAGCCACCACGACTCCTCGGGCAGCTTAAACGAGAACTCGGACGGCACTGGAGGTAATTTACAGTTCTTATCAACGTCTTTTATTTAGGGCATACAAGCTTGGCTTCTTTTAGGGGGGCTTCCTGTAGGCTTTTTGTATGTTGACCTGGCTGGAGGTCTGCTTCCATTCCTTACTATCCGAGCCAGACATAGCCGGAGACAGACACGTCCTCTAGGGTCTCTCTCTCCACAAAGCGGAGCTTAAAACGATAAATGACGCATTGTCGCTACTTTGTAAACTGGGGAATATTTACTGTGCGACGCTCTCTTCCTTTGTTCTTTGGTTTTTGACTGAGCTAGCCGGCTAAAATGTAGCCTAGTTAGCTTGCTAGCTTTTCTGCATAACAAATATGGGTCACAGATGGCAATGGCATGCAGGGAGTGATACAGTCTGATTTTAATTATGTACAGACTGTTATCTTAATGCAAGCTGCATGCTTTAATGTTTGGCTTTGTATTGTATTGACTGTTTTGTATAAGCGAAGATTCGGGGATGTTTAATGCTGGAAAGTGTTGGGGCGAAGAGAAGAGGGGGTGTCAAAACTTAAAGGGTGCTTCAGGATAAAGGAAGTGTGCTGTAAGTGCGGTTATTTGGTGAACTAGGCCGGAGAGCAAGCACAATGTAGCAGACAAGTAGCAAGTAGTAGTACAAGTAGCAGACTGCAACATATTAGGTTTATTGTAATTATTGAGCAATAAACAGTAAGTTATGTACCCTAACTAACATATTTTAGGGTACACTATTTACCAGTAGGTCTTTTCTGCTGATAGGCTTACTATAACTTGGATGATTGGTTAAAGCCATTAAGAAGTGCATTCAATCTATTCGAAGTATGCTGGTTCAAAAACTGGCAAAATTCATTAGGTAGTTTACAGGGGAAACATTTAACCGGCGATGCTGTGTTTAGATTGTATGAATCTTTACTGCAAGAGGATTTTATTAAGCTGAGGTGTTGTATACAACTTTTAAACTGCATAGTTCTCTGCTTGTTTGGTCTTATGAGGGGTTCCACCACTGGCCAGTGAGTTACTTTAATCACAGATTTGGGAGATGGAGCTGGATTTCAGCATCAGTTAGTGATGCTGAGATATAGCCTGGTTTCCTTTAATGTCTTCCTTTTTGCCACTACATTCATCTTGACTTGTTTGACTATCCCCCAGACCTCCTGGGTATCTAAATGTCACATAAACAGGTTTCTGAGATCACTTTAAATGTGGAGTGTGTGTAACAAAAACCACGCAGTGTTAAAACCGATGCAGGGGAGCAGCTCTTACTTGACACCTTGCTTGACGAGGACAGAGACAAGACAAGACTCGAACACATGTAAATGTATCTATATCCAAAGTAGGCGTCATTACAAGTTTTAGTTTGAGTGTAATGAGATTTTAGTATAAAATTATCTTTTACACATACTGGCCCACATCCAACCCTAAGGATTATAGGAAGATACTTAAATACCGGCAAGTAGGCCATAAAGCTGTAACAATTAAAACTTTTCTTGTAAAATTAATTGTCTCAGAAATAATTGCGATTAACAATATAATTGTCTCTTTAAGTCAAATAAAAAATATATATTTATGTATTACTTTTCAGACAAGTTAAACTTTTGGATGAATCCAAGTCGTTTGGTTATATCAATGTCATGTGACCCAGATAATGTAATAACACTCTTTATTATTATACAACATTGTATTTTTGTTCTTAAATGAACATACCATTAACAATAGAACATTTGTCTTCATCAGTAAAAAAACAAAACACCTATAATCACTAATACAATTGCAATTTGGCATATCTGAACAAAGTCATACCCCTAGGACTTTAGATAATTAAGATAATTAAGAACAATTGCGATTAAACACAAAAATGGTGATTACATAAAAGATAGCTATTATTAAACTGCTTGCAGAACCTTTTTGTAATGTCAGTTTCCGTATCAACCAAGGACCTCATCTACCCTCCATCCCTCAATTAAGTACCATAATCTGGTAATGTTAAAAAGAGAAGACTCCTTCCACAGGCTGTACATCTTAGATACAGGTGAATTAGAACCAAAGGAGGAAAAAGTTGTGTAAACAGTCTGTCAGTTAGAGCTTATTTACTACAGTCAGTTGAAGGTTGGTGTTATCAGACTTTACCATGTGGTCATCAGAGTACATGTGTACCAGCAGCAGGTGTAACTCAATACCTTGATCCGTCATCCTCTCCTCTCTCCTCTGTCTCTGTGTTACACACACACACACACACACACACACACACACACACACACACACACACACACACACAGAGTCCTGTACCTGTCGTCCCCTTCAGTGTTGATCTAGGTGTTGTTATTCATCAGCTATTCTGCTGCAGATGGAGCACTAGTATCCATCCATCCAGCACTAGTATACAGTGTAACTATAAGTATAAGCTACAGTATAACCCTAACCTTGTAACTGGTTTTAGTAACACAACACATCTAGTTTCAGTTACGCCCAGTCTGAGCGTGTTGTCCATGTATATATTATGTGATGGTGAAGGCTCATGTTCAATCTGTCATCTGAGCTTGGGTAGGTTCTTGAGCAATCTTAAAAGACTGATGCTTTGTTTGACATACATCTTAACTCTTTTTATTCCCTGCTTCTCCTTTACTCTTCATCCCTACTTCTCATTTTCATCCTCTGTGTATTCCCCCACCTTCTCTCTCCCTCTCTCTCTCTCTGACTGTCATATTCCTTTCTGTTTTTTACATCCCTATTTTCTTTTTTTTTATTTCTTTATCTTGGTTGTCATCTTTTCCTTCTCAACCTCCTCTCTATTCGTTCCTTTGTCTATCCACTGTCTATTTCTTTTGCATTTACTCGCATTCTTTAATTTTCTCCACCCTCACACTGATACTCTATTTCTTTCCTATATGGTATTTCTCCTTCATCTCCCCTCCCACCCTCCATCTTTCTTTTCTCTCCATCTCTCCTTTCCTCTCACTCATCCTCCCTTCCAGTGGCTCTAGGGCGTAACCAGCCCCTGAAGAGAGAGCGCCCTAAATGGAAAAGTGACTACCCGATGACTGAAGGCCAGCTGCGCAGCAAGAGAGATGAGTTCTGGGATACAGCGCCAGCATTTGAGGGCCGGAAGGAGATCTGGGATGCGCTGCGGGCTGCAGCCAGCGCATTTGAGAGCAATGACCACCTGCTGGCTCAGGCCATCCTCGACGGGGCCAGCATCACACTGCCGCACGGTAACACATATTTCTATAGTGGTAGACGTAGCAGATAGTGTTTGTTGTTCTCTCTATGAAATACCTCTGGGGGGACTTCATGTAGGACATTGCAGTTGATGATTATAAACTCAAGAATTTCAACTCCCTCTTCCCATGTTCTCTAGAGAAACTGAACCTCAGGAACTCAGCTGTAGAGGATTTCTTTAAAGTATGAGGCTTTACTGTATTCTGCAGTTAAATAAAATACAGGAAGAGACAAGAATCCATTTTAAGAGAGACCACCTGTGGGCCTGAAAGTAAGACAAGCGACAGCAGTTTTAGGCAGGTTAGAGAATGTGGTGTGTTCACACTGTAAAAAGTGACAAAAGTAAGTATACACAAAACAGTCAGTAAGCATACTAAAAACTCCTTGGATCAACACAATTGTTTTAGCCACAAAAATGAATTTGCAGGATCCTAAAAAGTCAACTACTGAGAGTGACTTGCTTTCATTTCCACCTGCCAAATATTCATCTAGATCTAGAAAATTAAACAGGACGCTGCAACAGACAATTTCTTTCCTCAAATTTATTTATCACTTATTTTAGTGGATAGTTTCAAAACAGCCTTCATATTTGTTTAGCTTTAAAAATGGAAGCAAATAAACATCCATCCCCAGCTAAGCCTGCGTTCACATAGTCTGCAGTGGTCCTCAAGCGGTCCGGCGAAAACACAAGCCTTTCCATTCATTTTGAATGGGGGTAGTGGGTTAAGGCTGCGGTGGTGGTGGCTGCTGCAGGGGGGTGCCAGAATAAAACCAGTAGTGGCCTGCGGTGTTGTGTCATTTAACCCCCCCAAGTAACACAAGTAGACTTTATATATCACAATTAATGTTTTCCGTCAGATCTCAACGTTTCCGACCACACAGAGAAAGTAAAGGTGTTTAAAATTATATTCTTTATATTTTATGTATATTTGTTATCTTGCTACGAATATATAATATAAAATATATGATACATGCATATACAAAATATAAAATATATGATACATACATATACAAAATATATAATATATATACAGAAACTATTTAAAGTTGAATGAGGAATGGCAAAAATAACTATTTGACTTCATCCCACTCTTTTTTGGAAACATTGAACATATGGTTTATAACACTTTATAGATATTGTTTCCTTTTGGTGTGTTGCTACATACTTATTGTGTTATATTTTAATTATAGTTAGTTATTGTTTGTTTGATATAAAAAGAAAGAAAAGAGACAAAGTGACTTTGTTTGGAAAGCAATCCGCTGTTACACAAACTTCAAAACTTTCTCTTGGCAGCGATAAAGGCCGCAATGTTCCCTGTTTATTATACGGGACTCTCATATCGCCTCAAAAAGTCTGATCAATTGGCCACCGCAGCGTGACGTTGGGTTGTGTTTCTTCAAAAGTTAAGTTGGTCTCAACTTTTCACAGCTGTGTTTTTTCCCCCGGCTACACCGTGTTCCCCACCGCCGCAGCCTAAACGTACTAGACCTGCGTTTTTGCTGCACCGTCGGCCGACACAGGAAATGTGAATGCAGGCTAATGCATCTATGGCCCTTCAAGACCACGATAAAAAAATTTAAATAAGCCTGACATGTCTTATATTCTTGAAACCAGACTGCAATAGAGTTGAAAATAATAAGTTAAAGGATGCATTAAAGCTTCCCCATGAAGTATCCTCCTCTGTATTTTCAAGTGTCAGTAAACAGGAAGTAAACGTTGCCACTCATGACTATTCCTTTCTGGTTTGGTGACTGGCTTCTGTGCACAATAATTGATTGTTTAATGAATATAGACCTGTATCCAAGCAACTACAATAATTTACAGTTTTCAGCCTGTAGTTAAATGGAGTAAAAGAGGCTGAACCTCTGTTTATCTCAATAACCGCATTGCAGAGTTTAGATGTAAGCTATTATGAGGTATATACTGTATGAGGAATATAATACATTAAATGGGCTGTGTCTTCTGAAAGTAGGATTAAATGAAGTAATCACTCCCTTAGTGTGAAGATCAAACTTACTGGAGAGTATTCACGTAGTACAAATCAATGAAAATTGGCTCAGATTCAGGAAGCCCAACAACTCCACCCAGTAATTGGCAGCTGCTTGTGCATGCTTTCTATTTGTGAATGTGCGTCATTCTCTTAATTCCTTATTCCCTCAGAGTCATATTACCTCAACTGGGGAAAGGAAAGGGTACCTTTTTTTTTTTTTGTTAAAATGTTGTGAGTTTTGGGTGGTGATGCATTTTGTCCCAATGGTGGCATTCTCGGTTTAACCTGTCTTTCCAGACTTTCATACACAAGTCTAGAAGTGTGTTTTTTTACATATCAGTCAAAGTAAACACCATAAGCTAATTGACTAATGACCCATATTATGGTAAAAGGCTGAGATGACCGGCTTGCTCTGAAAAAAACATGTTGATTTCTGAAGGGCTAGGTTAACTCCTGCAGTGAACCTGAAGTGGACAGAATTATTCTGTTAATAGGCCAGCGGTGACACTAAGGGTCAGGGTCAGCTCTACCTGAATACAGTTGGTGTATAGCAGTAACCAACAGACAGGCTCTATGTGCATGTAAACAGTAGTCAGCGTCTTGTCTGGCTCCATTCACTTTAGTAGTTCGGCCAGGTCAGCTTAGATCCCGCTGGGCTGCAGCTGTAAATTCTCCAGGTTTGAAGTCACTATTGCACTAATCCAGCACTAAGAGCAGCCAGATCGTGTAAATTTTTTTTATTACTCTCAACTTTGTGTCTTTTTATTGCCCTCCTCTTTTTGCTCTCACCGTTCCAGTCCCATTTGGGTACTTCAGCACAGCGGTGCTTTGAGCTAATAGATATAGTCAGCAAACATACTCATAAGGACAAGGCTAACATGCTAATGGTAAGCAGGTGTAATGTTTACCATGTTCATCTTAGTGTAGTGTGTTAGCATGCTCTCTTTTACTAGTTAGCACTAAATTCAAAATACAGCTGCTGATGGGAATGGTATTTGTTTTATAACCACGTATTGGACAAATCCTAATTTTGACTTGATGATGGTGCTAGAAAAAGAGTTGTAACAATTCATCCTGAGGTGCACATGAATGTGTAAAGTTTTCAAATTTCATGGCAGTTCATTCAATAATTGAGACATTTCACTCAAAACAACCCATGGTGTACCCGTGGTGGCAGGAAACGTCAGGCTACCACCAAAGCCAGTAGGATTGCATGGTGAGAAATATTGTTGGACTTGTTGGCTAAACATCGACTTTTTAGAAGCAGTCAATGACCCTCCATATTCTTTTAAAAGCTTAAATTACCTCCATCACTGTACATACAGGGCATACTTTGTTGTTGCCATTCAGGAAACGGAACTGAGTATTTACGGTTTCTTAAAACTCCCACTGCATTCATAATGGAGACCTTTCACTCATTGGAGATGCATCAGTCAATGGGCTCCTTTTTCAGTGCATATAATTAGAGTGGAGACCAACTATATCTTCAAAAGTGACTCCATGAAGCAGAAAATGGGATCCATTTGCATCAGCTGTTGGTCAACTTGCTGAATTTTATCCAGCTTGCAACATTGAAAATGTCATGTTCACTGATTCACATCATATCAGTTTACACCTGGTCACTTTATCACTTTAACACTGGACTCAACACTGACACTTTAATAATAATTTATGGTCTTTTCTTGTTGTTATTATTATTATTGTTATTTTGTTGTCTTTTTTCTTGCTTAAACTGCTGCTGGAACTTTCAATTTCCTTGCGGGAGTCATCCCAAAAGGATTAATAAAGAGAAGTCTAAGTCTATCCCTTTTTGACTTGATTTTGTTTTCAGCGATAACCAGTAAGGATGGTAAGAAAAACAATACAGCATAATATCGTAATATTTTATGAAGCAATACTGTATCAATACACAGACGCAGAATATCAATCTATTATTATATATGTGTTGGTCGGTTTGTCTGTTTGACAATTCAATCGCAATTTAAATCGTATCCTTACATAGGTATCGTGATGATATTGTATTGTGAGGCCTCTGGTGATTCTCACCCCTAATAACCAGTCAAGCTACTATTCGGGGGGCCATGCAAAACAGCACTGCAGCAACAAAGCATGTTTTTCAATCTAACCTCTTGTTTAATCAAGTCCTGCAACCAAAGACATTAGCACCACCTGGGAACCATTAGCATCCACAGCAGACGGATAAACACTTAAGGTGGAGCCAAATGTAGTAGAAAAAAGTGAGATATACAGACAGAGATTCATATCCATATCATGTTTATAGAATGTCATTGAAACATGTGTAACATTTATCTTGTATTAGCCTTTTGTGACATTGGCTATTACAGCTTCCATATATTTAGCTGTCTCTGCTGCTACTGTTGCATAAAATGAATTTACAGTTAAACTTTTTAATAATGAAAAACTTTCAATACATGCAGAACAAAAAACATGGCATTATTTTTGACTAAAGGATGACTAAATGACTGGTCTAAAGAACAATTGAAACCTGAATAGTTACAGTAGGTGTGCGAAAATATCTAAAGCCAGAGACAGCTCATTAGAAGCTAGTGAATCTGAATCCTTGCATTTATTTGCATATGTATATATATATATATATATATATATATATATATATATATATATATATATATATATATATATATCTATATATATATATATATCTATATATCTATATATCTAGCTAACACACAGACCGAATTGCAAGGTGAAAACAATAGCAGCCACAGGCTGTTGGGAAACTTTGGCAGTTTTTACTGGCTATGTTAATGCAGCACAGGCATGCTAGACATTGCATGCAGACTGACAGACACAGACAGACACATTGTACTGTTGACAGGCGGTTGGGAGAGCTGGCGGCATGGAAGGAGGTCAGGCGCGTTCATCTGCATGTACTTCTGGCACTACAGTGACAGAGCCGTTTGAAAATCAGCAAAGGTTCCCTTTTGTCTTTCAAATATTCTGTTTCACTAGGAAATACGTCCCAGTACGGAAGCTAAACACGCTCCAACTTCCTTTTCACTGGGACTTTAAGGGTAAATCAACTAAGACAAGCAAAGTTTGCAATCAACACAACCATTACCACAATAAAAGAACTTGGTGTTTTCAGATGTAAAATGTGACAAACTATTGTACTTGACATGAAATCCCCTTGATGACCCTTGGGGTCCCCCCCCCCTGTGAATACCACTGTTTCTGTATGTGGAATGCTATGACCTCTTCACTGCATCTTATTTCCCCCTCTCTCCACAAGCTCTTTACTCTGTATTTGAATCACAGTTGGTGACATCATGTATTTTAAAGAACTCCAACAGACACATTACCCTTTTCTCCTGCTTTCACGTATCTTTCCTTTGGTTTTTATTGATTTTTTTTTAAATCTAACTTTCATTTTTTCATTTCATCTTACTACAGTGACATGTGAAATTGAGCTCAGGTTTTGGCTTTGTTAGATGGAAAAAATTATGTGAATGTTTGACCTTCAGTTTATGAACACAATATTAAAAATATACAAGAGAACACAGTTATTAAAATGCAACATAAATGTGCCAAAAGCTCAGGCAAAGAGCTTGTCAAGCTCAGGCATCCAAAAGCAGGACTTATCCAGATCATTCATTTGAAAGTGAAAATTCAGGGAAAAGTTGAGGGTTTACATGAAATGTTCACTTTAGTTATTAATTGCTTTGTATTAGAACTTTCCAGTTAAACATTTACCTTATGTTCTAAATATAACTATGCATGCACATAGTTTGTTAACATTGGTATGTGGGTTAAAGTAAGCTGTAACCTGTTGCAGATGATGGTTTATAGCTTCTAGTATGTATACATGATTCCAATAATTTCACAAACCACAAATAAAAAGTGCATAGAGCTGTGGTAAGTACATTAGATCATTACAGCAAGTTAAAACCTGAAGTAACCTGGCAATGTTTCACTTCATTTTTTACTTTGAAATGTGTGGTTTTACATGAATGGGTTGAAATAGACTTGTTGTCGTAGGCAAAATGTTATTATGTTATCATAACTA
This sequence comes from Percina caprodes, assembly GCA_013375575.1. NCBI lineage: Eukaryota > Metazoa > Chordata > Actinopteri > Perciformes > Percidae > Percina > Percina caprodes. Next base: position 35,924 of record JABXJD010002780.1, read on the forward strand.
AATGAATGATGGTAAAAACTGTTAAAATAAACCTAAGTTGAAAAAAATTAGATAAAATCCTTCAGCATCCTTATTGTGAATTGCATTCCCTTCCATGAGCACAGGTGAAGACGCAATACCAGAAGCGCTTCTGCCACTTCTTTCGTTAATATAAAAATGTTTCTATTCTTCCAGGAGCTCTGACTGAATGTTATGATGAATTGGGGAATCGATACCAGCTGCCAGTCTACTGCCTCTCTCCTCCCGTCAACATGATTGAAGAGCGCTCTGACGAGCCTGATGGTTCAGATCCAGACTCCGGGGCCGCAGACCCGTCCACGGGCAGCGCCAGCGACGCCGGCTCAGGGGGGGAGTGCCAGCTTCGGCTCCGGCTCTCCACGGGTCGCGACCTCCGGCTGGCGGTCCGTTCCATGGACACAGTGGGCATGATGAAGCGTCGCCTACATAGTCAGGAGGGCGTGCCTGCTTCAACCCAACGCTGGTTTTTCTCAGGTCGGCCACTGACAGACAGACTCCGCTTGGACCAACTCAACATCTCCAGGGACTACGTAGTGCAGGTTATCCTCAGCCAGCCGCCACAGCCAGAGCCGGCGTCAACATCAGGACACACACCAGAAGCCTCTGGGCCAGTGGCAGCACTGCCGCAAGAGACTACACCGGTGGAGAATTAACTCAACCCGGCAGCCTGGAGGAGAGGGAGGATAACAAAGGAGAAAGAGAGAGTGGAGTTGATTCTGACTTTTCTCTTTAGAATTTTTCTCTTCTCCTCTCTTTGTTTTTGTACTGAGGTTGGCTGTTTCCCAGAACTCTTTAAATGAGAAGAAACTCTTCCTTATGGTTTTACACGTTGAAATTTTGACCTTTTTGAAGTCTTTTTAACTGTTCCTATGGAAACCAAACAACAAAAAGTTAACTGTCAGATGGCGTAAGGGTTTTCTTAGCAACACTGATTTTCAAATATTTCTGTGTTTCAGTTTCCATTCAAGTCCTGCTGTCTGACAAAGCTTGGTCAGGAGAATTCTGTTTAAGGCTACAGGGTTATACATACATTTTCATCACAATACAATTCAACACAGACTGTTTAGGAAGAAAGGAATAAAGATAGTTTAACAATCATGACAGTTATACTTAATTATATGTGAATCAAATCAAGAACACCTCCTCACTTGGGGAATAAGTCAGTATGCTACCGCTGTAAAGAAAGGTTAGAAAACAGATGTGTCCTTGTCAAGAGGTTGCAATCACGAGGCATGATGATGTGTCACCAAGCTGCTCCTGGATTAGATGCTTTATTTCACTCTACTTCACAGAACAATCAGAGCAATCGTGTGTGTGTGTGTGTGTGTGTGTGTGTGTGTGTGTGTGTGTGTGTGTGTGTGTGTGTGTGTGTGTGTGTGTGTGTGTGTGTGTGTGTGTGTGTGTGTGTGTGTGTGAGATCAAGACAACCACATGTGGCAAAAGGAATGGAACATCAGAAACACAGTTGCAAATTATAATTAAAAATAGAATGTTTTTAATTAAAATTGATCATTGTTTCTATTCCTTGTTCTGTCTTATTATTTGCCTTGAATAGTTTCATGTTTTTGATGTAGGGGTGGGACAAATTATTGCCGCATGTTGCAATAAATGTGCAGATTTACATTTTCTTGCGGTCTTTCAATGTCAGTTCATGCCTAATAATCATATCAAGCATCATATTGTAGTTTAGGCTATAATATATTGTGGGCAGATTCAAACCACAGATCAGAAGTTACAAAGAGTGTGTCTCTAACTAGAGTCCATTATTGGATTTGTTAGACTGATATTAATATTTTACAATTAAAAAGAAGAGTTTTACATTTTGGGAAATAGTTAATTGCTTTATGCTGGGAGTTACCATTCACTACACCACTCATGTCTGTACAGTAAATGAAGCTGTTGTCAGCAGCCAGATAGCTTAGCATAAAGACTGGAATCAATGAGTTTAGCTAAAGCTCTGTAAAGGTATAAAGATAAGCCCAACAGCATCTCTATATGTTAAATCTTGTTTGTAAAATTCTTACAGAAAACAAAAGGTTAAAAGTTGTGGTTTTATGGGGAGCATTGTGCTGGAAACATTACTAGTGGTCAACAGGCAACCAGGGGAAACTTCAGGCCTCACTGGCCTGGCCAAGACAAGTTTCCAACACATACCAGTTGGCTTTAAGGGTGCTAATGTAGGTGGATTGTTTTACCTTTGGACAAAGCCAGGCTAGCTGTTTCCCCCTGCTGCCAGTCTTTATGCTAAGCTAAGTTAATGTGAAACTATTCCTTTGAAAATCCATTATCGATATTTTGGCCGACATACATGCCAATACCGATAAATCAATGATATGGCTAATATTGGAGGTAAATATTGGTAAAGCTGATTTAGTGGTCGGGCATTTTTTTTAAACAGCATTAATACAACAGATCTTCTTTGCTATGCCTTTGATTTAATTTTTTCCTTATTCCAACTTCCTTATTCCAACTTCCTAATTATTCCAGCCAGACAGAACATGGAAAATTCCTTGAAAAAAACATTATGATGCAAAGAGGCCGTCCAGAGAGAAGAAGCCACTATAAGCATTGTGTTTGAAAGGCGTGCAACCAACTGGCATTCCCAGCTTGAGAACAAAATTGCAAATGTCATTCAGCCAGTAATGGAATGAGGAAGGAACAAACCTCTGCCAACAAGCTATCTGCCATCAGTCATCTGTACTTGTGTACATTAAACGTTTGAGAATTAATGTAGAGGAAGAAGGAGAGTGACCCGCTTTCATGCTATCAATAGTGAAAGGTCACATTGTACATGAGTAACGAGCAGAGGGGAAGTGGGTACGACCTAAGGTCAGTCTGGCAAATCAAGTCCTTATAATTGTGGCTTTTTGGGTGGGGAATATCTTTTTACATCACACCTGATCGACGTCACAGTCTCAAAATGTCATTTTCTCTGTTTTGAGACGTGCACACCAGCGGAAATGTTACTTGATGTACAGATGGTATTGCGTGAATAATATAACAATACTTTTGCAACAAACTTTCAGTGTCGTAAAGTTTGTAGTTTTCTTTTGTGAGCAACATTCTATACTTCTGTTCATTGGCGATTTTAGACCCTTTTTAGGGGAATTCAAGCCTGTTAGTGACAGAGGACAAACAATTACAGGTTCAAAGGGCTTGTTTAATATCCTGTTGCCAATGCTACGCACCTGTAACTCAGTCAACGAAGGGGTTAACAGAAACATAGTTTTTGAAGTTTAACGTTGGTAGTCCCCAGAGAAGAAGTTAGTAATTATATGATGCAGATTAGAATCCAAATTGAAACGGGGGTTAGGGTTAGGGTTAAAACTTTTTGCAAGGCACTGTATTTGTGTCACATTCTCATTAGGGGCTGTGTCCCCCTAAAGGTCTGATCCTAGAATTGCCCCTGCTTCTGTTTGAAACCAAAAGCACACCAACCCAGAGCAATAGTCATCTATTACCTTATTTTATGGGTGCAAAATTATGTTGAATCAAAAGAAACCTCTATAACTATAATTAAGTCAGAGGTGTACTTATAGGAAATGGTCTGCTGGCTATCATTACAGACATACCTACACTGGTGTGGCTAAAAGTTAGTGGTTAAAATGGGGGCAGAATGAATAATGGAAAGTCCTCCATTCATCACTCTGTACAGGTAACTTCCCAAATGAGATATTTACACATTTGTTTTTTTCTACATGGTAAAAGAACATTTTGTTAACAACCCTAATTTAAGGAGCCCTATATGTGACCTTTCACTAATAAACCTTTTATTTCATTCCAGTGACTATTCTCTTTTCTACTTTCATGGAGGTGTACATTTTGCTTTCTTGTTCTTGTTCCTAAGAACTCTCATGACCATTTTCCAGGGTACCTGTTGAGTTTTATTGATACACCATCACACACTGTCATGTGCAAACACTTATGCTTTTCTAGTTCCCCTTCCCTAAGGTTTCAGTCTCCGTTGTTGTCCCTGACTTCCCCAACAATGGTCAGTGTGGCTGCAAAAGCTTGTACGCAATTTCACAATGGAATATATTTGTATACAATGAATAGTACTTTTGTCCTCGGCTTTTATCATTTTCCTGACAACTGAGTAAATCAGGCTTAACAAAACATGAAACTGAAGAGTAAGATGGGTGAAGAAATAATGTTGAGCTGTACCTTTGCTTTTTAATTAATAAAAATTGTCCTTTTGGTGTTTCCAACTGATGGATAGATCATGACCTCACTTCACCTGTCCTTGTAATCTTTACACACAAACACAAATGCACACACGCACGCATGCACGTATACAAACAATCACACACACACACACACACACACACACACACACACACACACCAATTTGGTTCCTCTATACAGTACATGCTGGGAAATTCTCAACCTCTCATATATATACAGCATCCACACACTCACAACAGCCACTTTACCTCTGGGGCATCCTTATCAGATTAGCTTGCAGTCGTGAAATTCAAGTCCAATTGTCAAGGTAAGATCATTTTCTGTTATCTCTTTTTTTTTTCTCCGGCACTTTATTATTATTAGATATGTATTCTAATATATTGAGGTTAACACCTGTTTCTAACATTAGTCCCAGACTCTTTTTAAAGTTAGAATTCCATTGAAATAAATTGACAGATTGTTCACTATATTTAAGATAATTAAATGAATGGCTGTTTATAAATGAATCATACAAGTTTGGTTCCAGTCCCTGTACTATACTAATTTATTGCCCTTTCTTCCAGATGCGTGCATTGTTCCTTATTGTACTGTATGCTGGATTGTGCTACGCCAGCTCTGACAGCGACCAAGAAAACATAGAGACTCTAATGGATAATGGTATGGAACTCCTCCTTTCACTACTAAATATTCCTCTTTCTTTCCATTTGTCTCTTTGCCCCACATGTAGTAAATCTTGATTCATATCAGTCTGTGTGAATGTGTGTTTGTGTGTGTGTGTTTGTGTGTGTCTGTGTGCGTGTGTGTATGTGTGTTTCTTGTCTTTGATCATCTAGTTCTGGTCCTGAGAGTGCCCCATAGTCTGAGCACCAGTGTGTATGTTCCTCTGAGCTGTGGAGAAGCTTATCAAAACCAGTCTGTGGTTTGGAAGAAAAACGGTAATTCAACTTAGCTGTTACTACTATAACTACTAGTAATACAGTACTTCTATTAGTGCATGTGCCAATATGCTATGTACAATATAATTTAATACAATACGATGATGATAAACCTTTCTTCAGTCAGGTGGCAATTTTTCTCAGTGATTTTATGACATTTTAAAGCATAATTTTTACATAGATCTGTGTCCTTGTTTCAGGCGAGGAGATTGAACCAGCTCTGCAGGGGAACCAGGTCAAGGTCCTGGTGGAGGAGATGAATGGAGGAAACTATACTTGTCACCTTGGTCCAGATGGAGAATACCTCAACCACACTGTTATCCTGATCCAACTAGATCCAGACAACAGGACTGTCATTCTGGAAGAATTCCCTGGAGAGGGTAAGATAAGACAGATGGAGGGAGTTAGGGAGGAGAAGAACAAGGCAGGCACACGCACACAAACATTGAGAGAAAAGACAAACAGAGAAAGATAAAAATTTGTTGTGTAGTTGGACCTGGCAAGAGGTATTTCACTGGAGGAGACATAGGATAGATGTCTCTGAAGAGTTGAGATAAGAAAGATGGTGGGAGAGGGAGATAAGATGGGAAGAAATAGACAGAGGCTGTTGCCTGAAAGCCAACAACATTCAAAAGATAAGATGAACGACGGGGCACATGTCAAAGAAACTGGATAAAAGGTATAGTAATGGTGGGACGCAACTGGACAGAAAAAGGGGAAAAGGAATGAGACAACACAACGATTGCAAGAAAGGAAACATTAATAACAGAAAGAATACAAAAAATGTCAGACGGCACAGTGTCTTTGTTAAATTCATGGTTATACTTTGATAAATTTGCTGTAGGATAAACAAACCCTACCAAGGTTTATACAATACGTTTTTTGTCACACGCAGCACCATATTGTTAGTGCAAACCAAAAAAGTGGTTGCGTCTAGTCCACAATAGTATCTTTCAGATTTTCCAGATAGGTTTCCACATAAAAAAACCTTTATTGTGACTTATTTAATGAACAAAATGGGAAATATAATGAAGAGACAATTTTCTCGTCAGTCAGGGTTTTTCAGTAATTTTATAAATTAATCTTGCGATGATTTATTAATGTTTAAATGCTGGGACCTTTATAAGAAAGTGCTCTGAAACCCAAACGTGAGAGATAAATTGTTCACAACAGCATTAAGCACAATGAGAGGAAGAGCCTCAGAGTGCTAACAGTGTTTCTGTTCCTCCAGGTCCAGGTCACATCTACTGTTCAGCCCCCAACTATAACGGCTCCTTCCACTGCACCTGGAGAAGATCAGCTACCAGATCCAACGCTGCTGTGCTCCTGGTGAAGGCAGAACGGTGAGGACAAAATATCATTTGCTGACACACTGCTCCTCCTACTTATTTAGTGTACTCAGATGTAGATCATGAATCCTGGTCTGGATATTATGATACCAACCTTTTTTTTTTTTTTTTAATCTAGTAATTTAGAAAAGATTTCCTGTGAGCTGGATGCTGATGGATCCGGAATTCTCTGCAAGGATGCCAACTGCCCATACAAAGAGGAACAGCACCGTGTCTCCATCACCATCTACATACACAGCTATTCTCGCCTCGAGGCCTACACAAGGACTTTCTACCTGAGAGAGATTGGTAAGTGACTGTATGTTAATGTCTGTGTTGTTGGTAGTAGTGTAATGTGGCCTCATTTCCATTCTTTCACCCTTATTCCCTACTGTCTTGCCTACTGTTACAATCCTGCCACATCCTCCCACCTTTTCACCCTTCTCCATCTCGTTCCTCCCCCTATTTAGTGAGGCCAGGAAAACTCCCTAACCTACGCATCAGTGATGGGAAGGTGTTCAGCTGGAACTACCCTGAATCCTGGGAGATGCCCTGCACCTACTTTGGTCTGCATTACCAGGTCAAGGTGGTCCAAAAAGGATTTCCATGTCACAGTATAAAGCAAATAATGGTAATCAATACACACATGATATAGATAAGATTCAAGTTACACTTAGTTGACTTCCAGTTAAACCACATTTCTTTGTCTTTAATGTTCCGCATCTGCTCTTGTGCAGAATGAAACCATCGAGAAAACAACATATGAGGTCAAAGTCAAACCCGATAAGTATGTTTTCTGTGTGCGAGCTCAGGACAAATACACCAATGGGCCATTTAGCCACTGGAGCCACTGCATGTAAGTATATAACTTTGACCATTGGGAGTAAGAACTGCTTTCACTAGGTTTGCTACCAAAGAAATACTTTGGGTTAGTTTATGATTTGATCCAAATAATACCAAGTCACACCACCAAGATTGATCTGAATCATACTGTTTCTTTCCAACTTGTCCTGCCTCCAGAGTGAATAAACATACAGAGGTCTGCTAGCTTCTATCACTGGACTGTAGCCAGAGGATGGAAGAACACCAGGATGCAAGAAAACATTTTTCTAACTTTTTTTTTTCAAGCAATGCGCAAAACGCGGTGCTGTGCTTTGGGAGTGAAAATATACCTGTACAGTATTTATTGGTCACTCATTTAAGTTGTCTCTATATTATATGATTGAAATATAGTACTCATTCCTTTATGCCCTTCGTAACTCATTTGCAGCTATCTTTTCAGAATTGTTGCTTCATTTCATAATAAATTTAAACATACTAAAAATACTGTAATCTTGTATATCTATCTCAAATGTATTGGTATGTTTTGTAAAAGTAGACAAGAATTAATATTAATAATTTACATGTATATAGGGGGACTACTCTCTAACACCACCAATGTGAAGCACTCACCCGGGTGATGCACGGCAACCTTACAACTCCAGACACTCACCACACATCAGCTTGGTGGAGGGGAATATATTTTTAGTTAAGGAAACCCACGCGCACACACGGAGAGAACATGCAAACGCCACACAGAAAGGACCGGGACAACCAGGGTTCGAACCTGGTACTTTTACACTGTGAGGCCAAAGTGCTAACTATTGGGCGACCATTGGGTTAGCACTTAGAAACAATGCACGGGCAATTTAGATACAAAAAAAGGTTTATTGTCATATTTACAGCCAAGACGTCAGGGATGTGATGAGGAAAACACAAAAAAAGCAGATGAAGAAACCATCTCAAGAAATGAAAAGGAGTTGAATGTCCAAAAGAGCTGTAAACCTGACATTTCAAGAGCTTCAGGTGCTACTTGTTCATAGGGTGGGACACACCTTCCCCCAATACTTCCCCATCTTCATCTATAACTTAAAATCAAAGTAGACAATAAGTGCAGACACGTTCATTTCATTAATAAAGCAGCTACAAAAAAACAACAGAAAAATGCACATTTTGTGCTGTCAGTTTCTTGCATTCCCATCATTATCCCTCATCCTCACTTTGTTCATTAACATTTGAATGAACCTAAACTGTTCAGTAAAAGCTCTAAACAAAACATATACACTACAAAAAAAAA
>JABXJD010000086.1:0-180000 GCA_013375575.1 Percina caprodes
CACACCACTCTATCTCCTCGCAGAGTGCTGGAAAAGCCCTGTCTGTGAATAAGTGTCTGGTTAATGTCCATTGGAGCAAAACCAGAGCACAACACTGAAAATGGAGAAACAGAGATACAATGTGAAAACACTGAAGTGTGTGTGTGTGTGTGTGTGTGTGTGTGTGTGTGTGTCTCCTCAGTGTGCAGGGACATCTCATGGCTACCGTGAGCACTGTAACTGATATGTCAATGATTTCTAAAGGTAACTGGAATCAATAACAACTCTCTCAGCAAACAACATCCGCATTACATGCCTATTATGTGTACTAAAATGTGTTTTTTAAACCAGAAATGTAACTGAACTATGCACTGATTTAGCTGATGTTTTTATTTATTTTTACCAGATCTCATAATATTGCAAAACCATTTCGTCAGCTTGCTTTTTGGGCTATCCATTTTTCTTTTCCTTTCTTTTTTTTCGTTGAAAACATCTACCTGCTGCTGCTGGAAAAGGGATGATGAGAATCATTTAAAACCAAAACAATGAGCTCAAAGACATTATAAAGGTCAGGAGAGCTAAGAAGTCTATAGCTAAACATTTTTGCAGCATTCTACCATGATCAAAGTTATTTAAAACAGACAGAGTATTATTTGATCACAAAAAATATATATAAAGTGAATTAACATTTTATTCTAGGGTTAATCCTGTGTATATGCTGTACTGTTCATGAAGTAGTTTAGAACACAAAAATTGCAGGGGAAAGCAGGAAACTATGGCAACTAGAGACATCTGGTTCCTTTATGAGAACTAACACTAATACTGTATCATTGAAGAGTCACATTGCTATGCTGAAACTGAGGAACTGTAGATAAAATGGAAACAGGACTAGAAAACATGTGTGAAAACCCAGCATCTTACTACCCTGGAAAGTTCTCACAAGAGCACAATTTTAATTTGCTCGGCGAGTTACTCTGGCATCAAGTAACTCATTAACTATGCTCATTCGCTATGCCCTTGTAGCTGAGCTGCGCCAATCACATCAGTGTATCTGATATAGGCGGGCAAGAGGCGAGCTAAACAGATGACGACAGTTAAATCTACCAGTTAGCCTCGCTGGTAGCTAAGCGTATGGGGCTCTGGATACAATAACCCTGTGTGTTGTTTTGATTGGTTGTAGTGTTATCTAATTGCGTGCAGTGAGATTTTCAAATGCACGCTTGGTGCCACTCCTCAAGATGGGCGACTTTCATTACTCAATGCCAGACCCGTAATCTTTGATTTCGGTCTGGATTTCCAGGCTAGCATCATACCCTGACCTCCAAATCCTTATTGATAAAATAAGATAAGAGAAGAAAGCTTGTGTAGCTCTCTTACTGGGTGACACAGCAATGCCACCATGACACCCAAACAGGATTAATGGCTTCATACTAAAACATGACCAAATAATTAAAACAGGGGTAATTATAAATAATGGCCTCTCTTTCTAATATAAGCCTGCTTTAAATGAAAAACCTGATACCCTCTGCAGCTATTTAAGAATGTACAGTAATCAACTGATTGTTACACCACTGTCCAACTTGTATCATGTAAATTCTAAGGACATTCATGATTTTCATTTCTTAAACCTAACCCTAAAATTTCTTGTGCCAATAAGTACAGTAAGGAATTCAGGATCACAAACGCATACACAAACAGACAAGGATGTAGCTCTTTGAGACAGACAGGGTAGAGAGTTTAAAAGAGTTTCATGATATGATCACAAGATGTGGAGAGACCATAAAGGTAAAACGAGAGGAAGCAGAGCTGCGGAGTACCACATAAGTTCAGGCAGTACACTAAAGACACACACGCCATCAGCGGATCAGTATCAGCTGACTTGATTTGTATAATCTGAGAAGCTCACTCTCTTACTCTCCTCTGATCATTCATGCTGCTGCTGTGACTGGTTATGCTGATTTATTCCTCCGGCACTACAGCATCATCCTGTTGTGATGTCTTACTAAACATAACTTGTCATAGCATCTCCGCCCTTGTGCATTATGTATACTCCACATCTTAGTGATACAGTATGAGTGTGGTGGGCTCTGTTTTGTATACACCAGAGGGGTTTATTGTGTTCCCTGTAGAATATACAGTACTGCTTGCTGGTTGGTTTTATTTGTGGAGCATCCTCAAGAATAAAGCCTTTTCTACATAGATACAAAGATAAATGTATAATTTTGAACTAGTTCTACCATCTTCCCTTGTCCCATTCTTTCTTCCCTCCTGTAACTAATCAATTTATGGAGAAAAAACATATGCTTTCACTTACCTTGACGACAGGACGCAGGGACAATATGTTCTGTTTTGAGCTGAGTGTGTGCTCTGGGTATTTCTAAGATCAAAGGCAAAACAAAGGACACACACACACACACACACACACACACACACACACACACACACCACCTACACTCTCCCTTTCAGCTCAGTGGGGAACACAATAAATGTGGCTTGTGGCCCTGTTGCATACTGTACAGACATGGTCATCATTAACCACAAGACATGGACACATCTGAGACAAAACACACTTTCTCAGACCACGCAAAAACTCAACTCCCACATTTACCAGTAAATTCAGCACAATTAGGGGATAGTTTAGTGTGTGTGTGTGTCCAATTAAAGGAATACCTTTAGTGTGTGAAAAAAACAGAGAAAACAGTAAACAGGGAAAAAAGGGAGTGAAAAAGCCAAGCCAAGAGAAGTGAGTGAAAAAAGAGAGCAAGGAGAAAAGGAATCATAAGGAATAAACAATGACAAAGAAAGAGACCAAAGATTGTTTTTTATCTGCCATGTTCTTTATAATGATTTTGGTGCATAAGAACACACTTAGATTATCACGTATTGACCTCCATATAAGACTTTGTTGAAAAAGTGAGACCAGCCAAAAGATTCGGTACAGTGTCACCCGGTAGTGATCGGTTTGATGCAGCTGTAGCATTTTTTTTAAACTGTATAGTGGTCGAGTTTGGTGCTGACTAGGGTCTTTATGAAAAAACATTCAGCTGGTCTGTGCTTTTACTGATTCAGCTAACGCTTCAGTAGGCCAGTGTGTGTGCGTATATGTTTCCATATGAGAGTTTATATGTGCGCAATAATGTGCTGCTTAAGCTTGTATGGCTCACTTGTGTATGAGAGACTTGTGTATGAGAGTGTGTGCATGTGCTTCAGTTTTTTTAAAGTTTTTTTATAACCACATTTATTACTGTATCCTCACTTTAACTTAAACAATGTAAATGCGCTCGGACTGCTACTCTTGTTCTCTCTCCTGTTCTCTATTTTGAAACAGTGCTGGGAGGAATAACCACAAACTGCAAACCAAGATAGAAAAGCGACAAACATCTGTTGTTTTCACAGGTGAAATTGTGGAGTGTTACTATGTAAATCTTACACCAAAATACAGAACCCTCAACATTTAAATGAAGAATTAGATGTGATGATTAATGAGAAACTACTGTAAGGTGGTGTTTAGTGCACAATTAAACTGTGAAAAAATTGTGAAGCAATAGAAATGTTAATCACAGATGCAGTTCCGGTGATGTAGATGTAGTAGTAAGCAAAGCCGTGCTGAATGCATAATCACGACACCAAAGCATCTGAGAAACAATGTAAGGAAGTATTTTGGGTTCTACACCATAAGTGGCACAAAGATAAGGCTTTTTGCCAACTTTGTAAAGCAGCTTCTTCACTTACAACCACAACAAATCAGATTGCTTAGTTGCCACTCAAGTGAAGCAGCCGAGGCAGCAGAAATGTACAACCTCTGGGTCTGACTGCATCTTTTCACCACACTCATCCTTAGAACCTTCGCCAGAGGCACGTAAAAAGGCCAGCACCGTTAAGATAGCATGATTTATATGCAAGGATATGTGGTCCATTGACATTGTTTCAGGAGGAGGTTTTCAGGATAATGACAGAACTGGAGCTACAAAATAAAAAATAAGAAGTCGCACTACAATCACAATTGCACACATTGCAGTTGTGTGACAAAACAAGGGAAAATATAAAGACTATACTCAAGGTTAAGACACACATTAGCTCACGATTCTGTGCTACTTCCTTGACTCCACCACTTTTAAATAAATGTACCCCTTAATGTGTGTCATACCTAAAACAACTGCATCATGAAACAGGAAAGACAGAAGGATATGCTGCAAAAAAGTAAAGAAAGCAAGAAAACTTCAAATTGAAAAAATGTTCCCAGCAATCCCCCAATAACTTTAGTTTCTTAAATACCATTTTATTATCTTGTTAAACCAAGTAAAAGTTGAGCTATTGATGCAACCGCTTTTGTGAACCACCACCCTGGGATGGTTCATATTATTACTCATGGCCTTAATTCAATTACATACATGTGGAGTGATAAAATCATGTTGAACCAATTACTAGAACAATTTATCTGATAGTTGATACATTAGAAGCAGAAGGGGACGACAGTTGGAGTGAGTAAAAGAAAAATTTTAAAGTGTAGAAATCAGGACAAGTGCAGGACAGGAGAGAAAGGATAAGAGAAACTAAAGAGTGGAGGTAGAGCCAAGAAAGAGAAATTAAATAAATAACAGACAGACAGAAACTCTTCAATATTATAACTACTCAACAAAAAATATACTCAAAACAAACTGTGTTGCCTATGAATATACATTTGTTCAATAGATTACACAATCTGTATTTCACAAAATACAGTCAACATCTGCACACACATCTGCAGTTCATCCTTGAATTCTTGGGCAGTGATGATATACCTACACAGGCTCACATATAGTGACGGTTTCTTTTACTTTGCTACAGTCAACTTGAATGTGATACATGATGTTGTCTACAGCCCGCCAGTCTAAATGAAGCCTGAAACCGCTGCTGAGGAAGAAGTAAAGATGCATGGAAAACTGAGGGAAGGAGAAAGAGAGGGAGAGAGATTTGGGAGGGGAAGAGTAAATGAGTCTAGTTTCTCATGAGCTTCTTCACTGTCTCCTTGCTGGCATTTTACCCTTGCTGTCACTTACTACACATTGTGTCACAGCTTTGTGTGTGTGTATATGCGATACATGGGAGTGTGTGATGAGCCATTAATGCTAATGGACTTTGGACTGTCAAACACATACAGTCACACAGGCAGAGACACACACTGTTCAGTCAGACAGCAGCATATCACACAGATAGTCAAGGACATGCTCTGCCTTTCTTACTCTTTCTCCCTTTCTCTCTCTCTCTCACAGTTTTTTTGTCTGTTGTCCATCTCCCTTCACACACACACACACACACACACACACACACACACACACACACACACACACACACACACAAACAATGTATACCTCTTATTCACACATCGTTTATTCTTTCTTTAAGTATCCTCTATTATAACTTTTGTTGAAAACTTTCTCTGTGTGTGATGTCTTCGGTATGGTTTTGTGCATTAGTGTTGTCTCTGAATACCCTGTGTGTGTGTGTGTGTGTGTAATATACACCAGTGACTTGTTAAAAGCTCTGTTTGCACGCCAACGTTAGTTTTTGATTGAATCATTTAGATTGGCCTCAACTTTGGACCCTGTGTGCATGTCCTCAGTGTGTGTGTGTGTGTGTGTGTGTGTGTGTGTGTGTGTGTGTGTGCCTCTCATTAACTTTCCACCCAGTGTTGTGATGTAAACCCCGCTGAGTCTGGCATGTTGACCAGCTCGCAATCCATCCCTCCATCATTATCACGCTTTGTTTTCTCTGCTTGACTTTCCTTTGTTTTTTTCTCTATTGCCTGCAAGAAGATGTTTCCTAATTCTAAAATACAGTATGGATTATCTTTTTCCCCAAACAAACAATTGTTTTTTTATATGACTCTTTACAATCATGCAAATACAGTAAAACTATAAACATTACGTGACTTTTGGGCTAATTGTTGTGCTACTTTGGTTCAAATTATTCAGTTGTTCAGTTCATTTCTTTTGTTTCAAAGTTCAAAGTTGTTTCAAAAACCTTTACATATGTGTGATGCAAGCTAGACAATGACTTCCACTTGAATGGAAACTGTGGGTAGTAAAGATAAAATCAGCATGGCAGTGAACATTTAAAGGCAACGGAAGGTTTGAGAAGGTTTCATACTGTTAGCCCCTTCTGAGTTCAACTCAATGATGATAAGTCACTGTTTTGGATTGCTGGGAGAAGCCTTTGATTGGCCGGCAATTGCATACAGCTTCCTCTTTATTCCAGTCTCTGTCGCCATTGTTGGCCAATGTCTAGGGATAATAACAGTGACTAGTGTTCAGGCTAGCAGGCTGTGCTTCTGATAGAGAACAGTAACAAAAACTTGGATTGTGCAAAAAAGAGGGCAATGTGCAAAATGGCATCAATGTTTTTCTGCCAGCATTATATTTAGCAAGAGTACCAGTTCTTGTGCCATTAAACTGCCATTAAACTATGCTTTGAGCTGTTCTTTGTTGCAGTATTACCAACAAAAAATCTTTGGCATGCATTGTAGATGGGTAGAAACTATTAAGGTTTTTAGAAGTCTAAACTGCACTTCAATAACGTGATTTAAAAATGTCCAATATCTTATTGCAACTGAGATTACTCTCTATAACAAGCATATATTAACATTTTCAGAGTTTGTTTGTATGTGGGTTCCACCTTACTTGCATTACTGCTCTAATCACATGGGCATGCATGTAAACCTAGCCAATTATATTTTAGCCTGTTGCTTCCCAACACTTTGGAGCGTCACTAGTTACCATGGCAACCTAAACCTCTCCCTTCTATATGAAGCACATCTGTAGGACGATGTGTCCTAATGGTTTGCTTAAGTCACGAGGTTGACCAGACAGAGAGACGCCTCCCAAGAGAGGACAAACTGTGACCGTCTGGACGCAAGGACATACAGATATAAAGCGAATAGGCTGCCCAAACACAATGCCATGGACACATTCCAACATAAAAACATATGGACAGATAGTACAGAATTACAAACACACACACACAAACCTGCCCTTCAGTCTGTGTCCCAGAATAAGAAAAAGCCAATGACAGTAGGGAGCCAGGAACAAACCGCAAAGTGAAAGAATAGAGGATGTTTAAGAGAAGATAAGAGAGGAAAGGAAGTTACACGTGAGGATAGGACAGAAGGATAAGAGTGTCTTTGATTGCCTCTAAATCATTTATGGAATGATTGGTTTTGTAGTCAATCATTGTAATCAGAATAGATTAATTTGCCAAGCAAGTTTGCCTTGGTGAATTAGGTGCATACAGTTAACAACAAACATATTAAAAAGGGAATAAAACAATTAAGAAAAGTACTGCTTCAGTCAAGAACATAAATGCAGAATAGTTATATTACAATAAAAATTGGGCTATGTAAAAAAACATTAACAAATATGTGCAATTAACAAATATGTGCAATACAACCAGGAAACAAGGTTGTATGGTTTGTGCAGGGTGTGAAAAAATATTGATCAGGGGATATGCAAAAGTTTACAGCATATATATTATGTGTAGTGGCCAGAAATAATAGTCCAGGACGCATGTTAATGTAATGTGTAGTGATTGTGGGTGGGGGGGTTAGGAGACTGTCAGAACATGTCAGTGTTGGTCCCTTATCTGTCAGTCTGCCTGTCCTTGTAGTGTATTCTATAATACAGCCATTTATTTACCACTCTGCCTTCCTACCTTCCTCTTTGATGTTTGTTCAGTCCTTCCTTAACCAATTTGTATATCATCTATGTGCTTATGTGCTTCAATTTTCTTATGTGTCTGTCAGTCCGTCTACCAAAAATATTCACCTATTTAAATGCACACTTCTCCTTCTTCTTTTCTTCTTACCCTCCAGAGCATGCCCATTAGTTCTGCTTGCTTGGTGTTCGATAGAGCCTGTCCCCCATACCAGCCCCCTTAGAGACCCCACTGGAGCCGCCATGGAAACTCTGATTCATCAATCTCCCTGTATCTGGCAGGAAACTGACCCACGGGGCACAGTCCCTGGTGGCCGCCAGGAGCCAAGATTGCTGACAGGGCAGGAGAGAGAGGAAGAGAGGATAGAAGAGAGTGGGTGCTTAATGAAACTGTATGAGAGGGGAAGTTTGAGTGTGAGTGTGTGTGTGTGTGTGTGTGTGTGTGTGTGTGTGTGTGTGTGTGTGTGTGTGTGTGTGTGTGTGTGTGATAGACTGAGATAAAATAACAGAGAGCACCTGTGTAGCAAAAAGACTTCTTCCTCCACCGTTACCAACACAAACCCTTCAGTAGCGCTCTGTTATCGTGTGGCCACCTGTGTGTGTGTGTGTGTGTGTGTGTGTGTGTGTGTGTGTGTGTGTGTGTGTGTGTGTGTGTGTGTGTGTGTGTGCGCGCGCTATAAGAAGATTTCATGGTACATAGCTGATACACTAAAAGCACAGTAAAGGGCACCAGGGTTAATAAGCATTCAACAAATGGATTTGTATGGCTACAGATAATCCCCCAACACACTACGCACACACAAACACACAAAACACACATAGCCAGGCGTACACTCATCTACTCATATCCTCGTGCACAGTCTCTCCCGCAAACTAGTTTTAACACCACTCCATCTCTAAAAGAACAGGACAGAATAGGAGGAGAGGTGATGAAGAGAATGAGACATAGATAAAAGAGGAGGAGGGAGGGGTTGGTACAAGCAAGCCTGCAGTAAAATGGGATGTCTGTGACAGCTAAATGTATAGATTCCTTAGCCTGAAGCTAACTCTTTGAATGTAAATTTAGCTTGGCATGTTTGCTCCTAAAATATTGACATTGGTATTGAATCCAAAAATCTTGAATCTGGGCAGACTGTCAGCACAGTGACATCATGTGCAACCAGCCCCTGCTTCATAGGCATGATACATCCTCAGGAGCTGCCGGTGTAACCACAGTCCTCTATTGTTGGCCTCAGCAGCTTGACTGAAGCAGCAGAGGATAAGTGCCTTGCTCAAGGGCCACTCTCTGACACATTTACAGAGCAAGCAGAGAGTGTTGCTCTTTCAGTTTTGCCAGTCTGGGTTTTCCTGCTGGTCTGGGCACCCATTCTAGACTGCATCTTTAACATTCTGGCTGCACTACCATGACAAGCCTCCATAAAACTAAAACCAGAATAAAAACGTTTCTAGTTCCTTGACTTTCTGTGCTTTTATAAGAGCAGTCTATTTACTGGATACCTTAGAGGGCACTTTACCATCGCTGAACCAATGATTGTTTCATTATTGGTTAATAAGTCCATAAATTGATTTACAGTGAACCCTCGTTTTTCACGGGGGTTACGTCCCAAGAAGAACCTGTGATAGGCGAAATCCGTGAAGTAGTAACCTTTATTTTTTTACAATTATTATACGATGAAATACTCCATAATACATTGAAACCAAAGAACAAAACCTTTTTACAGGCCCAAGCATTTGTTTAACAAATAAAAGTACTGTATAAACGTTTTTTTTTTTACAAATAACTACTGTACTGTAAAATAATAATTTTAATCATCAATACGAACTGAAGGCTTCAAATTGCGGAGATCAGCACCCAATCAAGTGTTGAATAAATCTTAATTTTAAATTGCCTAATATATAATCCAACTAATAGAGTTGTGTAATGCCTACAACTCTGTATTTGCATATATACATGGGCACAAATCAACAGCAAACAGTAATTCCCCACTGTTCACATAACTACTAAAACACACATACACGCACCCACACAGATGCACACGCGCACGCGCACACACACACACACACACACACACACACACACACACACACACACACACCTTTCCTCTCGGTGTGCTACTTTTGAGACTGAGCTGTGTGCTACTGCATTGATGAGTCATTGATGACACACAGAAGCGCACACACACGCACACACACTAAAGATCATAATGTCTTCTGCTTCCTATCATAATGTGTAATTTGGTAAAACTCATTTTGTGTTAAAGACTCACACAAACACACAAGCATACATGCACCAGATACACACATGCATACCCCTGCATGATATAAACATACTTGGGCACATGGATTCTATGCACAATTACAATGAAATACACACAAGTGAGCAATGTGGCTGCTGCAGTCGGTTACAGACTAGCGACCTGAGCTAACAATGGGTAGCAAGACCTGTGGGACACACAAACACATGCACACTCACAAACACACACTCTCTCTCTTTCCCTTTCCCCCTGTGGGTAGGGGGACACAGTACATTCTGGGCCGTTATTCAAAGCTTAGCAGGATTAGCTGCATGATCTCGGCACTTTAAAAAAAAAAAAATATTTCCATATTTTTAGTGGTTTTTGGCTCATTGAAGCAGGAGATCAGTTTTAGAGAAAAAAAAACTTCAGTATAAGCAGATTTCATCTCTGTTTAGCAAACAAGTCATATCCTAGGAAGCATGGAGGGACTATGGGATAACTATGGTATGCTATGTACACTATATGGCAAAAAGTATATGGACATACTTTTGTGTACTTATGGTCTGGGGCTGTATTTCATGGTTTAGTTTAGTCCCTTAGTTCCAATTAAGTAATAATGTAGCAGTCTTATTAATGTCAATAATTTTGGGATGAAATGTGACATGCGTGGCCACACTTTTCGGCATGTAGTGCATAATACTGTATAATCAAATAGAATCAAATTAAAATAAATTTTATGATAAAGATTTTAATTGACTTCTTCTCTTGTAACTCTCCACTTATCTGAGGATATGAACAACCTCTTGCGGACAGATATAAGCAACAAGAACATGCTGCTTGTGTAATAAAGTCATGTAATGGCACTGAGCTCATTCTAGCTCATTTTAAATAGTCTCCTTGGAGAAGGTTGACTTTGCCTTTTAAAACCAGTGCTGATGATTTGTGAGTCTCCGGTGCATTCTCAGGGCTCGGTTTCAGTGAAGCAAGCAGTAGCAAGATGTCTCTGCCTCATTTTATTTTACATTTTGTCCACTTTGTGTCATTTTTTATCCCTTTGCTGTATTCTCCTTTTAATCTCTCTCTCTCTTTACATCTTGAAGCTATCAGAATCTTGGCAGCGAGACAGCAGAGAGGCAATACAGCACGTGGAGAGAACATACCCACAATTCCAAGGCTAACACACACACACACACACACACACACACACACACACACACACACACATGCACAGACACAAAGTCTATAATACCATTGTGTTAACAAGCCGGCAGAAAGCCTTTCCTCAGTGTTTCCAAGGCAACAAGTTTATAAATATAGTGACATTATGTGTGTCTAGATATTGTATGAAAACAATAATGAAAACATATGAAAATGCTACAGTAACACAATAACACACTTGAAATTGTGACTGAAATACTTTTGTGCTCCTTCTTCTTTCTGCTCTGCCGGCTCTGTGGCTTCTAAGCCGGCACGATTTGGGGGAAAATATAAATCACGATTTTTTAGCTTAGAATTGATATCACGATTCTCTGCCACGATTTTTTCCTCACAAAGTGTAATGTTTATTGGACACATGAACCATGACAAAGCAAAACAAATTTGCAGTACCAAACATGGATATTTTTTGGCAACTATAGCACCTTGTGCATCACCACAAGCCTGTAAACACAGAGGCTTCACTGAAGAGAAGGGAGAGCATCGCAGCGCTTTAAAACCTATTTTATACAGTCTATGTTTAAAACTCACAGAAGATGCATTGTGATGCATTCGCCTCATAAAATTAAATAAGAATCAAAGAAAAAAAAAAATATTTATTACAATTAATCGTGCAGGCCTAGTGTCTTCTCACAGACCATGTGAATGTCTGTAAAATGACATGCATGCATTCATGAATGATGTGTGTGGTTAAAGTCGTAATCTTCTACTGACATGTTTAATTGCACTGCACATTCCAGAGATCACCTGAAACTCAGTCTCTGCTCCCAGATTGATGTGCCAATATGTGCTTATATGATGTGCAGTGGTGTTTTTATATATTTTTCTTATTGTCATCAAACCCTAAGAAAAGACAGAAACCAACAATGTATTGGTCCATATCTTAATACTTTCCAACCTCTATATCCAGTCTGGCAGTGTAACGGTGTGGCTCACTGATGTGTTTTTAACAGTCTTAGGCAAGTAACTTTTTAAAAAGTAATTAGTTACAGTTACCAGTTACACCTTCCAAAAAGTAACTAAATTAGATACTCAGTTACAAATTATAAAAGTAACTAGTTACTTCAGAAAGTAACTAATGCGTTACTTTTAAGTACATTTTAAATGCTCAATGTGACCCCACCTCCACCCCTCTTTATGTAGTGAAACTTGAAGCTGTTGAAAGGCTAACTGAAGGTTAATCATGGCTTGGTTCAGTGAAGAGGCAACTGAATATATCACAGTATCATCTGCATAAAGGTGAAGTTTAGCAGTTTGCACGTCCTTTCCAATATTATTTATGAATATAGAAAATAAAATAGGGGCTAAAATCGAACCTTGAGGAACACCCTTACAAATTTCTAAAAAGTCTGATTTAAGACCATCTATAGAAACACATTGCGTTGGTTCTGTAAGATAGTTTTTGAACCAATTAATAGCTGTGTTTCCTATTCCAATGTTACTTAATCTATCTAGTAATAGCTCATGGTCAACAGAGTCAAATGCCTTGGACAGATCCACGAATAATGCAGCGCAGTGTTGCTTTTGGTCCAAGGCATTTATAATATAATTTAATAGTAACAAGGTTGCTGTAACAGTGCTGTGTCCAGCTCTAAAACCTGACTGTACATCAGTTAAAATGTTGTACTTTGCTAAGTATTCTTTTAATTGACAGTTTACTTGAGCTTCCAAAATTTTTGCAAGAATAGAAAGTCACGCCACCCTTTAACAAAGGAAGCACATAGGCTGCTTTCCATACTTTGGGAATTGAATTTGTCTGCAAACGACAATTAAAAATATATGCTATAGGCTTAGCTATAAATTCAGCTGCAACTTTTAAAAAGAAAGGTTCTAGGTTGTCTGGTCCTGATGATTTTTTTGGGTCAATAGCTTTAAGAGCAATACAGACATCTTCTTTTAAAATGGGTCTAAAAACAAAGGTTTCCGGTGGTGTAGCAAACCCCCAGCCAGATAATGGTAAAGTGTACTGATGTTTCCAGAAGCCTTTATTTATGTTCAGCCGTCAGCCTTAGTTTGAACACAAAGTTACTTTATCCTTCCGTACACCCTTTTCCGCAAAACACCGTAAGAGCTACAAGACAGATAATAACATTAAATTAGCTCTACCAACAAATATTACCTTAAATCGCATTGAACAATTAAAACAACAAACTACCTTGTTCCCGTCCAGCTAGGTGCTTAATTATTTTCCTTCAGAGCCGTAGACATATTTTCCCTCATTACTTCGTGTGCATCTCACAAACTAGTCCCCTTTTATATAAGAATACAGCTCCGCTAGAGGCGCCAAAATACAGGACTCATAATATTAAAAACCAAACAAGGGGGGAAACTAATTAAATACAGCACTGAAGTGGTTACCTTCTTAATACATCCCTTTTTAGAGCCAGTTACAGGTGGTGTTTCAGAGCTGGAGTCAGAGCACTGACAACTTGATTTGGATTCGTTGAAAATACAGACAGCTGATACAAAGTGATTGTTAAAATGTCCAATTATGAATTTACAAAAATATGTTGTGGGAGACCTGGAGAGTAAGAATTGGAATCAGACAAAAATTAATGGAACATAAAATACATGTGAATGTTCAATTATTTATGATAAATCTGAATATTATAATGAAATGGACACTTAATACAATACATTATTAACAGAAACTGTACACAAATCTAAACTCTTTTAATGTTGTTGTGGGACAAAGTGAGACTAGCCTCCAATCAAATGTCATGTATGTAGATATTATGTCTAGTGGAACGATACAAACAACAACGTAGATGTTTTGGCACTTTTGATATTTATTGCCCCTCAACAGGCCACAACTGGGCAAAATTAAATAATGCTTGATAAGCACTATAGAAAAAAAACAAAACAAATATATACACTCTTTGTAATGCAATTAACGTAAGTTAATTCTTTTGCGCTGGTGTGTGCGTCGAGCCAGCGTGTGTGTGTGTGTGTGTGTGTGTGTGTGTATGTGTGTGTGTGTGTGTGTGAGAGCTAAAAGAAGATAGTGTGATAAAGCAAAGGAGAAAGAGAAGTGAGAAAGTGACAGCAATTAGCTTTGGAGCGAGTAGCCACTCTAGAGTCATAGTGCCTGTTTTCTCACCACGGTGGGAAATCTCAGTAGCGGCAGTAGCGGTTATGGCGTTATTAAGATGGGAAGAGTAATCAATTAAATTACTCGTTACTGAAAAAGTAACACCGTTTGTAACGCTGTTGTTTTATAACACCGTTATTCCCATCACTGGTTTTTAATAGGTTTGATTAACAATGTCTATAGTACCGAGCAATAAGCTATATCAGGCTTTGGATGCACCAGCAATATCTGTTAGTTATATCATTTTATTGTTGGCTTGGTCTTTTCATGGGATTTGTTGAAAATGAGAAAAATGTTGAATATCTTTTAACACTCTTTTGTCTGTTTAGCAATGCTATTAGTGCTATGATAATTGAAACATGGGTATACAATATCTTTCTTCTACATGTGCAACACTTAGCATATGTTCTGTTTAATAAGAAAAAAGAGACAGATGCGAGCAGACAGACTTGCAAAGAGGGTCAAACGGGAAGAAATTTGACTGAAAAAACCTACAAGGAGTAAAGAAAATGTGGGGAAAGATAGATACAGATAAACTGAGAGGTAAAAGAGAGGAAGTGCGCGTAGATATGATGTATCTATGTTTGTGGTTTTCCAGGGGTTAGAAGGTATGTGTGATTTACGCGTGTGATTGTGTTTATGAGTATGAGCCAAGATCGCAGTATGTTTAGCAAAGAAAGGGGTAGTCCAGTGGGACTTGAATGTTGGTGTGTGTGTGGTTTTGTGTGTGTGGTTTAAACCTTGAGCTGTCTTCTTTTCTTCAAGTGGTAATGAAATTAAAGACTCTTTTGCCAAGTGTTACACATACATACCCCAAAGCAAGAATCAAACCTCTTTTTTTCTTTGTCTGTCCACCCCTACTCCTCTCTCTCTCACACACACACACACACACACACACACACACACACACACACACACACACACACACACACACACAGACACACACACACACACAGAAAGAAAGAATAAAACTTGATATATCAGGTCTACAAGAGGCTCTGACACGTATGGATGCTGCAGGCTATTACGCTGAATACTCAGTAAAAGCACTTCACAATGTGTATAGTGTATACTATTTGCTGGTATACAGAAACACATGCATTAAGGATTGACCGATTATCGGCCCGAGTGTTTCTGCTGGTAAAGTTTTTACTGGATTATTATAGGTATACGACCCGAGTTGGACTCATTTATATGAGTCAATTGTCCCGTTGTTTTTCACAGTAAGTAGAAAATCCAGTCTGCAGTGTAGTTCATGAACGTGTGATGAAAATAGAATAAATACTTATGTACTCTTATATACCCAATGTATTTCGTGACATTTTTGTGGTTGAATTAATGGTACATTACAATTTAGTTGTTATATTGCTTTAAACATTTCACAGTTTCTGTCTTCAGCACAAATGTGTTCGCACCACTCCCTCCCCTCTTTTCAGCCTTGTAGAAACTAGATAAGGATGCTGCATGCTCTCAGACTGAACTGAATCTCCTTTACACAAAGTAAAATACCTACTTAAAAAAACTTTGTTGAGTGAAGCCTTATTCCAATCTCTGGTGCATTTGTGCTCTGCTTTGCAAAGTATATTATACTTGTACTTTAATCTTTTGTCATCCAGTTCTGTTAAATAAATACTTTTATTATAACTTTTTAAATTTGGCTATTCTGTTGACGGACCTTTCCTAATAGTGAGGATAACAAGGGCCCAACAAACCAGAGATCACCAGTGACAATCGCTTTATGATCTTACAATCAAAGAAAGCTGCATACTGCATACTGGCACGCTTCCTCTCCCCCAAATGAACCACAGCATAGGAAGCAGGGAACATTTTGGGGTTGCCCACAGAAATTCACAAAAGAACTGTCTGTGTGTGTGTGTGTGTGTGTGTGTGTGTGTGTGTGTGTGTGTGTGTGTGTGTGTGTTCATTTACTCACATTAAGCGGAAAAAGAGAAGGAGGCAGAGAAAATGTTGAGAAAGGAAAGCAAGAAGGAGAGAATGATGAAAGAGAGAGGGAAAAGCGTCACTAATGTTTCCTGCTAAAATATTCAGACTACTGCCGCATGATGCGTCACCCTGTCCCACACATACACACAGAGCAAGAGCCGTTCTTAGCCCTGCTACTAGAGCCCCCCTCGGAGGAGCACGCAGGAGCCGGCAGCCATATTTGACCATGCTGAACTTCCTGTTCACGCGCTTTTCCGACTTATGACTGGTTAATAATTTAGGAAAGGGAATAGGAAGAAAAATTTTGTGAGTACAGAAATGTTTACCAATTGCTGCTTCTTGCCTTGTAGAAACAATATTATGATAATTTACAGTAACAACGGATCAACACAACATCAACCTTAAAGCCCAGCAGATGCAGACTTTACAAACATTCCTTTTTTTGTGGTAGTACATGCACAGTACGTGTACTAATAGAGGTCTGGTCCTTATATAGTTTAATAAAGTTGAAACTAGGGCTGCACAATATCTTGTTTCGTCTACATCTCTATGTGTGCATATGTGATGGTCACATTGCAGGATGTGCGATGTTAGTGCTACAACTTTTTTGCTGCTCGATAGAAAAGCAAACTTTCCCCGTCCTCCTTTTTCATGATTGTTACTGGCCGACCCTTCCCCTTTAAGACAGGTGGGCATGTGTGGGTTTGTTATAGGAAGTGAGGCTCTCCCATGTGTAGAAAAGTACTGTCCAGCTGCCATGGACACAGTGATCTACATACTTTTCCATGGGTTGTGAACCTACAGTAGTGTTTTATGTTCACTGCAAAGACAAAAAAATCACCTGATTAATGCAATGTTTTCACAATGTCTCCGGGCCATTTTTCACTGCAGAGTTGGCAGAAAGCTCTCACGATTTGAATCCAATTCAGAGGCCAACGATTTGATTCTAAACCAATTACCGATGCGCGGTGCAACAATTTTTCTATTGGAAATGTAATTTTCTTTCATTTATCATTATCGAGGTAAAATGTACAATCAATTGTGATTTTAGGTCACATCGTGCAGTTTTATGTCACAGGAAAACAAATATCACAATGTCAGTTTTTTCCAATATCGTGCAGCCCTAGTTGAAACTATAAAGGTGGTCTGGTCATTTCCCTTTCACATAATGAAAATGAAGAGTGGAAACGAGGGAAAAAGAATAATGAAGCAAAAAAGAGCAAATTTCCCATATAAATGTTTTTGTGGAAATGTAAAGATTATTTGGAAAGACAAACAAATAGAGAACAGCAAAGACTAAAAGAAACGAGAAAAATAATCACAAGACATTGTAGCCCTATCTTTCTATCTTCCCTTCATCTCCTTCTACCTTAGACTCAGCATATAAAACATTAAAAGCCTTTAGTCATCTCAGGAACATGGGGTGGGTAGAGAGGAGGGAGGAAAAGAAAAGGAAATGAGAGCAGTATCAGTCTGTCACCACTTGACAGATAAAGCCTAGACAAAAGACATGTGTAACTTGTTGAGTGCAACACTCAGATGTGGTCACCGTGTTCAGTCAAAGCAGGAATCCCCAGGCTGAATATGCTAATGCTGTGCCTCAACATGCATTTTGTCTACTGACGGTTAGAAAGTGTCTTTAAAAAACGAGTCAGAGTAGTGAAGAAAACTACAGAAAACTAATTTGCCTCTCACGATATGGTCTCGGCATCTAATTGTACTTCTTAGTTTTGTATTTTGTTGCAGTTTTAAGTTTTTAATATTGTTTCATTACGAATATTATTAATTATTATTAATATTGTTTCATTACGATAACATGAAGGCTAAAACAGGTGTGTTTATGGTGTGTTTGCCTTTACAGCTCCGACACCATCGGTGTATGTGAACGGGTGAATGAGAGGCAAATTGTAAAGCGATTTGTCTGGTAAGGTAGAAAGGCGCTATCTAAATGCAGTACATTTACCATGAGTTGCTCTTGAGAACGGCTCGACCCCAACAACACTGCAAGCAGCAATACTGGGAACCAAGCCTTTTATGTCTGCATTTTGTGTCACATGTTGTTTGTAAAAATTTACAATAATAATAAATACTGGGAACTAAGCAATTGGCTGGTTCCAAGCAGGCACACGTTCCAAACAGGCACGGCACTATTAGGAATAATGAACCAAGCTATTGTGTTGTCATGCAGGCGGTACAGTAGCTCATAACTCATGGTCATGAGGGCAATATGGTGCATTCACCATGCATTGAAGAGTTTGCATCAAAAGGTAAAGAATGCTCAGGTTGCCCGTGACAGCTACGAAATACAGAAATACTAAAAATAAATTGTTTCATATTTTGCACCAATGGAAAAAAATAGTTGCTTTAATTCATTACTATTCATGTCATGTGTACACACACACAAACACTCACACACACACACACACACACACACACACACACACACACACACACACACACACACACACACACTCAGGCATAAGCCCACTAACCATAGAGTTTTCAGGATTCTGATTGGACGCTGTAGTCCTCCACCCACCAATCCCATGATGGCAGTAAATTGCTGTGGTGCAGTATTGATTTTCAATGGGTAAGCATCAAACAGAAAGTCTCTCACACACACAGAAACACACACACACACACACACACACACACACACACACACACACACACATCCACAGTCAAAATGCAATTGTGTATAATGGTAAAACAACAATCAGGTAAAATAAAGCCGGGACATTTATAACCCAGAGTTGCAGTGATGAAATTCATCACATTCATCTGATGTAACGCGCTTACTTCTCTCCACTTTGGCTTCCTGCTAGGCTCATTGACTTCATCTTTCCAACTCACTTCCTTCCTCCCCATACACAATCCAGCACTCACACAAACTCACCACTTTTTCAAAGGATTTGGAGACATTTTTATACCATAAAGAGAGCACATCACATACTTTGCTGTAAACATACATATACATGCACATACACACACAGTCCACTGCAGCTGTGATGGTGTCCCTCCAGAGAAGGAGTGTGTCCAATCCTCTCCTGCTATCTAGGTCAGCCTCATACAAAAGTCTGTACACCTCTCTCTTCCTCTCTCTCCATCTCTTTTCTTCTCCCTCCTATGTCCCAACATCTGTCTCCATTCTTGCCTCCTCTCATTCTCCTTACTCCTGTGTGTGTGTGTGTGTGTGTGTGTGTGTGTGTGTGTGTGTGTGTGTGTGTGTGTGTGTGTGAGAGAGAGAGAGAGAGAAAGAGAGAGAGAGAGAGAGAGAGAGATATTAATGTATTAGAAAGCCAACCAACAGTTTGAAGCGATATTCATATTCTGCATAGCTGTAAATCACACTAAAAGGCTCCAGCCAACTGAAGAGTTTCTTTAAAAAACATTTTAAGAATTAAACAGTCATGATAATCAGAGGAAAATCTGTACAGGGCTGCACTGAGAGTTTAATTCCTAAACAAAATATCCACCATTTGAAAAATTCACACCTACGCCTAAATAATTATTGCTGGCAGTAACTAGTCTAGTTGATTTATGAGTCATCTTCAATGCTTTGTTTACAAAGTTTTATTTAAAAGTTTTATGTTTTTGAGTAGCCACGGTCATCTGTGGTTTTGGGAACATGCACTTTATGAATTTCAGGTGCTTTAACACGTCTCACATGCTGTAGTTATTACTGTGTTAACACAGTAGCTTCTCCACATGAAAACATTTTTTCAGAAATAGTACAAGAATGCTGAGCTTAGATGACAGATAGGCATGTACTGTATGATAAATGCCAGAGAGAAAGCCTGTTTTTGTCAGAGAGGTGTAGGCCTACATTTATATAACAAGACATGAAGGAAAGTTGTGTCTGCTGGACTAGTCTTTATGCCCTGTGGGCAAAACAGGGAAAAGTCAAGGGGAGTGACAGTAAATAGGAGCTGATGGAACAACTGGTCACACACACGCACAGGTCAGTGCACATACAGCAGACTCAGACACACATACACAAAAGACATACGTAGAAACACACAGGCAATCACACAGACTTGAAAGCATTTGTCTAATATATGTATTTTCTTCAAAGAGCTTCTCCCTGACTGCTGGTTCAGTGTAATATGAATGTGTACTGTATAGGGATGTCATGAAAACCAGTACTTCGGTACCAAGTCAGTACCAAAATTATAGCTTTCCCAACTTCACCTGGAGCTCCCAAACCGAAAGGACATCTGTTTCTCTCTGCCGTTGTCTGTCACAGCCTAACAGTAGCATTGATAGCTACTGACATGAACTAACTGTAGTGGCTGTTTTAGCGGTCAGTTAGCTTAACTTTAACCAGCCCAGTAACCAAAAATCAGAGAGATACAGACCTAATTAACATGCTTGCTGTCTGGGAGTTCCAGGTGAATTCATGGAAACCCATACCATACACTGGCTGTGTGGTGATTAAAGCCCAAACGATATATCAGCGGGCCAATATTATCGGCCGATATTAGGCATTTCTGCATTTCCTAATCTATCGGTATCTGCATTTATATTGGCCGATTTAAAATATCCATTCATAGAATCATTTATAATGACAAGTAAATTATTCTGATAAATTAATATTTAAAAAATAAAAACGGACAGAAAGAAATTGACACTGAAACAAGAGTGCCATGATACTGTCCCAACATTGCAGTGTTATGCTTATTACCCTTAAAACATGTTTTAAAGGAGGACATGGGATTTGTCTTGTTTGTTTTTTACCGTAGTAACGAATTGGGTATCAAGAATCATTAAATATCATGCTATCCATAGTTGCCACTATTATTGTGTTGTTGTTTTTTAAGACGTTCAAATGTTTAAATAAAGGAGTTAATGTTTTATTAGTTATTAGTATTAGTATTTTTTCATAAACTTTGGTACCAAGTATAGTGTACCTTTGTCAGTCTACTAGATTTTTGGTATTGTGACATGTATGTACTGTATATTAGGAACAAATACCGTAAGTTGAATGTAATTAGAATAGTAAAAAAAAAATCATACAATTCCTATGCTGAAATCACTATTAGAATGTAACTTTTTTATAAATATCTTGGCTAACGCTAATCTCCCTCTTCTCGTCTTGGCC
Source organism: Percina caprodes (assembly GCA_013375575.1). Lineage (NCBI taxonomy): Eukaryota > Metazoa > Chordata > Actinopteri > Perciformes > Percidae > Percina > Percina caprodes. Next base: position 21,256 of record JABXJD010000086.1, read on the forward strand.
TTCCCGCATGTGTCACTCATGTCACGTTTTATGAACACTAAGTTAGCTTGAGTGAGAAACACAAGGCATCGTGAGGTCTAAGCATTGGGGTCAAAGCTAAGGTTAAGTACCAAGTAAAATTAATATGGGTGGGAGTGACAGGCTGTGGCTAGAAATCGTAAGGACGGGACTAGTTTTAACATGAATTTAAAATCCACATCCATTGAGCCAATGCCAATGTGTTTAAGTTAACAGTAGTTAGATCATTCTCGTTTTCTAACTGTGTTGCAAGTTATAGGAACTTAACTGTGAGCTTCATAGAGACAGCTAAAGTTTATGTTAGCTGCCCTACAGCAGTGGGGCAAAGTTAGCCTTGATTTCATATATTACCTTCTAATAGCTGTATTCTCAGTAACATGACAATCTGCAAGAAACAAGTTTCCTATAAATCCATAAAATAGTAGTGATGGCACCACTTGGCTTAGTTATTATTGCCGTTAGCATCATAGGTAATACTATTGTTACTTGACAAAACGTTTTGGCTGCGCTTTCTAACATGATGTCATTGTGCTACAGTTAGCCTTTACAACAGAGCCGCTTCACTACACCTGTTAGATAATGTTTCATTACAGAGTTCTTTGTTGATTTGTGTTTGTCACAGTGTGCTCGTGGTGGAAAATGAATGTATACAAAGTTGCGTGCAATGCGCCATGACATAGGTCCCCTTCAAGGCCAGGCTAATGTTAGAAATCCCGCTAGTGGACAGAACATGTAACAACAAGCACATGCTTATATAGTGGCATTGGCAATGCATATGCTTGAGTAGTGTAGTGCATATTAATAACAGGCTACATTTGAGCATCTAATGTACTATGGAGGAGGAATTAATTTTAAACGTTTCATTTAATCCACAACTGCTGTAAATTCAAAAGGCATTTGAGGAAGAAATAGACAATGCACACATGATACATAAAAACAATCTTTTCATTATGATGGTGGACTTTACACTGTGAAAGACGAGTTCAGAGGTGAGGGCCCGACAAAGTTGACCCCTGAATTGAATCACTGAGCAAACCACATAGACACATACTGCCATGCTGCCTGCCACAATCTGAAGCTGGTATCAGAGAGAATGAGAGAGAAAAAAGGAGAAGTAGAAAGCCGATTTGGTACAACCATTAAGTAAACCTAGTAAACTTTCACATAACACAGACAACTGACTTCATCATGTACTTGTGAATGAAATTAAGCTTTGTGACAGCGTTATAAAATCATTACACTGAGTATTGTGATTCTAAACGTAGCTCATCAGTCACTTTCATTCTGTTCTGGTCCTCTGTGTGGCTCACGGGTTGGGGCTGGCTGGGTAAACCTTAGAGAAGAGGACTCATTCACATAAAGCCACCTGTTGAAATCCTCAGATGTGGTGGAAAATGAATAAGTAAAAGCACTCCATTTGCTCTACAACTGCCGTTGAGAGGCCCTTAAGCAAGGCACATAACCACCGTAGCGCTGCAGCTCAGTGGCCATGGGCCACAACCTTACCTTAGGCACACAAAATCTTCACTTGACAAGGATCCAGATTGCATGGTAAAGTGAGATTATTTCAATTAGGAGAGGATTTCCACCAGAGGACTGTCTCCTTTCCATCAAACATAATCAACAACCATCATGATGAAATCACTAGAGAGCGAGCAGAGAGGGCTGTTTGGCTAGCAGCCTAGACAGATGGACAATAACACCAGGCTAGGCCAACAACATGGCCTGGAGGACAGAAGAAGCCAAACACACGCATGTAACATACACATGCAACACAGAGACCACAGGGAGATGGCCAATCATACCAGCCTCTCTGCCAAGGTCAGTGACCCACTGAGAAGAAACAAAAGGCACTGTGGTGTGTGGTTTCACTGTACAGTAGAGTTGGGTAGAGTTTGATACCGTCAAACCTCCTCCCTATTTTACCGCAGTATACGGTATTACTGTGACTAATTAAAAATGATGACGTAAGGCTCTAACGGCGTCACCAAACTATTGGCTTGTGCCTACCCCCCCCCCCCCTTTCTCCTTCCCACTGCCATGTGATGACAACCACAGATACGCATTTTTAAGCATTAAATAAATTATATTTAATATTTAATCTTTGTCTCCTATATAAGTGCATTGCAGTTTTTTAATGTCGGTATTGAAACTGATACTGTTGCTATTTTTAAGACCCTGCGGTTTACCGTATTACTGTATTACAGCCCAACCCTACTGTACAGTATCTTCTTTCTAATGTGATTGCACTTCACTGACATATAGTGTACTGTAAACATCTAAATGGAGAAATATATGTTCTACAGCCATGCCATTTGATCACCTGAGTCTTTTACTGCTCTATTAAAATGCACTCATCACATGGAAGTTTAAAAGGCTGTTTTACATAATTATGAAATACAAATATTTCCACCATTTCAAATATATTCTTCTCTGCACTGATATTTTCAATAAACTGCAGTATTCTGTGGTCTACTTTTGAGTGATTAACCACCTCCCTTGGCTGGCTAAGAAGCAGGTAAATGAGAGGAAGCCACTGAGACGTGTTGAGAGTTTGACTCATTACTGTTGAAGGAGAGAGCTCTCTGTGTCTGTAGCTATGTCATTAAGACTTGTTGAGGTAATTCCTCTCCAATTAGCCTCTCTGTGATATGAGGACCAGTTAAGGAGAGAGCAGTGGAAAACGAGGCCACTCAGAGTCAAAGCCACCCTTACATGCAAATCTCACCAGATCCCTATCAAACAATTCAACTTGCAGCTGTTATTCACTGGTACCACAAAAACTACAAACATTTTTTTAAGACATCCTTAAATTGTACAAGCCACCCAAAGTTAGAGAGAAAATGTATGACTTTGTAGGAGTGCTGCCATCAAATTACTCACGGAAATAACATTTATTAGTTATAGCTGATGTGATTACCACTGGCAACCCATTTTAACCAATGAAAGACAAGATGTACCAATATAAGTAAAACATATATGAAATTATGGCTGTGCAGTTTTGAGTTTACAGAGTCAAGACAATCCCCCCCCCCTCCTTGTCTGTACTCCTCCATCCCTCTTTTTAAGATTATTTTTGACAAGACAGCTGAAGACATGAAAAGGGAGAGAGAGAGAATGACATGCATCAAAGGGCTGCAGGTCGGAGTCAAACCCGGGACCACTGTGTCGAAGATTTAACCTCTATATACGGGCACCCACGCTACCAACTGAGCTATCTGGGCACCCCCTCTTTTCCTTTTTGACTCGTTAAAATGTCATCTTTACACTGGAGACTCTCTCCCAAGTCTTTGTGTCATTTGTTCACCTTCTTTATCCAAACATGGTAAACAGAACAGAGTTGCACCAGCACAGTTTGAGAAGGCGGGTGTGTAGCTGCTGAGTGGTTTATAAACATCTCTCGCTTTCTCTCTTGGACACACTGTAACCAAACCCATCTTCTTCACAGCCCATCTGTCTCCCTTGTGACTACAACCTCCTTAAACTTGAGTGTGAAAGTCAAGTCAAGAGGAAGATCATTTCTCATGGTTCTTTTATACACTGGCTAAAAAATTCTAATATTTGCAGCACACCTCCCCAGCAATTCATTTAAAAAATAAACATGGCTCCTGTGGAATGGGAAAGGCAGACAAATCAGAAAGCTGAGTTAGACAGACAGACAGACAGACAGACACCATAGGAGCTGAATTTACACACATAAAAAAACTAGTAGCATACCATGTACCGCAACAGACTTTTTCATTCAATATATACTTTGCTGAGTATGTTTTGAAGTATAATTATATAGAATTCACTTTGAAACAGTGAATTACTTAATATGCAATTTATTGAATGATTTGTTTAAGAAGCTATATGCATACAAGTGTTAATTTGTGTATGTGTGTGTGTGTGTGTGTGTGTAGTAATAGTAATGAATTAAAGCAGCCATTTTTCCTCTGCATGTGCACACTTGAGCATGAGCATCCTTTTACTGCATGCTTTCTGTGTGTACCAGTTCTGTCACATACACACCCCCGTCTCTGCAAATTTGAGGCTACTAAGCTCCATCACCAAGGAAACCAGCTTGTTGCCAGGTAGCAACAGAGAGAGAGAGAGAAAGAAAGAGAGAAAGAGAGAGAGAGCAGAGGGGAAACAAGAAAAGTTGGTGAGACCGAAAAGACAAAAATTTGATAAAAGACAGCATGTGCGGAAAAACGGGAGCTACATTAGGTCAACTCGAACCGATTAACGTTACTGGGGACTAACAGCAGCTAACGTTAACGCCTGTTGCGGAGTCCCCTAATACGAAAAATAAACTACAGTTATTATATGTACACTTATTACAATAGGAGGCAAAGGAATAGCTAAATAATTTAACATGCTGATCAACAGAGAGAGAGAGAAAGAGAGAGAAAGAGAGAGAGAGAGAGAGAGAGAGAGAGAAGCCATTAAGAGTGCTTGAGTGAATTAGTGTAATGTTAGATTTAAATGTAAGAGGATAATTAGCCGCTGTAATGTAGATTATGATAAAAATAACTGCGTCGAGCTACAAAACAAGACGCTATCAACCCAGAAGCACGTCAGCTCTTCAGCCAAGCAGGAGGCAGGACAGCCAAGTTGGTGTCACCAGTTTCATTGATGAAAGTAAAAGCTGCTCCGCATATCCATTAGGGCTGTAACAATCCACCAAACTCAGGGTTTGGTTCATATCACGATTTTTGAGCCATGATTCGATACAAACCTTGATTCTTTTTTTGGGATGGGGGTCTCTCTCAGTAAACGTAATGCCACTTTTTTTCTGCCACATGGCACTGTTTTGTCATTGATTAAATCCCACTTTGCTACACAGTTATACAACAGATGCCTTATTTATTGATATTGATTGACTTCAATATAGACTGATAACTAATCTAAAGGTAATTCAGCTAGCTAGCACATCCCTGTCCGTCTTCCTCACTCTCCCGGCTCTGCAATGCCTCAGTAAGAGAGAGAGCTGACTACAGCCCCGGCGACACATCCACAGTCAGCCCTCAGCCAGCTAGCAACCATCCTGGTCAGCACTTAATTCCGGTGCTAAGGACGCTAACGGCAGTTTACTGAACCGTCGGGAAACAGACCCAGGCACCCGATTTAAACAGCGGCCGTTCGCAACATTACACCTCCGTTAGCCTTACGTTTACACTTGGCCGGCTATTTTCATAAATGGACATTTCAACCTCTCCCTTTTCAAAAATACCATTGTGCACAGCTGTCAGAAAAGTGTTCGGTTACACGTACCCGTGTATATATGCCCTTGATGCCGTCAAGAGCATTCCCAACCAATAGGTGGCAGTGTAACGAGAAGCTCAAGTCCATGTTAGCAAATCAGAATCCCAAAAATAGCAACAACAGCAACAAATCGCTTCCTCTCTCTTCTCTTCCTCACTTCATCGGCTGCCTAAACCTTGTTTGTCTTAGTTTACATGCAAACGTGCAAACGAAGACTTCCAAAATCTCCACTCTGGTCTGAATTTTTAGAGAGAAAAAATTCTTCGTTTGCGTGTAAACGAAGGGCACACACGAAGGGAAATGTCTCAATTTTTCAAAATGACCATGTACGTGTAAACACGGCCTGTATGTTACTCTGTATGGGAGGGTGGTTGGGTGGGTGGGCATTTTAATCTGTGTCTAAGTGCTTGGGTTCATAATTAAATCTGACTTGCTGAAGATTAGAATTAGATTAAAGTTTAACACTCATTCAACAATGTATGCGAGACAAGGTTACATCACAGCTCTGAAGCAATTGGAGAGTTGCTTCACACTGTCAATCTGTCGGCTTTCATAAGGCGGTGATGATGCAGATCAGCAGATCAACAGGCTGGTGAGGGAGTTGGTGTGTGTGTGTGTGTGTGTGTGTGTGTTTAAATGGGGCAGCAAATGACAGAAAGATAATGACAGAGATAGTTAAGATGTAAAAAGAGTTCACTATGTATGGAGTCGACGCCATCACAGCGTAGGTCCATGTTACTACCTTGTTGATGATGACACACAATGTAATGTTTTTGAAGTGGGAATTGAACCCATAGCTGCAGCCTTCAACATACATAAGCCTGCTCACACCTGCAGCTCAATTCCATGGTGGCAATAATGGCCCTAAGCATGCCTAAGCATAACGTGTCTTCAAAGTCCCTGTCTAGTCCCATCAAACATGGCACAGTGAAATTGTCAAACATGGCGGATCAGCCGCTAAGCTTCCAAATCATGACACAGCGGATTCAGACTTGTAATATGACACAGCGTGTTTACACTGCAGCAGAGCACAGAAAGAAGAAGGGAGGGGGCCCACCAGTAAACTAAAGATGGCATTTTAATTAGATCAGGGAGCGAAAGTGCGAGCCTGGAAGAGAAATTAAGAGATAGGAAGCAAAGAGAGGAGAAAACAGGAGCAGGAGGAGAGAAAAGAGAAGGGGGATGCTTTCATGTGCATCTTACCTAGTTTCCTCCTGGTCATATAATTAGTAGGGGTGTACAATTCAGAAAATGTCACGATTCGATTCTGATTTTTTTAGGCTCCCGATTCGATTCAATATCGATTTTTGATTAAAAAACGATTCTCAATTCAAAAAAGATTCACAGTATGTAAATGTAGTTACTTTTCCCATGTATGTATGTATGTATGTATGTATGTATGTATGTATATGTATTTATATTCATATCTTATTATTGTGGATTTGCTTGTTATTTCTTATTTTAACATCCTGTTATGAGGTATGTGTATGTTGTGTGTGATGTCTGTAAGCTACTGGGACCTTGAATTTTGCCTTGGGGATCAATAAAGTATCTATCATGTGATTGCAGTAGACATATACTTTTTTATATTTAAAAAAAAAATATGAATCAATTTTTGTAATTTTCTGAATCAATTTATCGAATCAAATACGATTCATGGATACGAAAGTGATAATCAGTTGTATTGCTGTATTTCATGACTGCCATACCCATGCCAAAAACACAAACAATTCCTTTCAATGAAATCAGACAAAACTAAGGTTACAGACATTTTAGTTACTCCCTAAAGAAGGCCTCTATATATATTAGTCAAAGGGAAATTAATTAACTTAATTGATCTCTATGGATGGGTAAGTAAAAATAATTTACGTTTCACGATAGAAAGTAGAGGCTACCTTATTAGAGTAGAGAACCATCAGAAGAAAAAAATATTCCAATGTTATGTAAAGATTATGGCCAAACTGTATATAAATATGCATCATGGGCATTGAATTGATAAACTAGATAAGACTTGAGGTGATAGATAACGTACGCAAAGATAATAGTCAAGTTGTGTATGTGTAACACACTCTCTTTACAAAGGGGAATCATAAATATAGGAGTTAATATATAAGTTAAATTAGGAGGGAGAAAAATAGAAAAATGAACATGTAGGATTGACACTGTAACGGAAGTGTGTCCATGCTTGGACACTTTTAGGCTAATGTGCTATCAGAATATCTGTTTAAATATGAATATAAATGATCTTGTAATGTTTACAGTTAATATAATGGTATCAAACTAAAGTATAAATTCTTACCTTTCTAACAGAATGTCACTTTAACCATTTACTTTAGCTTTGTTTTTACAAGAGCGAGAAAACTGAAGCTAATACCGTGAATTAGCCGTGCACTTCCCTTGGCACAAATCACCCTAATTAATAATAGTGCTGTCAACACATCGGAGACCATACTTCTGTTCTTCACAATAGAATATTGGATGCTTCAACAACTGCTTCAAACAAGATGCTTCAAATTATTCAGTAAAGTTCCTTAATTTCAACTGTATGAGTGTAAGTGATAGAAAAGTGAGAATGACTGTGAAAAGGAGATAAAGAACGTGTAGAAACACCTGTGTGCAGTTAAAGAAATAAAGAAAAACATTGGAAGAAAGAAAGAAAGAAAGAAAGAAAGAAAGAAAGAAAGAAAGAAAGAAAGAAAGAAAGAAAGAAAGAAAGAAAGAAAGAAAGAAAGAAAGAAAGAAAGAAAGAAAGAAAGAAAGAAAGAAAGAAAGAAAGAGCCACAGTGATAGGAAGGCAAAGATAAAAACAGAAATGTCCATATAAGGTCGCGGGTGTTGCTGAGTTGCCTGGTAACCCAAAAGTTTGGATCTAAGTGCAAAGTCATTATTGCTGTGAAACAATCTGTATCCTTTTATAACTACAGTAAAGTCAAGAGTCAGTAGCAAATTATACCAAACCAAAGACGGGACATAGATGGTTTGGACAAGGTTTGAACATTGCATTTATTTACATCTGAGGGCCTGCATGTATGCTTGATGTACTGTGTGTGGCACTGCTGTATTCACAATGTTAGATTCTTAATGCATCTGCAGCCTTGGTACTTAAATAAAAGGACTGTTCATTATATAAAAGGATTACCTTGCCTCACCTTAATGGTGGACATCATTGTTACGGTATTTAAAAGCACCAAACAGAGACTGCTTTTTCTTTCATTTTTCTTGACCGAATGTATGCATGTTAACTTTGAAGTAAATAGGCTGTGTTGGCATTTTAAAAGCCTTTTAGATGTAGTAAAATATATTATTTACAACAGCCAACAAGGGAGGGCATTAGCAGTGTGTGTTTGAAACCTCTGCTGTACAAACTCAATGCTAGCCCAAGGATTGACAGTTCTGGCAGAACAGTAATGGGCATCCACCTCAACATGCCCCTTGTGTGTGTATGTGTCTGCTCCAGAGAAAGAGTGGATGTGTGTAATAGTGTGTGACAGCTAAAGTGCTATTCAACAGGTGTGTGCTGCAGTCAGCAGTAACAGAGATTAACTACAAGCTACACAAATGGTCATAATAGCACACACACCTACACAAACACATTCATAAACACATAACTACAGAAAAGTCTTCAAACTGTGCTGTGATTGTCTGACTTACTAGACATCTTCATCTTTAACTACCACTACATCTTTGGTAGCAAGCCAAGTTCACTTTGATTGTGTTGAAATATTTCATTTGTTTGTTTAAACCTGACTGGAATGCCACTTCTATGAGATTAGCAATCAATCTCTTGAAACAATCACAGTAAAGAACTTTAAAGTTAATATAGCACTTTTATGTAATTTATGTAATACTCTTAAGAGCATGCTTGATAATATTTGAATCGTACTGGTGTAAAAAACGTCACCCATCTAATGTCCCCTCTTTTCACTGCTCCTCTTCTAAACTACTCATTGGCCGCCTCCATATCCTTCTCTTTATCCTCCAACTCCTAATATTCAGGTACACACTGTCTATGTCTCACATCCCCAGCCCTCCCTACACACACACACACACACACACACACACACACACACACACACACACACATCAAAGTTCTTGTTAAGCAGACTTGGTTAGACTAGAAGTAAAGTCTAATAGCTAACACGTGCTGCCTAATCTTCTGAACCATGTGCTGTGAATGTGCGTGTGTGTGTGTGTGTGTGTGTGTGTGTGTGCGTACATGTGTTTGTGTAAAAATACAGTATGTAGTGTTTATGTGTGCAGCACATGTATTGCAGCTCACTCTTTTTGACCTCAGGTTCACTGGAGGAGTCTATAAAGAAGGAAATATGTTGCTGAACCAAAACATTAAAGTCTGGTTGTAGCTAGCATAGTGGAGAATGTGCAGACCGCTCCTTGAATATGGCATTGGCTGAATTTACAGACAATGTAATTCAATAATTTATGTTGTGCATTTGCACATCCCATTTCATTTATTTAAAAAAAAGTTCATAAAGTAAACATAAACAGAATTATTTATTTATTTATTATTTATTTATTATTTTCATTATTGATTTTTACAAATTTCACATATGAAAACAAAGGCCATGACTGTGACCCATCCGATAGCCCAGTAGTACACCCAACTTTATCTGCAATTTGCAAGCAACAAATTGCAATTAAAGGTACCCTGCCACCCATATTTTATTACTTTGTGGTCATGTCTGAAGTTCTACCATGGACTCTGTAACATTTTTGTGGAAAAAATGCCTTGGTTACCTTGTTTTAAACCATTCTAGGGTGGTACAGAAAGCCTGCAGGAAGGGTTAGCTCGATTTGTGGCAGTTCTCATTAATATTCAACGAGCTAAGCTGCTTGACTCTGATTGGCTAACAGCTAGCCAATGAGAGTCTGGCTATCATTATCCTTTACTGCTTTTTCTCTGCTTATTTCTTTTCAGTGGCTAGAGCTGACAGAGGTGGTAGCAGTTCATTTTCACATTCTCAACATAACACAAACACATATGGACAACATTTTTCATTTTTGCTCGCAAATCATTTTGGTGGAACCAGCCTCAGATGTAACGATTTTTTGATTTGTATTGTTATATTATTATAAATGAAGTATCTTTAGGTGTTGTTCTTTGGGCAAGACAAATTAATAATTTTGAAGATGTCACCTTCAGTTCTCGAATAAAGAAATGGCCATTTTTCTGTTTTCTGACATTCTTTAGGCAAAATAGAGATATTACAGTAACAGATAATGAAAGTATTTGTTACTTGCAGCCCTATGTCATCTTTAACAGACATATGGTGGGACTGCCATTTACGAAATTACTTTTCTGAAAGTGAAACATGTTATATAAAGATTAATGGAATGTTTTAAACATGAATGATTCAATGGTGACATATGAGTCAGTGATTAGGTCAGGGTAAAACAGAACTGCACTACAGATTTTTTACTGTACAACTTTTAACTCCCATGTAAACCTCCATTTTCACAGTGACACGCTATGCCCTCTGACTTTATAGAGGTCTAGGCAGTCATTACAGCCAGCTGGCTCCTCAAAATTTGGAACCCTTACTACAGGAAAACAGAGAGGTAAGAAATGTTTTCAGGTTGTATGCTTACATACTGTCCTTTTTTTCTTTCATTTCTTTTATTGAAAAAAATGATGCATGTCTGGGCTAACTCTCTGCTTTGAACTAAGAGGCTGTGTGTGCACTTTAAAGTCTTTTAAATGAAGTAAAAATATATTATTCACAACAGCTAACGAGAGAGGGGTTTGCAGTGTGTGTTTGAAACCTCTGCTGTACAAACTCAATGCCAGTCCAAGGATTGACAGCTCTGGCAGAACAGTAATGGGCACCACCTCAACATGCCCCTTGTGTGTGTATATGTGTCTGCTCCAGAGAATGAGTGGATGTGTGTATTAGTGTGTGAAAGCTAAAGTGCTATTTAACAGGTGTGTGCTGCAGTCAGCAGTAACAAAGATTACCTACAAGCTACACAAATCAGAAACGCACACACACGTACACAAACACATTCACAGAGAAACAGATACACATGAAACAAACACAAAGGTACACAATTTGTAGGTAAGCCCTCATTGCAATGTTAGTTATTTAACTTCTTTACGTCAAATTGTTTATCTCTTGACATGTAAGATCATCTTTTAAATTTACTCATCATGTAGACAGGTTAGCTCAGTTGGTAGAGCAGGCACACATTACTCCTCAATGCAGCAACCCTTTGCTGCATGTCCCACCCTCTCTCTCTCCCTTTCATGTCTTCATCTGTCCTATGGAAATAAAGGCCTAAAATGCCACAAAAAAATAATCTTAAAAAAAACAATACGTACACACATCATTTGTGAAATGCACGGCACAATTCGTCTCTCTATAGTGAACTCTTTAAATAGAGCAGTGGTCTATTGACCAATAATAACTTGGCTCAGATTTATTGTGAAGCTGTAAACAACAACTGATAAGAAAAGTCAGTGCAGAAATCCAAAGATAAAGTAGGTTTGAGGTAATTTAGACACCATGGGCACCATTACATAGTATGCCTACTAGAGCCCAGACAATTTTATTTTTCAGCTGAATTCCACATTCATTTTTGTACATAACTTGGTCCCATGAATTATTATCATTACCTCCTTAATGTGATGTATTTCCTCTTCATCTTTTCTCTGTTCAGCTCTATCCCTCCATTTCTGATGTTTAACTACATCCTGACCCTTTCTCTGCATTGAAGAACTTGTACTGTTCTTATTTTTCCATTTGTATAATACTTTTCAGTCCACATTTACCTACCTCTAATATTTTGACTCTTTTCCTCCTATTTGTGTTACCTCTCTACCTCCTCTGTCTCTCCACTCATCCTTCCCTCTCTCATCCCCACTGTCCAATACTCTGTCATTCTCTCTATCCATTATTCATGGCACAGTCACAGTCGGCAATAAAGGACCTCGTAATATCGGTACGGCAACAACGCAGCAGAAGCAGCCGCATTGGATCATGGGAAACTGGGTCACCTCCCAGGAGCAGGAGGGTGCGGGGGGTGCAGCAGAGGGAGGTCGCTGTCACACACACACACACACACACACACACACACACACACACACACACACACACACACACACACACACACACACACACACACACACACCTGACAATTGTCCTAAAGAGCAGGAAAACAGTAAGGAGAGGGTGAATAGAGAAAGACAGAGAGAAAGAATAGTGGGCAATGTGAGATAATGAGAGAATATAGGCTAAGTTTACTCAAACTGATGTTGGAAGACATTCTGAAAAGAAGCATAGATGAGTCCATGATAAACATATTTCAGTGAATAGATATGAGTGAAAACAGCACTTTACAGTATGAGCAAGCAACTCTATTGATCATGACCAATCTGCCTCCCACCAGCCTCTCAACAATGAACGATAAAGACCCAGAAGCAAACTAAAACTAACACAACTAACTGATATTCATCTTTTGATGTGAATTCACTATTGCACTGCAGATGACTCATCGTAAGAATAAAAAAAACACTGCTGCCACTGCTGACTGCATGTCAGGTGGGCCTAAATGATGAATGTACAAAATATGATTTCTTTACCAGTCCTTTTTGCACAATCAACATCTTAAATATCTGAAAATCCTTTATGTGCATCTCTTCATCAAGCATCTCCTTTGTGGTTGGTATTAGGGATGCCAAGGTGAAGACCTTTCCCCACAGGTTAAAGTGACACACCAGTGATACCGATTACACCGTAAACGCACCACGGCTATGTCTGGCCTCTCCGGCTCTCAGGTGGAGCTGTGCAGCATTTTGGCATATTTGGCAATATGATGTTAACCAATTGGGCTGGTTGTGATTGGTTAACAGTCTACACAGAGCAAAAAAACTGTGATAATCTATTCCAAACAAAATAAATGTATTTTTGTATGTTATATGCACTTTTGTTTTTGACTTTGACACCAAAGCCTCCACCATCATCCTGTTGGTCTTGTCAGGTGATGAGTGAAATCTGACTCCTGCTACTCTGCCGCTGCTGCTGCTGCTGCTGTACAGAGCAGAGCAGACACTTCCACATGGGCTCTAATATGCAAAAATTAACTAAATGGGTTTTCTTTCTTTCTATAAAAAAAAGCAAAATTCATTCTACTTTCAGGGTACATCACACACATGCACACACAGAAACAGTCACATGGAAAAAAACAGAAACATCTGTTCCTATGGGAACCCGGCCTTTTGACGATGCAGGCAAAACACACAAACCACACTAGCAAGCTTGCAGGTACATAGATACACCCTCACACATGCATCATAGTGACACGCCTTACCGCCAGCCAGAGTTTCAACGGAGGATGTGTATGTCAATGTGAACCAACACTTTGTGTGTGTGTGTGTGTGTGTGTGTGTGTGTGTGTGTGTGTGTGTAAGAGGGACACAGAGAGGGATAGAGAGAGAGAAAGAGTGTGTGGCTGCCAGATCCCAGGCCAGATGGCTAAATGTCAGTGAATACCACACCAACATGACAGCTAGTTCTCCCTAACAGAACCAGTACACACTGCAACACCTATTAATTCAGTGAGCAAGTGAGCTTAGGCTTCTGCACTGGATTTCAGATATTTTGTTATCTGTTTTGATCTCAGGGCATCCAGAAGGCTTTCACAATTAGGAGCGTGATTGCAGGATTATTAGTTCAAACATCCCAGCGACAACAAGTTAATACTGTACATCAATGGAATTAAAAAAAAGATAAAAGTCTCCAGGTCTATTATTGACAAGTCTGATTATTCCTGTCGCTTCTAAATGTCAATTTTTGCACCTGAGTACTTTTTAGTTTGTAGTGGTACAGAAATCGACTGAAAGGTTTTGCATTAAGCTCAGGAGAGATTGATGGAGGGCCTTTTAGCTGAAAGTAGCTGTTGTGCAGTTTGCTTTACTCCTCTGGTTACTCCTCTGGGCTTTTATGGCTGTTCAAATATTAGTCCGGGATGATAAAGACACATACACGCACACGCAAAAAACACATTACACCTGTTTACCACCCTAATTTGTCCAGGGATCTACTGTGCACTTCCATTACCTTTGTTGCCATGGCTCTAATGTTTGCTTATATGCAATGTGTTCTTTGTGTGCCTAAGACTGGGATGCCAGAGATAAGATGATGCTACAAATTAAGTTCAAAATTCCCCAGTTTAAATGTTACTAGGCTAAACATGTTGTGACCAAGAGGAGAAAGGGAAAGGAAGAGAAAACCTTTTAGTATCAGTACAATGATGTCAGAGTTTTTCCTGCATAGAGAAAGTTTTGCTCCCCCAAAGAGGTTTTAACCAGTGCCAAAATAAAATCACGAGCGCAAAACGTCTAATTTTCAGCAGCCAGCACTCTCTTATCCACAGCCGCTATATTTTACATATGCAACTAGCGCTGATCTGACTAGATTTGATCGATCCGCTGTGAAACTAGCGCTAATGGAATATCACTTTACAGAGTTAGGCTGTACCAGACTCTCCCGTGACCTGCCTTGGGGCCGGCGGCGGCGAGAAGCCGTTGCTGGCGGGCGTGTAGCTCTCAAGGTGTGTGTCCATTGTCAGCGTCATTTCCCCTTCCCTGTCATTTCTATGGAAGTATTCTGGCAGCGTTGCGGAGACTTTTGAAAAGTGAGGCGCTGAGTCGCCTACTCCTCATTGGCATAAATTATCCAGCCAACTTTATGCAAATAAAGAGCTGCCGGCTTGGCTCCCTGCCTCTCAAAAGCTGACAAAAATCTTGTAAACTTACCTTTGTTGATCTTAAATGAAAACTGAGCAACTGCATGGCCTATTTCTCACTTAAAATGTTTTCAGAAACACGTTTCTGTGAACTATTTTCGTAAGTACGAGATGAAAATCAACTTAACTTTGGATTTTGTAAACTGGATTAGGGATGGTGATGGTGCAGTGGTTATGACCCATGCCCTTGGTGGGGGAGACCTGGGTTCAATTTCAACTGCAATACATTAACCAATGTGTTACTGAGCAAGACACTTAACCAATGGTTTCTCCCCAGGCGTGCAACCGCTTACATACTGTTTATAGCAATTGTACGTCACTTTGGCTAAAAGCGTTGTAAAATGCTAAATGACATGTAATTATATTTTGAATTGCCACCTGGCTCCTAAATTCTGTATTTCCTTGACATAAATAAAGACATTTTCACCGTAAATGTGTGCCTAAAAAATTATCAGCAATCCAACAGATCTCAACTTTAGTGTAAAATAAAGACAAAAGTCATGGAGAGGCTGCCAGTCTTCTCATTGATGGTACTCTTGCCATTGTCCTTGAGCAAGGGGAGCAATGTGGCTGTCCACTGCTTCTAAATAGTTGAGATTGCTCAATGCAAATTTCCCCATGGGGGTTTAAACTTTACACTTAACACTAACTTCTGCACGGCAATCTGAAAATACTCCACACATCACATTACTATTTTTAGAATGTCATCTGTATGCTGCCCTATGCACAGTATAAATACCAAACAGTTGTTAAACTTTGTTCACAGTAATAATTAATAATTAATGCTCTGCTCAGTATAAATTATTTTCTGTTTGGGCAGAAAACCTGCCTTGAACACAACCACTAAGCTTAAGTCAATTTAGTCAGAATAGCGTACTATAACTAAAATGTTTAGGATTGCCATGACACATTGAGACTGACATTTCCTGACATCTGTGGTAAGGTTGCACTGACAACTTTGAGTTTCAGTGATGGACTGACATATTACTCTCTTTTTCTCTCTGTGTGCTCTGTGGGAGCTGTAATGTGGGTCGATGTAAGGCAGAGGACACTTTTAGCTCAGTAAAAATATCCTAGAATATCTCATTCTCTTCTCTCTCTCCCCCTACCTGCCTCTGTCTCACTCACCTTAACCACATCTGGAGATTCATACAAATTATCAAAAATTCAACTCCGATTTACTAGCATCTTTCAGACAGTTATGTAAGGACAGTAATTATTTCCTCTGCATCTTATTTTTTTCTAACTTTATTTTTGCTTCATAAGGCGCATTTGACCTGATTAAATATGACTTGTTTGCCAAATTACTCTAGCTAATGATTACCAATGTGGCATCACACAAATCCACATGCACATTCACAGATGCTGTATGTGTCCTCCCAAACACAAATACACACAAATATAGACAGACTGGTATGCAGGTTTGGAATGAAAAGGAGTGTATGATGGGACAATTTTGGGACACAGGACAAAGATCTGCTAAGGAATCATGGGATTCATGCTTGGGACAGTTTTCACACAAAAAACTAAAAATACTGATATGCTGTTTTTAGTTTACACTGGCAGACACACATACATGCAAAGGCAGACACAAAAAAAGTTATTTTTCTTCACTTTTAAGAGAGAGAGATGTATGTAAAGAAAGTGGAAGAATAAGAGGTTTGTGTGGAAATCTCTATCACCAAAATGGGACTAGTAAAAAGTAAGGGAGGAGGAGAGAGGGAAGAGGAAATGGTATTGTAATGAATGCGGTGCCACAGCTGCCATCATTTAGTCTTTATCTTTCACTTTTATTAGAGGTGGAGGAGAAGAGCGAGAAAGAGAAGAGAAAAGCTCAGAGAAAGAGGAAGGGAGGGACTGACACAACAAGGAATAACAATTACAGAATGTTAATCTTTAGCCATATTGTTTTACATTTTTCTTTAAAGTTTATTATATTATACTGTAAAGTTTAAAGAGGCAAATAAAAACTGCAAAAGTACAAATAACTACTAACACAAGCTAACATGATCATCTCAATAAAAACAATAGCTCTGCTGTGTACAGTGATGCAACAGTGGCTTTGTTTCGTGTTCCATACTAACCACAATCCATTTTCTCTTCCATGTGGCTTTACAGCCATTAGCTCATACATTAGAATTATGCCAATCACATTTCATCAGAAGATAAGAACATAAGTATGGTGAACACAAAGTCATGGTCCTGATCACTCTGTCGGATTGTATTTGTTATAACAACCGCCTCGCTATACATTATCCCGCTTATTAAATGGCTTCTAACCAAATAAATAAATAATTTGACAATATTAAAATAAAAGAGTTTATTAATTTAAATACGATTGTATTGCTTCCGCTAAAGAAAATAGTCCGTTCTTTCTCTACAGTTGGAATCCTGCGTCCATAGCAACGTAAACTCTGTAGTGTTTAATGTAACCCTCCGTCTGTCACTCAACACCACAGTATCTTGCCCTCCTGCAGCGAATACATTTCTGGCAAAAGCCACTGGCTTATTCCCTTTACAGGCTGTGGTAGTAGCCGTATATTTTATGAGTCAGGCTGTTATGGGCTACTGCCATCATCTCGCTAGCTAGAGGTGGACAAATTACAGAGCTGCTGTTTTAATCAATGCAGTGCTGGAATTGATACAACATTAGCAGAAGCATAGTAGTGAGCTAGCGGGCTATCGGCTCCTTTAATTCACATTATACTGAACATTTCCGTAAGACAAGGTGAATGGGACTTCTTTGGGAATATTTATGTTGACATTTATGTCTTCATTTATTTTGTTCACTTTTCGCACTGCCGTTGCAGTTGACGCACCTGTAACGTTAAACATGTTACAATGCAACTAATTAGCGTTGTTGTCCCTATGGCTGAAGTTACTGTGTAGCGATCATAGACCGAATATGTAGGATAGGCACTCACCAGAACTGCTGCCATTGCTTGAATTGGAGAACAGAAGTTGATCTACGTTTCCACACTTTCTGCCACAGCTGATAAATTATCTGGACTTCTTTCAACGGATTGATAGCTGTCCTTCAGAGTGAACAGAACTGCGTCCATGGCTCTGCTATGCATGGCAACAGTGTGTTATTCTTAGCGAGAATGTTGTTGTCTGTTATTTCTTGATAATAGAGCATTGCTGATTCACCCTGTCAAGGTTGTATTCGCTATTACAACTGCCATTATTTTTGGGTTTTTCCTCTTTATTTTAGAGTGACAGTGGATAGACAGGAAAGGTGGGAGAAAGATGGTGGATGATACGCAGCAAAAGGACCGCAGGTCGGATTCGAATCCGGCTGCTGCAAAGGCCTCGGCCTACATGGGACGCACGCTCTTACTGGGTGGGCTAGAGGTCACCCCATTCCTGATTCCCATTTTATATTTCTGATATTTCAAACTACAAACTGCATAAAAATATGAGAATTAAAAGAGAGAAAAGAAAGATATTCTGGTAAAGCAGAGAAACTACACAGATAAAGAGACAACTGTCAATGTAGTCATACTGGAGCCTTGCAACAGTGAGGAATTAGTACAATATGGCTCCAAAATATGGAAACAATAGAGCAGAAACCAGACAGCACTCTGAAGTAGTAGCTTTGGAGTTGGAATGCACCCATGTCTCTAACAGAAATGGCAACTGGGGTATTCCTTGTTTCTTCTGGGAGGTGAAAAGGCGAACAACATTTATAATCTCCAAATAATGACTCCCCAGGCTGGAACTTGTTGTACTGAAGAAAAATCGCAAGGGATTTTAAGTTTCCCATCAGTGTTGATGGGCCATGTGTGTATAAGACCAGATAAGATACAGTGATGAATCATATTAACCTGTTTATATATCCACAACAGGCACGCACACACACACACACACACACACACACACACACACACACACACACACAGCTATAGCCATTTTTTAGATTGTTGCAGCCCAAAATGCCTGATGTTCCGGGAGCTTTTTTTTTTAAATTGCAAAAAAATTGCAATGTTTTTTGTATGTTAAAGTTGGGTGAGACAGAGAAAGTTTTTGGGGAGAATAAAATTACTCTGGGCTGACATTTCCTAGGACCTTTCCAAAAAGGCTCAAGAGGCTGCAAATGTTGGTATAATATGAAAATGGCTGGTGGATTTAAGACAAAAAATAAAAATGTATTGAATGAATCAAATTTGAGTGTCTGTCAGTGGTTAATTGTTGATCTTTACATTGGTCAGTTAATTTCCTATCCTGGCCTGGGACACACATTCATACAGTTTGATGAAGTACTTATTGGACTTCAGCTTATCACACTTCCAATAATGAGTGAAGCTGTCCTCAATTTAGGTCATCCTGTATGTCTCATCTCTTTTTCCTGCATCCACCGTGTGTGTGTGCGTGCGTGCGTGTCAGTCGCAGGGAGAACTCAGCAGCCCCGTCTGCTGCAGAGTTCCGACAGGATTGAAACAGCGACCGCTTCAGTGAGATCAGAGGGAAAAAACATTGCAGCGTACATTGATGTTTACAAGTTGGCATGACGGTCCGAAATGTTTTGCACAGTCTTTCGCTGTACGTTTTGTTGGTAAATGTGAGATGTTTGAGACACACACATCTCGTTAAACAAGGAAATGAATATGGCCACAAACGTGTGACGTCAACCTGTCCACTCCCTGTTGGTCATTGGCTCTCAGAGTCACATGCTCATACAAAGTCTGGCACATAGGACTGCTGGGATTGGTTTAAATTGCGGGAAATTTGCGAAAAAATAGCAAAAAAAATTGGTCAAAATTGGTGATTGGTTGAATTCCCTTGAATTGCGACATCGTGAAATCCCGGAGGGACTGCAAAATTCACCACCAGACACACAAATATAGCTACACAGCTACGTCCTTATCTGGATGCACCGTGAGTGGCTGCATTCCACTGAGACTATTCAGAGGCACACACACACACACACACACACACACACACACACACACACACAAGAAAACAGACCAACATTGTTTAGATAAGTGAACGTACACATTGATGCTGATCGTTCCTCTCTATCTATAAATAGACACTCCTAGCAACCAGCAGAGTAGCACCCAAAGGAACAGCATGTTAGCTTGGTCCTCTACAGCAGAAATGATAGGTAGAGGACGCGAGGGGCAGGAGGACATGTAGAGACACAAGAAAAAAGACCAGATGATATTTGGAGTACTATTTAGGTAATAGAATCTTTTTAAGGGAGGTTATTTTGGCAATTTAATTAAACTCAACATATTGGATCTGTTGTGAGGTAAAATATGAGCAGAAATATAGGTAAACAAACAAGTTTGACTCTTAATCTTAATCTCTAAATCGAAAAATGTGAATCTTTTTGTGTTCTATTGTTTTACAACTTTGAATCAAAGTAGATTTAATGTAATTTAAAAATAATTCAAAAATGTATACCTAATTTGTAATGTTGTAATGTCTCTTTGTTAAAACTGATTTTATAAAATTGGTATGGAAGTCATGGTATCAGTATTACTTTGATCATCATCTTGCATCAGCTGTAAATCTGCCTGGTTAAACTTTGGCAACTAAAACTGGTTAAGGATAGGAAAACAATGCCTGCATAGTTTATGCATTTGAACAAATTTGCCAATTCTATTCATTATATGTTCATATAAAAAGAGAAACACATATAGAAGACACAAAGCAAAGAGAAGGAATCTGTGTGTGTTAGGATAGGGTCTATTATCCTCTAAAAGGTGATTCATTGACTTAAAAGGTACTTGTTTCACACTCCTACTGAAAAGCCAGCAGCTAATTTATCTAAACACTTAAAACCCTATCACCTACTGCTGACACACACACACACACACACACACACACACTCAGGTAAACACCATCCATGACTGACACAACTGACACCATACAATTGAATGCAAACAATATGGAAGTCAAACATACCATCTAAACCTGAATATGCACACACACACACACACACACACACACACACACACACACACACACACACACACAGTATCACACCAAAGTAATCTCAAACCTCAATAACGAATCCTATAAAGCCTCATTATTGCTTAAGAGATTAAGTGTCAAAAGTGTGTTTTTGTGTGTGTGTGTGTGTGTGTGTGTGTGTGTGTGTGTGCATGTGTTCTTGTCTCTCCATCAATCAATATCTAATCAGGTATATTGATCAGTGAATTGCTTGGTTATGACAACATTATTCTGTCAATCTGAAAGTATCCATAATGATCTGATTAGATGGAAAAATGAAGGGATGGCAAGAGGGAGAAAGTCATTAAGGAGGGAAAGGGGGGGAAGGTGAAAGAGAGATACAGATACAGAGTAGGAGAGAAATAGAACAGCCACAGGGAGGGAAGTTCTTAAGCTTCACATTGTAGTTAGAGAAAATTCATCTAGTTTTACCATTTAAAAAAATATTTTTTTCTGAACTGAACAAGCCTAAGTACAACATATTTTCCTCCCTGAGAGAAGAGATTTTTCTCACTTTTGTTTCTACCCTTCTTTCCTCCGTAACCAAGGACAGATGAGGAGCATCACTAAGGTTACCATATCCATGACAACCTCTCCCGCTGCTATTATTGGGCATGTCGTCAAGGAGACAGAGCAGCACATTATGGGATGCAGACAGAAATAGAAATCATGTACTAGAAGCAATACAATAGATCTCTGGTATTACATAAGAAAGACCTGCGCAAATCTAGTGAGGCGGCGCCATATTGATTCTAAAACTCAGGCTCAATCTAACTTAGAGTGGGGGGTAAATATGAACAGCATAATCACTATACTGAACTAGTCATGATGCAGCTGTTTTGAGCTTATACCTCATTGAAAGATATATATAAGCCTGTAGTTTATTTGCAAATATTAAAAACTGGCAAAAAATGGTAGGAAATAAAAAGAAACTGTGCAGGTGAGCAAACAAAACCACCAGGGGCTTGGCACAATGTGTCACCCCAAATTACAAAACTAATGACAACAATACTTAAAAGGGGAACGATGCAGTTTTTTTAGCTTAATTTACCTAAACTGAACAGCTTCGAGTCATTGGAATGGTTACAGTATATGACTTTTTCGAGTTGAATGCTGGTCCTCTCGCTCCCCTTAGCGCCTGTGAGCCGAAAACACCCTTACAACTTGCAGCGGACAAGTTGCCAAATTCAGATTCAGGAAGTATCGCGTGATAGCAGGTCTCGCAATGTAACGAATTGCTTCATGGCACTGCACACATGCGCTCATTCAGAAACCGGCTAACAAGGTAGCGATGGAGTTTTTCACACTATTGTCATGGGTGAGCTGGCTAAAAGAAGCAGAAAGCTAGGAAAACATTGTCGGAGGAACAGAGAAAGAGGAAATGGCAAACTGACCGAGGAGTCAGACACAAGTAAACATAATAGCTGCCAAATACCTATTCGAAGCTGTAAGGGAAGCTCTATAGAGAAACCTGCGAGCAAAAATGTGAAATAGCACAGTAAGTTTTGATGCAAGGAACATTTAAAACCCCTGCAGCTCAAACTCAAATTATAATTAATGAGAGGGTGACCTCACAGTTTGTAGAAGGTGAATGCAAACGTAACACTGTAACTTAATAGTGTAAAGACATTCAAAAGTGTGTCAGGTTTCCTACTGGTAAGACAATAACGTCACAGGAGTCATTTGGTCTGTTAAAGTGTGCTTAAGCAGAACAGTCACTGTGAGCAGCTCTGGATAAACCCATCATTCAAATGATTTAAATGTCAATATATGTGATATGAGAATCACAATAGACACTATGGCAAATTAACAATGAGACGTAAGATGGATTCTGGTAGTTTGGAGTTTAATCACTGCCTTGCAAAAACAATAAAAGAACTGAATAAGGTCAATTGTCAAAGTAAATAAATATTGAAAGACAAAGGTAAAACAATGTAAGATTCACTCCTGGCAATGCCAGAGGAAAGTTTTTTTTTTTTAAATGTTATGTTTTCACTCTGACTTATGATTGGTACATAACAAAAGCGTTTAGTTTTACACATATGTATATAAATATAGAGCTTTAAAATATTTACAATGACACCCCCATTATGAGGCTGCACAAGTAGTTGAAACGGAAAGTAGACATATAGTTCTCCTACTTTCCCCTTCCTTCCCCACAAAAGAATATGTTTGTAATTTGTATACTTGATAATACCACACACATCCACACAAGAAGAAACACACACACACACACACACACACAGAGATACATGGTTGAAACGTTATTTAAGCCTATAGTCCATTCTGTACACTGCTTCCTGTCTGTCAGAAGGTTATAAAACTAATTGACCACAGCTGTGGTGGTGGTGAGTAGGTTGAGTATGTGCGTGTGTGTGTGTGTGTGTGTGTGTGTGTGTGTGTGTGTGTGTGTGTGTATTAAAATGTGGCATTAAAATTCTCCTCATGGTGTTGACAGACATGGAGAGACTGTAGACTTACTGTTATCCAGTCTAGACTGTCCAGTGAAAACATAAATAAATTACACACTAAGCATTACTTTTTGTCAATGCAATGCTCTACCATACTTTTATTTTTTGCGAAAAGTCAATATTTACACAGAATACTCACTATATTTCTGGTACGACCTTAAATGGATGTGCTATCATCTATGGACATGTTGCCATGTGAATGGGCACATTACAAAGTCCACATACAAACACACTACAGGCAAAGAAAGAAAGAAAGAAACAACGAAAGAAAGAAAGAAAGAAAGAAAGAAAGAAAGAAACAACGAAAGAAAGAAAGAAAGAAACAAAAGAAAGAAACAACGAAAGAAAGAAACAACGAAAGACAGAGTGACAGATGCTGCATGGCCTCAGACGGATTAGTGTCCTCACACTAATACACTGGCATCATACATCTGCAAGCTCACACACACACACACACACACACACACACACACACACAAATTGTACAGATACGTATATGTAATCATTAATTTGCAGCCCTGTGACTGACTGGTGATCTGCCCACGGTAAATACCACCTCTTACCCAATGTCAGCTGGGATTGGCATTTCCTCAAGGATAGCTAATGGATGGATGGATGGATGGATGGATGGATGGATGGATGGATGGATGGATGGATGGATGGATGGATGGATGGATGGATGGATGGATGGATGGATGGATGGATGGATGGATGGATGGATGGATGGATGGATGGATGGATGGATGGATGGATGGATGGATGGATGGATATTGATTTATATAACCACAAAGCAACACACTGCTTTACACACACACGGCACACACACATACACACCTTGGTGAGTGGCCAGGTTGAGGTAATTAGATAAGAGGTTTGGCAAGAAGCATTCAGAAAATCTGAGTTTCAAAGCAACAGATGTCTTTGTTTTGTACGAAAAATTGTTTTCAAATTATACTACGTTTAGTAGGCTACATTACACAAGATGACATTTTGGCAACCACAGAATCATTCCTCAATCAAAACAACTATTTTCTCCTTCCAAAAAGATTCTGTTGCCCACAAGAAAATTATGCATTGCCTTTGATTGAAATCAACTCACATGGCTTTATTTCATATAACTGAAGAGCCCTCGGTCAAAATAACTGAAACCCTCCATTTTCTTCAGGCTTCAAAGTGGAACATATTAATCAACAGCTCTGATGTATCCAACCATCAATGATAAAACAAAGGATGCTCAAAGAAGGTATTATTCAAAGAAAGGTATATTCTTTTTTTACTCCCCACTTCTTGTTTCCTCCTGGTCCAATCATTATTTCCTCCACTGTCTTTCACTCCTTTCCCTCCACACAATAAATCCAGTCTTCCAGGATTTGAAAAAAAAAACCCAATGAGCCAAACAGTTACTTAAACCCGCAACTGGTGGAGTAAAAAGAGAGGGTGCGCAAATTTAACTGCTAAATATTGTAGATAACTCACCAGGTTGGAGTTTGTGGCGTTTGAGTCATCCTCAGGGAAGGGGATGTAGACGGCTAAGGCCACACAGTTGGCGAAAATGGTCATCAGGATGATGATCTCAAACGGTCTGAAAGGAGGGTTAAGAAATACACACAAAACACAAGTATAGAGACATTTACACAGTAGAGATCATCTACTGTTCTTGGATACTCTTAACTGTCAATTGTCAATTGAGGACAGGTCAAAATATTTGTGTCTAATTCTAATGCTGCTGATCTTGGGTCATAGCAATAGGTATTGTGATCATGTGGTGCTACATAAGCAATCATTGCTGGAAGTTTTTTTTAGGCAAGTTTGTGAACTGCTTCTGTTTTAGACCATGGCTGTTTGTTAATTAGTGTTCATTCTGTTTGCGTTTCTCCGTGGAAACCATTTTGATACTGTTTTGAATCAAGTCTAATTACCCTCTGGTCTATTTTGGACCAGGTCTGCCTGCGTTCAGGACCCTTTTGGATTGGGCCTCTTTTTAAAACTATAAATCTTTATATGTCAGGTTCAAGGTAGGTTTTTAATGATCTATTAAAACCTCTAGTACACAGTACAAAAAAATACTGACTCACTGACATCTGACCTTCCAGAATAGAAAGGTCTTCATATCAGGCATGTTATTTTAACAAAATGTTATTTTTAAACAAGCTAATTTGTCCTTACATAAGCAGAGGTATATATACACACATAGCAGAGTGCACAAGCAGTGTACGCAATGAGAGAGATCAAAGCTGAGTTTGCCTTTGCGTTAACAATAAGACATATTGGGTCACTTAGGAACCTCTGTGTGTGTACAAGAGGGGGTAGAGCGAGAGTGTGCATGTCCTAATATGGGTGTGTCGAGAAGCAGGCCTGTCGCGTGGAAGACAGGATGTAGACATAGAAAGAGTGAGAGCAAAATGGAATGAGAGAGAGGAGAGACACAGAAGGTTTTTTATATGGAACGGTCCTTGAGAGGGGAGTGACCTCATTATTTTTGGCCTCAGAGAGAGAGGGAGAGATGCAAAGGGAGAGAATCGAGAGTCGAAGGAGAGTGAGAGAAGGAGGGAGAGAGAGAATGTGAAGGAGAGATAAAGGAGGTCTGGTTTTCATCAACACAATTACTAACTGCCACTTCTGTCACCTCCCTCCAACCTCTTTTTGCTCTCCCTCTGCACTCTTCTTCTATTCCTTCCTTACTCCCTTCCTTTCTTCTTTCTCTTTTGGCTGCATGTCAAATTAGTCTAGACTCCAGATTGTGTTGTATAACGTAAACAGCAATGTACTGATGAGTTACATCAGAAGTTCAAACTAATGTACACTTTTAGCTGATATTCAAGTTCAACACATCATACCATGAATTCAGGCTTTTGCTGCACTAAATCTGACTTATCAGGAGTTTTTACCAACACGAGTGACAGTTTTCACAGGTGACAAACCAATAAGGGATCCTAGTTGCTGCTTAGAGTCTACGTTTTGCCATGACCAAAAGAGAGAGCTAGCAGCAGTCAATTACAGTCACCAAATTAGAAGAAAAAGGGAAAAGTGCAAAAAGTAATTGATCTCTATTTTCCAAAGACAAATTTTCATTTGTTGCTGTAACTTCAATTTGATCCTGGTTACCTACTTGGAAATATGGCAGCTAAAAGACACCAACATAACCTTCTGGGCAGCTTAAGTTCCCACTTCAGCTGGTCATCCTCATTACATTTAGAAATAGATTGAAACTGACATTTTTGTTTTCCAATTCCTACTCCACCACAAGGCCTTGAACACTTGAGTTTCTAAAGTTGAGTAAATATACCACCTTACAATCTCAACTCGACAAAGACTTGTCGTTAGCTAAAACCACATCTCCAATTTGTTAGTGCACTTTTTGTGTTTTTACTGGTGCCCAATAATTACCCATTTCAATTTCTAATAGGTTTGACTGCAGATGATATATGGAATTGTCTTGACCAATTAGTTTTAGTTAGTTTAAATAAAACTCCAGCCAATCTTGCTGTGTGTGTGACCCCTCTAGAAACAGACCTGCCATCTATTCTAGAGCTTTAACTACCGTTTTAGAAATAGCCCTGCAGACAGAAATGGCGAGAGGGAGAAAGCACAAATCTTAAATCTTTTTTTATGGTAGAACTATTACTTAGTTTATGTTTGGATTAAGGATTGACCCTTGAACATCATTGGCCACAAGATCATTCAGCATGGGACCAAAATGCATCAAATTTAATCACTCACATGCAGGGATGCACAGAATAACAGGCCTGTGTCCCATTCTGGGTTTCTGACCCATAATTTTAAAAGCCCTTGAGGTCTGCTTCAATCAGCATTGTAATATATTTACTGGGCTGTTGGGTCTGAGTAAATCATCAAAACAAGTACCAAGTCTATTAATAATGTACATTAATCAGCATAACAATAGCAAATATCCATCTCTAACGGCATATAAATATTAGTGGTCAGAATTCTGCCAAAGGCTAATTGGGGGGATTGACTCTGACAGCTTTAGAAAAAACGACAATAAATAAAATAAAATTGAAATAAGCATCCAGTTAGTTCAGCAGGTTTTATATCTGACTGATATGAGTGAGTATTTGCCACGGTGCTACTGTCTGGGGCCATATTGGAATTTAACATATATATTCAGCATTTTGATCAGCTAACTGTATGCTTACGACAAATTGTCACACTGGGACTGCATCCACAATGCTGTTATTTTCTAAAAAACTCTGGTGTTCAGCAATCACCTCACATATCCACCACATGCAGCTCACAATAACACAGATAACCACTTATCTTGACATACCCAAATAAGAAAACAGGGACATACTGATAGTATCTGGAAAAGCGAGCGCAACACTCTTCTGTGCTATGCTGAGAATATTTATCCGTCTTCCTGATTGAGTTGAAAATACATACAAATGGTGTAACCCCTCGTGTGACCTGATATAGTCTGTTAGCTAGGAAACAGAGTGTGTGTGTGTGTGTGTGTGTGTGTGTGTGTGTGTAAATGCACTCAATGACACCTTTTCAAAATTACCACTTAGTGTGATTTCATATAGAGAACATGGTAGTTAGCCTCACTGTCTCTTTGTCTCTCACGCTGACCTTACAATGTGCAGGTAATGCTTAAATGATATAATTACACAGCATGTGAGAGTGTTGTCTGTGTGGTTCCATCGTCATCTGTGTGCAAGTATGTGCCTGTCAACAGTGTTTATGTGTGTGTTCTGTAATCTAAGTGCGTGTTTGCTTGCATGTGCGAGCTCAGACAGGCCCCCAATTGACCTGTTGAGAGCAGTAGCTGTTGTCATGGCAACAGAGGAGGAAGAGAGGAAGATTTTGGATCAGCTATCTCAAGAGGCAGAGGTACTCTATACAGAACACACACACACACACACACACACACACACTAATGAATAACAGTGACACATGAAGGCAAAAGTACACACATTCACAGGACCCACGTATACAGTACAGAGCAGTCACCCACAGACTACTTTTCAAAAGCATTCTGTGTTTAAGCAGGCCCAAAAGGACCTCCCAAAGTAGAATGGTTAGATAGAGAAGCAGGCGGAAAGAGTGACAGTTTGATCTGGATTTTGAAACTAGTGAAAGACAACATTTACTGCCATTTTTAAACTGTTCTATTCCCTCCATGTTTATTTTTTTGTGGCTCAAAATCCATGCTGTTCACTTCTTCCTCTTCTGGTCTCTCCCCAAAAAGCCCTCTTTAATGTCCCTCGTCTTTCCTTTACTCATCTCATTCCCTCACCTTTTTCTCTCCGTCACTCTCATCTTCCACTCCTTTAGAGCTGTTTAAATGAATGATGCTGGGAATTGTGGGTAATGATCTGAACGCTCATCAGTCAATGAATGGGTGAGATAGTTCGCGTGACCCTGAGAGTTCATGCATGCTTTCTCCCATTTTCTTTTTTAACATAAGCACAGCTGGACGGAGTAGTTTAAAGTCTACCATTGACATTGTGCCTTTTAATAATTACTATAAATACAAAAGGTGGTCAGAAGGATCATTTGCCTGCATCTATCACTTTAACACACAGAGGGAGATTACACACACACACACTTTAAGGGACAGGGCTGTTCCCATGGGAAATTTTGGGTTGTTTTTAAGAACGTCTTTTGATTGAGCGATATGCATGGTGGACTCAAGAGACCAAATGAAAAATTTATTATAAAAATAAAAGTTATTTTGTGGTTATTTGACAAATATTTACGTCACCAAGAATTATGCCATCATTTATTACTGGATTTTTTTTAAATACTATTTCTGTGAGAGTATCTTAGCAGCAGGAAATCCAATAGAAAAATCCTTTCAATCTATCTTATTTAAAGTAAAAAAAAAAAAAACAAGTTGTATGATTATGACAAACAAACAAATTGACCATTTTTTACAGTACTTCACCTCATTATAGCCTACAATGTTATTAACTCTGATTTATTCTAATGTGATAATTTCCTTATGCAACCCTCTTTAAACACACAAACTCACATACAGTAATGCAAATGTACAGTAATAAACAATTCTCTCTGCCTTCCATTTCTCTCTTTTCCTCCCTCATTATTCCCCCATCCTCTCTCCTCTCCTCCCCTCACTCATTACTGTATTTGCACTCCCCCTGCTCTGTCATTTTTCTAGTTTACTTTTCCCATCCTCCCCTCCATCCTTCCTCAGCTAATCTGATCCATCATCTCTCCTGTCGACATCCATGTCCTGCCCACGTCCCTGCCCTTCTCATCCCCCCAACCCCTCCGTTTCCTTTTCTTCTCTCCCTCTCAGGACGAGAGTGACTGTGCTCTTGCTGAGTTAATGCTCATGTGGACCCTCTCCTATTAAAGATCACTTTGACTGTGACAGTGACCATTTCTGCCTCTTTCCCTTTCTCCCTCCATCTCACCCTAAGGAAAAACCAAGTCATTACGTTCAGCAGCTTAAAACACAGAAGAAAAAAAGGAAGGGTAGAAAGGAAAGACGGGTGGAGGAACAGTGGGAATAAAGGGATTTGGATGGACAGAGGGAGGGACAGACGGATAATAAATGGCAAAGCAAAGGAGGAATAGAGGGATGGGTGGACCTGGGGGAGAGAGAATGAATGCAGTTAGGAAGAGCTAGGGGAAAAACATATGCTGGGAGAGGTGTGAAGGAGGGATGAAAATGACATGTGTTTTATCCTCCTGTGAGAAAAGAATGTGAGATGAAAGAGGGAGAAGAGAAAGAGAGAGGACGGACAGAGGAAGAGGAGAAAGGATAAAGACGAGTGGAGAGCAGAGGATCACACTCAGGGAGACACCACAAAAGAAGAGATTGACTAAGAAGGAAAGAGAAGAAGGGATAGAAGAGAGGGAAGAGGGACATTAAACAAAAGAGGAAGGGTGATGCATTCTTAACATGTTTATGTCCTTCCTTTTGTATGCCCTCTTTTCCTAATTGCCATTATTTACTTTTATCCATGCTATGGCGTGTTTCTATAAATCCATTCCACATGGGATGCAATGTGGTAATATACATTGCACATTGTATTACAGCACAGTACATTACATTACAGTATTTGTGAGATTTGAATGGAAATATGTGTATTTCACTGGGTTTGGCTCTTCTTCTCGTTTGGCTACTCAAAATCGTTTTTAGTAGCAAAAATATTGTCCTGCCAAACCTGTAATTGGCCTTCATATTAAAAGCAAACCATATAATTTGAATGGATCATCAGATCAGATTTGTACGGTACAATAAATGCTTTTAACATTGCAACATTAAGGATTTTAACAATTCTCTCACCTCTAATGATGTATTCCTCTATTTACTCCATTTAAGATAGCACCAGCGCCAAATCTTTTGCATTTTTTAGGTTATTGCTCGTTGATTAACTGTTCATTCTTAGTTGCATCAAGGTAGGTTGTTCCACATTTGCCAGATTTGAATGTTCTGAAGGAAGGCAACCTAAACCAAAACCTGTAACTTAGAACTAGGATCTTAAGAGGATAGATTCAGAACAGGGTTCTTTGCTGCAGCCTTTCCAACGAAAGTGAATCAACAGAGAACGTCAGGTGTCCACCTTTAAAAACATGACACCTTCTAGAAAGTGAAACATGTTGCGTGTTATTCCATATCAGAAAAAGTATAAAAACAAATCTCCACTTATAGTTAGTTAAAGGATACTTCCACTCCACGATGCTGATGCAGGCCCTGCGGATGGGGTTCTTGAGTGTGAGACAGAGTAGTGCCCGAGGCGGCCTTGTGGCTGTCGTCGTTGTCTGTTTCTTGGGCTTAGAGCTATAGTGTTGTCTCTTCCTTTGCGTGGAGCTGGCCGTGGAGATGGGCCCGCCCCCTCCCGACCCAAGCCCCGCCCCTCCGCCCGATGCGGCGTTGCCCATCATCTTCGCCTGCCGTGCAGCGTCGATGGCCGCCTGCCAGCTCAGGGCTGCCCCCGGTGTGGCGATGTGCTCCGGGGCCAGGCCCACCACCCCTAACCCGTGGTTGACCCCGCCCCCTCCTCCACCGTGGTCACCATGGCTACCACTTCCACTGTGCTCGTTGCTCAGGACGGGGGGAGGAAGGGGGGGAGGAGGAGAGTAGTCGGAGCCTTGAATGGAGAGAAGTAGGAAGAAGAAAGAAGAGAGGAGAAAGAAAGTTAGCAAACAACAATTCACTTCTTTCAGTCAGTAAGTGATACACTTGATTTAGGACATTACACATGGTCCCCTTGGTTGATACAGTGTTTCAATTTTCTACAGTTTGGAAGTTTAGTTTGGAGGCTTCAATGGTGTTTGAGTTTTTGATAGATAAGCTAGTGAGTCAATTTTTTCAGACACTGTCTCTCCCTGTAGAATAGATGATGACTAACATACTCCCATCTGTCAAGCAAGTACAACAGAGCTAACTGTGTGCGGTTTAGTTCCTCAGCATATTGTATAGGTTATACAGTCCATTCACTTTGTGTCAACACACACTCAACACCACTCATCAGCAACTACGGGCTGGTGTAATGATAATTTTCTGTGCTAACATTACATAATTATCATTTTCACAACTCTTTATCAGTAGGCCTACTTTTAAAGGCAGCTTTAAATAAAATCTTGTTGTACCACACTTCCTCTTTTTCTTTAGCGTAGAGGCAGATGATGTAAATCCTAATGCATTACAGTAGGAAAGCATTTTAAATGTTGTAGATTTTGCAACATTTAGAACCACACAAATTACTTTGTCATAAATCAAGGCTAACATCTTCATGCAGTCAAAAACTTGGTTGGTATAATGGTATAATGACAACAGTCACAGAGTCATACATTTACTTAGTGGGGAAAAAGTCTGAGAATAGAATTGCAAGACTCCAGACTGCAATTGTACGTAGTGGAATAAAATGAAAGAATGTTAGAGACAAATGAAAGACAGAATTACAATAATCTCAGTGAGATTACATAGTGAGTAAAAGTAAGAGAGCAGATTATCCATACTGTATGCTTAGCCAGATGAAAGACAGTTACAATATCCTCTCAGCTCCTCCTTCCCTCTGACATCTGAACAAGGATTCCACAAATGCTCTCACCATGCAGTAGATTACACACTATGTGAAACCATGTAGCCTTTTCAGGTTTAAGACAACATACATTTGTGCTAATTTTGTGTCAACAATTATTATTCCTGACAATGGAGAAGAATTGCATTGCTTAATGGTAACTACAGTTTATTTATGAAACTAAGAAGTCCCAGCTACTGATGCTATCAAACCAACAGTTTATAAGGGACACCTTTGCTTCAAAAACAAGTGTTTTAGGATAGAATCACTTGTTGTGTTCATTTTAATACAATGTATACAGTTACAAGTTGGTCGCATACAGTAAGAAAACCTTAATCTTGGCTGTAACAGTACTACATCTACAGTATTAACACCAATGCATTGAGCAAATTATTAATATGCTAATTTCAGTTACATTTGACCAAATGTATTTCCAAATGTCAAATTCACAAATCCTGTAAATGCAAAGCTACTCTTGGGAGAACAGGAATGCAAAACTTTAAACCCCCACACCGTAAAGTTAATCCAACCTGTGCTGCCACAACAGAGATAGGGAGAGAGAGAGAGAGAGAGAGAGAGAGAGAGAGATGCAGAGGTTAGAGAGAAGAGGCGGAGAGAATTACCCTATGCTAGTATGATTACAGGGTAGAATATCCACTGAAATCCCATTCCTCTCACTTCAGAGTTGTTTCTTCATATAAACTCACAGCCTGAGGGCACACATTACATCATATCCTGAGTTGTAACTATATCACATGTACATACATCCCAGAAGCATCTAACTTCACATGCTGTGTTTACAGTCTCATACTGAGATATATCATCCCAAAAGTACTAAAGCCTGATGTGTCTGAAGTGTGATTTTATTGAGAAACACAGTTGTTCAATTTGCAGTGGGGAAATATTCAAAAGTAAAAGCAATAGGCCTAGCAGTAGCCTACTGCTATTTAAAAAAAAAAAAAAAAACTATTACAGGTAACAGTGCTGCATCCAAACTAAGACTAAAACTAGAGATTTATCAGCAAAATGTACAGTACTTTAATACGAAGAGAGGTGCAGATTAAAAGCACAGGTGTTACAGCACATTAATGATGCCATGAAAATGTGACATGGGCCAATATGCACAATAGGATCATTAATTTAATTATTAACACCTGTGTTTTCCGTACTATACATGTCGAAGTTCCGTGAAAAAGGCCTTTTATGAAGCAGATGGGTATACGTGCCTAACCCTATCCTAACCTAACCTTAACCACTCGAGGTCAAATGCCTAACCCTAACTGCTTAGAGCGGGTTTGTGGGCCACTAAACTGCACGTATGCCACATAGATACATATAATACTTACATATACCAGATTTTTAGTTGTTTAGAGAGAACATTTTGATCTGGAACGTAAACAGTAACGTTAGCTGTCAAATAATTTGAGTAACCTTAAGTTACAATATTTGTCTCTGTAACTGAAGTAACGATTTAAAAAAATAAAGTACACGAACTTCAAAATTGCTCTTGAGTAGGGTAGCTACATGTGTAACTATATGCTGCTTACTATCTAGGTAGGTACATTAGCGTTATACAACGGAAATGTTTAGAAATGAGTAGTTAAAAACTAGCCAGCATGGTGTTTAGCCATCAGCAGCTAGCTTAGCCCCGGTGACCAGAAGCAAAAAGTGATACAACAAAACAAACACGTCAAACGAGACAATAAACAAACCTGTTATCTTAACACTACAGGACGTGTAAACGGAACAATAAAGAAAAAGACAGGTACCGGATGGCCTCTTCCTCTTCAACGGTAATTGCTGACACGACCCCGCCTCCAGTCCGTGCACCAACCTAACCATCATAGACCAGTCCTCCTGAGCAGGCTAAATAGTTAGCTAAATGTATTTCCCATCAAACAGACAACACAAACGTTACTGACTGACGTGCAACTATAACGCAACTGTCACATTAAAATTACAATCCCTTACACTACTTCTTATTGGAAAAGTGATAATATCTCTCCAACTAATGAATATTGATTAACAGCACGGTTTTAGGGCTTATAGCTCCCCAAGGCAAGCACCTGCCCACTGTCTGCAGCCCATTGACTGTATGCCATTTTATACAGTCTATGGTGCAGCCAGACGGTAAACCAGACAGCAGCCAGCTTGCACTGATCATGAGGGCACCTCAACATGGAACTCTATTTCATCAAATGGCCTTTCAATAATTTTAGTTTTAGTTTAATAGCCTACCTGATTCATATAATTAGAATTTCATATGACTTGTTTTATTGACTGGTTTTACTACTGTAATGTGTCCTTTATTTCTGTTCTATGTTAAGCACATTTTAATATTTGTTTAAATAACTGCTATATAAATGCACTTTATTATTTTCATTACAGCTAAAAAACTGGAACGCTGATCTTAAAACAAATGCAATTAACAACAACAACACAAGATATGTCTGTACATTTTTAGGAGCTGTGTCCTTTGAATACAGCGGTAATCTTCAAGGAGGTGTTCTATAGATTCATCAGCGGTAAAAACACTTGGTATCATGCAGCTGTGCCTTACAAGAAATACCACTGTGGTTTCAATTTGGAGCATTTCATGACTTACACTGGGATGGAACTGTGTTTTCCATGTTTTCTCTAAACTCTGTGATTTTTTTAAGCAGAGAACCTTCATCATACATGCACACATACACTCAGGCTCTGCATATTGTTCCAGATGATTCTCTATACTGGAAAATAAGTTTCTCTTTCTTTTCACCATCAACAACTTTGCTAAACTCTTAACACAGTTAGCACAAAATCTGTTTGTGTAGTCTATACAATTAACGCATTTCTTGTTGGTTTTGACACAAAATGCATACAATTAACACACAATTTAAAATCTTTTAGAAACAAGCTTAACCAAGACCAAAAATGTTAAATGTAGCAAGGCTTCAAGAGAAACTGCAGTGTAAAACCCAATCTATGGTCAATACCATATACTATTATCTATTGTATAAGGGCAGACCTGACACAAAAAATAATGCAGTTTCTGTAATTCCACCTGATATTAGTATTTATATGACAGTGTTCAATGACTGACTAAATGTTCCTGTTGGGAGAGAACATGTCTTAGTGTTTTAGAAGAATAATGTGTTTTGAGACATGTTTGCAGTGTTTTGGTAGACATAGTGTGTTGCGTTATTGTATTTTGAAAATTAGTGTTGGCGTTTGGTTTACAATGTGTGATTTTGAGCATGAAGTGAACTGTTTTGCCAGTTGGGTGTTGTAGGTGTGTGGGTGCGTTTAGAAAAATTGTTTAAAGTACTGAAAAAATTGCAGTTGTAAAAAAAACTGTAATATCTGCTTCCTGGCTGCTGTTGCACATCATCTTCTCTTGCTTTTGCTCACTATCTCTTACAAACACACACATACACAAACACACACATAATCACTTTTAGCATATTGTACTGCTGCATGATCAGTTTATCTCACACTGCCGGCCCCTCTGGTGTACCCCACTGAGAGAGAGAGAGAGAGAGAGAGAGAGAGAGTGTGAGTGAGTGAGTGAGTGAGTGTGTGTGTGTGTGTGTGTGTGTGAGGAGAGTAAAACTTTAATATTACTGAGCTTACTAATCTGTCTGTCTGACCGTGTGTCTCTCTGTGTTTCCGTCCCGTGCATGCCCATTCCTGTTGTGTGTGTTGTATGATAGACTGTGCGCTGATGTGAATGACTATAATCCCATTAGCAGCTCTTTATTTTGCAGGGGGAAAAAAAGTGGAAATAGGATTCGGACTGAAGGGGAGAGGGAAGAGTAGGGGAGGATGAAGCAATTGAAAAAGAGAAGGAAAGAGGATGAACAAGAGGTGATGCAGGAGGGAGGGAAGTGAATATACTGTGGCAAGAGGGTGGTAAGAGGATGGAGAGACAAACAGAGAGGATAAATATGGGGAAACAAATACAGACAAGAAAAAGAGGAGGAAACAGGAGGAGGTGATTAAAATTTAGTAGGAGCAGAAAAAAAGAGGAAAAATTAGAAGAATTGGTGGAGGGCTAGGGTGCTTAACAACAAGTAACAAGACTTAATCCAATAATTTATCCATCCATCATATGACTTTGCAGCTGAAAATTCCCTCTTATAGTATTACATAACATCAATGAAGTCAATGATTTTCACAGTTTTTCAGTCAATCAGTGGCTGCTCTACTTCAATCAATGTAATTAGTACTACATTTGATATATAGGTCTAATAGTACAATACAGTAAATACTACACATTAGTGTTCTTAAAGTTTTGCTGATAATAGCTATACTAGTGCGACTAAAAAAAAGATTATCGCATACATTTTTATTTGATCATTTTATAGCAGACATTGTAACATATTATCGTAGGGAAAGCACAGGTGCTAGTAATAACACTCAGCATTGGGGTTTCACATGATGATCATGATGATGAGTTGAACCAATGAGAGTTGGGTATAAAGTGGTGCTCCACACCTGATGCTAATTAGTCAATAATTGATGGTTAACATAATGGATGATAGGCCTTTTTCACAGCAAATTTGCCATAGGAAAAGCATGGGTGTTACTAATGAAATATACAATAGATCTGTTATATTGGGTCCCTGAGCCATGACAGTGAGCCAGCATGCAGATTCTAAGACCTTGATTCATTTTCATTATTTACTCCTGTGCTTTTCCTTTTGTGACAAGTCGAAATGTCTTCTCTGAAAAAAGTTCTCCTTTTTACCTTGTTGCCCCAGTTAAGGTGAAATATGTATTTGTACTACCGCTATGTATATGATCTTTATAATAATAAACTAGAACTGAGCTTTTGTCAAGGATAGATCTCATCAATATGAAGAGAGCAAAATGTGTTATGATGCTTTAGATATTTGTCCATACACTGTAAAGACAGTTGGCATTCACTGTAACTGAACTATAAGTGAACCTAACTGAGCTGAACTTCAATAAGAACTGCACTGCAGAGTGTAATGAGCTGTGATACAAACTCAAGTCAGTAGAACTGTTATCTACTTAATGATAAAGACTCGGAATAGATGCTATCACTGCAACTCCAAGCACTCTGCCATAAAATGTCATTGCTACACACACACACACACACACACACACACACACACACTACACATTGTTCAGCTTAATATTGCTTACCAACAAAAGTCAGTTCCAGTATAAATCACAGCAGCAAAAAAATCCTTACAGAAGGATTTTTAAAAAACTCAGTCAGTCTTCCAAAGTCCGTTCTGGATCGACCAGATAACACAGTGAAGAGGACCAATCAGATTATCCCACCCTAAATCACTCCCTCACATCATCTCCTCTGCGTGCCCTTCTCCTTTTTATCTTTTTCTTCACTCACGCCTACCTCATTTTTCATCCTCTCCCTCCATCTGCTTTTCCTTCTCCTTCTCACTCGTCCCAAAAGGGAGCTATTTGGGTGGACAGTGATGATGTTATTATCAGTCAATTAACTGATGATGACACCTGATCAGACACTAATTAATGGGGGATGCACACATGCAGCCACACACACTAAGGGCCTGCACCTTGCTGCAGCTCTAATTCGAAATATAAAAAGCTAATCTTATTAACAGCCTTACTGATGTCCAGAAAACTGGGCCTGACCAATGGTCTTTTTTTCCAGCACGTCTGGATTCCACAAGACACAGTCCTGTCATCTGCCATCCCAGCTGAACAGTCGTTTATTTGAAATGATGACCTTCTTTTGCTGTACATCTTTTCCCTTCTTCTTCCCTCTAGTTTTGCATCTTCTTTATCCTCTTCTTCTGCTTCTTCTTCTTCCCCACAAAATCTTTCCCCTCCTCATCCCTCCCTACCTATTAACAATCACCCTCCCTCCTCTGCTCACTACCTCTCTTCTTCTTCTTCTTCTTCCCTCTTTTCTTTCTAATCTAGATAGCTGTCACTCCCTCCGTTGCCTCTTCAGCATCGGACAAGTTCATTTTCAGCCACGCATCCTTTTTCCTTTCCTCCATCAATCTACCCCTCCTCATCTCCCCATTTTTCTTGATCTCTCTTGCTTCGCTGCTTCTCACTATTTTTCCCATCACTTCCCTCTCTGTCATTTTCAAATAGCTGACAATTATTCTCT
The DNA here is from genome assembly GCA_013375575.1 of Percina caprodes. Lineage (NCBI taxonomy): Eukaryota > Metazoa > Chordata > Actinopteri > Perciformes > Percidae > Percina > Percina caprodes. Next base: position 59,844 of record JABXJD010000086.1, read on the forward strand.
CTCTTGCTCTCTACCACCTAGTTAGCCAGGAAAAAAGCAGCTAGTCTATCGCCAATCTGATGCAGATAACTGCTTCTTTACTGCCTTTAACAACCACTTTAAGATATTGATTTAGACTCAAATAAAACGACATAATGGAGGTGAACTTGTTTCATTTTTTGGCATAAATTGTGATTGCCACTGCTTCTTTGTTTTCTGCTGCTTGTTTATCATCTCATCATGTTTCACCTTCATTATCATTGTCATCATAAATACCGGTTGTGAGCTACTATTTGTGTTCAGTTTATGTGTTATAAACTCCCTTACACACACACACACATGCACAGAGTGTCTGCACGTTGCACAAATCCAAAAGCAGTCTAAAAGGCTTGTCTGTATCAGTTGTGTACATGTGCATGAATTTTGTATGCTACATACCCCATGTGGGTGTCTCTCATTTGTATCTCTCTCACTTTGTCCATATGTGCCCATTACCCGGCCGAGTGAGCACACCACACAGACACACCTGCTCCCCACAATGAGCACACATTCACACACATGAAAGTTCACACATGCGTGTGTGCGCACACACACTTCCATTTATACACCTGCTCACCTTGAAAGACAAGACACACATACACCTGCTCCCCATTGATCTATGACCCTCCAACAGACAATGACAGTACACTCACACAAACAAAAAACACACAGCATATAAGCAGGGCACATTTACTTTTTTGTTATGAATGAGGTCAGTCCAACAACAAAAAATCTACAGGTGTCTCTGGGGCTCAACACTCTAATAGCCACTGTGCTGTTATTGTACTTTTCATTGCGCTGAGCACTGCTTATAAAAACTCTATTTTATATGGATTTATTCATTAAACTGTAACATACTATCTGAAGTGGATATTGAAGTGGAGGGGAAATAAAAAAGTGTGTGCACACCCCTCAACACATAGATAGACACAGATAGATGACAGTAACATGTCCAGGGAATACGTGTGTATAGATCATGCACTGGTGCTCTGTATTCAACAGCACATTGCTCACTGACTTGACTTTCTAGTTTATAGCTCAGCCAAACCTTCATGCTGTGAATCATGGTTCTGAAGCACAGATTGGTGGTTGTATTACTCCCAGGAGGTCAGGGTAGATAGACTGAGTGTCTTTGAAGCATAATGTAAAAAATGGGACTCTAATATATGGATATGTTGTCATAAGGAGTCTTATAACTTTCTGTCCAAAACAATGTTACAACATCAAGGTGGTTGGTTACAAAGCTAAACAATGGTACCTAATGGAAACCAAATAATTTGTCTAATGGTTACATTTTTATTGTATTATTCGATTTCTAATTCTGTTTCTGTCCATATTGTCTGCAGCTTCTGTCCTTTGTTGGATGTGAACCCACCTCATGTAATATAAATCCTCTCAATGGCAGTCTTTTCCACAATAAATGGAAATTAATCAAAGAAGCTCACAGGGACTGTTAAATGTAGCTAATTGTCATTCATCCATATTCAAGTGACAATTGCTATAACAATGACATACTATTGTAAATCCTCAGAGTGCTAACTTTGAGCCACAGATAAGACTGCATGGTTTTAAGCTGTTTAATACTTTGGAAGTCAAGTCAAGTCAAGCCACCCTTTGGCTGAATAGCCTGAGCCAAATCCACCAAAGTCTTATTTTTTCATGACATCTCATGTTGTGAAAACATAAAGCAACAGTCTTATACACTTAAAATCTTTTTTAAAAAAGAAAAGAAACTGACATTACAAACAGCTAAGGATCAAAGATCATCTAAGTAACACACAGTGGAATAACCTGCAAAAAAATGGATGAAAAACCACAGCACTGTATTGTACAAAAATTACTGAGACATTATGCAGTGTCTCCTTTAGATTATTTTAACAGAGGACATGTATCAAATAACTGATAAATAGCAATAAATTAAGTCACTGTTTTGATTTATGACAAAACCAGTGCCAGCCTCTGCATCAGCAGCCCTCTTTGAAACATAAGGAGCTGTGATAGACAGGAAGAATGAATGCGGGGGTGAAGCAAATGAGAGAGAAGAAAGATAAAGAAGATGAGGAAAACAAAGAACTTATGAAAAAAGTGAGCATGAGGAGGAGGAGAGATGAGCAAAAAGTTAGATAGATAGAGATACAGGTTTTGTGGAAGAGGAAAAGCAAGAGAAGGAGGAAGGCTTGTTCACACTGCGCCTCCATGCCGACCTTGCATACACACATATTCACACACAGTGCAGGCAGCAGATATTAATAACTCCATATTAATATTCATCTGCAGTGGAGAGATGTGAGGCCAGCGTAACCCAGATACAAACTGTCTCTCTACCTGTCTCTCTCACAACGATTCCTTCTCCCAGACTTTGTTAGTGATGGGTCCAGCAGGGACATGCATTGTTTGTTAATCCATGATAAATGTTGGCTAGCTTAATTTTCCAGTTTCCCTCTTCTTAACAGTTCTTATTCAATCATTTCCCTCTCCACATCTGACCTTTAGATCAGAAAAGGGCAGAATGGGCTCCTATATTGTATTGCATATCCCATTTAAACAACACTTTCATGCAAAGTGCCTTCCAGTAAAGTTTTTGTATTTATTGTAGTTTTTTGTATGTGTAGTCCAACTGAATGGAACTCCTAACATTAGCAAGGCCATTGCAATGCAAAACCAACTGAGCTGTGCATGACCACCTGTACGTGACAGAATCAAACAGAGTCTGGAATACATGTAGGATGTTTAAGCCTCCGTACATGTACTGTATGTGTCTGATGAATGTTTGTTTTTTTACACAGGGCAACACAATAAGGTACAGGCAATTTAGACAATAAAAGTCATTAGCAAACACGTTATGATTCTTAGCTTTCTTGTCAACATCTAAACTGTCTCCAGAGAATATGAGAATATAGAATCGCAAGCACAAATAAGCTCTGTATGTTTTTACATTACTGCGGCAAAAGAACCTGTCTGCCTCTTCAGATTAGAAACACATTGCAGGCATTGACCAGTAAACTGTCTTTCCCACTTTTTGATTTTCTATCTCCTTTGCTCTCTGTACATGAAATCATAAATAGGCAAAAGTTACCATTAAAGTGCCCATATTATGCTCATTTTCAGGTTCATAATTGTATTTTGAGGTTGTACCAGAATATGTTTACATTTTTTCATTTTTAAAAAACACCATATTTTTGTTGTACTGCACATTGCTGCAGATCCTCTTTTCACCCTGTGTGTTTGGGTCTCTGTTTTAGCTACAGAGTGAGACATCTCACTTCTTTACTATCTTTGTTGGGAGTAGCACATGCACAGTAGCTAGGTAAGATCACATCAGCTAGATAACTCTTTCTCCAACTTTGGTCAGTACAAGGCAGGATTAGCACGGAGACTTCTTCTAAACGAGGGCGCACTTGTGGAATACCTGCAGAACAGGAACATCTAAGAAGTTCTTTTGTAGATTATGGTGAACTAGTGTGTGTAGCAGTGTTTGCCATTGAGCATGCTAGCGCTAGCATGCCACCTTGTAGTGTGACATAGTGATGTAGAAAGCCGTGCAAATTCTGAACAACTCACCCGGAGACTGAAGGCAGAGGACATTCAGAAATGTGTATCTCACTCAAAACAGCATAGATAGTTTTTTTTCCAAGTTTGTATGCGTGTGGAAGCACCAGAGACACAAAATAACACCCTAAATCCCAGAAAAAGTGTTTTTTTTTCATAATATGGACACATTAAGAAAAAAATATTGCCATTTTTGATTTTTATATGTCTGGTCTGAGTGTTAAATTGTTGCATTTGTATTGATTCTACAGCCAGGATTTGAAAATTTCACCAGCCAGAATCCAAAACGCTGATGGATGTCTGCTTTGGCTGCTAACGCTGCTGTTAACGCTGCTGGCTGCTAATGCTGCTGTTTTGGCAGCAAACCAAAACCATCACTTGTGCATTCAATCTCTCACTTCCTCAAGTCATCTTGTAAAAACATACCCATTGATGGTAAAATATGGAACATCAAGTCTGAAACTTTTCCAATTTCCCAGTTTTTCTAGGTGACCCTGGGATTCCTGTAGAGTACATTTTAAATAAAACTTCACTGAGGATAGGTTACCATGGCTAAGGCACTTGGCTGAACATAGCCATCAGCAAACTGTTTAAAAACCAATAGTTGAGCTGCATTTAATGTTCACATTAGAAACAACAATGCTCTTGATCTGCATATAGTTCAACCTTAAAGAACAGCATATTATCAGTTACTTTGGTCTCTTCACTGTTAAAATAGAAGACAGTAATCAAAATTGAAAGAAACATCAAACTTTCAAGGCTGTTTCTTTGCTTTCCTGCTCTGTTGGGGCGTCTACAGTCTTTGCCAAACATGCCAGCAGGACCCGCTGACCCCACTCTCTAAAAAAGACTGCGAAAATGAACAAAGCATGTTTCTACCAACTGGTACAGCTGCTGTGGGGTCAACAAAAGGCTAAAGAAAGCACATGGCTTGTTTAAAAAATGCAACAATAAAACTATAAAAAATTTGCATGGACAAAGTGATTGACTAACACTCTCTCTTCTGCCCTTGAGCAAGGATTGTAACCCTCATTTGCTCCACTGGGATGATCCAGCAGCCAGCGGAGATTGGTTGCACTGCTGCCAAGAGGGTGTGTGTGTGGCTGTATTAATGTAAAGCAGAGCATGGATAAAAATGGTAGTAAACGTTTAAAAAAAAAAAAAGGGGGAAACAGATGCAACCGAGGGTGGCCACATTAGCCTCACTTGAAAGAAAAAGATCCCTGATGATTTTGATTTGATAAAATATTAGTTCAGCTCTGCATTCTAATGGCAATTATAAACTTTAGACATGCTGCAGCCATGTCTGCATATGCTTCTGGAGAACACATAGTACATGATGTACACACACAGAAGACGTTTCTGACAAGCATGTTTGAATGTATTTTATTAGCTTGTTATAATGTTAGCCATATTGCTTTTGTATATTACATGTAACATATTTTGCTGCCTTAACTGTTGACAGATGGCAACATTAAAGTGTTTATAATGGCATTTTAAAGGGAGATTTATATTTACTTTGATACACAAAGTGGGGTAATTTTTTATTTCAACAGCCTATATGGAAAGTTATTTAGGCTAGGCCAAAACAGAGTCAACATTTTGTTTTATTAATTTTGCTCTGCTTACAAAACAACACTGTACACAGCGTTTCTGTACCCATTTTTGCATAGTACAATCAAATTAGACAAATCCTGTTTTCTTTCTCGTTTTAATTCTTACCAATTCTGCCCACTCCAATTTTCTATCATTTAAAACTTGATTAAAACAAACTGTGTCTCAATACTAGCACCTTATTTTGAGGAAACAAAGGCATGTTGTCAAATGTGTTAATAACTTAGTGTACTGCTAGGTCATTAAGAAGAACAGGCAATGAAATTCCTCCTAAAACAATGGTGATTATCAGCAGATGTGTCACAAATACAGATAGCCCGGTAACTATAAACGAAACTGCAATTAACCACTGTTAAGATTCCTTCAATAAAACCTTCATCAACATAGAAGAGGGGAGTCAAGGCGACGCCATTTTACTGTTGAGTCAATATGTGGCCTCACAGGATGTACAGACACATAGTGTGTGTGTTTGTGTGTGTTTGTGTGTGTCTAAGGGATCTCAGAGGAGCCAATATACAGACCCAGAGAAAAGTTGTGGTCTTTCGTAAAACACACCAGGGAACCATCAAATGAAGCACATGTGTCTTTGTGTGTTTCAAAGCGAAGATGACGCACAATACATGTCTAGTCCTCCGAGTGTTTTTATTGTTTAGAACCGTAAAAAAAAAAAGTGTGTGCACATCCGTGAGCACTCCTGTGATTAATTGAAGGGACTACAAAGCAATAAAACGCTAATGAATGTGTTCTCATAGTTTAGCTCGGCAGTCTGGCATTACCGCAGTCTCAGAGGGAGCATTAGGTTTATGACTCAGGCCCTACCCACCCTGCACATCCCCCCATCAGGAGATGTGGGGCCATGGGAACAGAGGTGGGAACTAAGCACCTTTTTAATTTAAGTTGTGCAACAGACTATCAGTGAGGTTAGTCAGTACTGTAGTTCTTTTGTTTTTAAGGAACACGTAGCTCACAGGTTGACAATGTGAGTCTTACTTGAATCTCTGTTACAAACGTCAGATAGGGTATATTTCTAAAGCTGATAAATACTATTCGGAATACTACTGGTCAAATAGACAACACTACCAATCCTAGTTGGATTCTTTGAAATTATATTATACTTTCTTACTGTAACCTTTCACTTGTTTGTCTTGGAATTTTAGAATTGATTTTAAGGTTTTTTTAATTTTCTGGTTCAAGATTATCTGGAGGTTATACTACATCTTTCAAATTGTTTTTAGCTTGAGGTCCTTAGACAAAAATCTGCAGTTGTTCATACATCAGCTAAAGGGTAAGTGAATGGTGCTTTTGCTGGCCAGATCTTTTATTTTAATCACTTCTTAGAACTCTCTATATTGTGTAATGTAATCTTCCTTTTAGATATTTATATCTTGTGACTTCTTTCACTGATATTGCAGTTTGCTGTTTTTTTCAATCCGTGCTTTTCTCATATTTTATTTGTGTATTATGTGATGTAGTTTTAACGTTTGAATGACATAGAGTTTGCACAACTCAGACCAACAGAGTTGCAGTGAGTGGTAGCTGAGTGGATAATATAAATGATAGTAAAGACACATAAAACTATACTATAGATGGGCAGAAACACCTAAGGAAATGGGTGCCAAAAGCTTTGCATCATACACAGTATATCAAGGTATATAGTTCCATTTGAAGATGTGAATGTGCTATTTAGTTGGTTGTTTATGCTGATGATTATGGGAGTGTGCACATAATGAACAGCATCTTACCAGCATCATCTACAACCTAAAATGGCTTCAGCAAATAAACAAATGTTACAAATGCAGTAAGAAATTTGCTTTTATTAAAATAACCTGTAATTCTACATTAGCTGGATTGTACCAGTGATTAATGTGTATTTCTACAAATCCTGACAAAGCAGAGCTCTCACATGACAAATCTCATGGGAAATTCCTCAACAAAGATTAGTGAAACGTTTGACTGACAAATACAAAGCGTCTAATAGGTTGTTTTTTCAGATTTATAGTTCAGAAGCTTAGTAGGGGCTGAATTTTATAGCTCAGCCCCTCCCTGCTCTTTATACCCCCACCCTACTGGCACACGTGAGGCCTGGGCAACAGACAGTTTGGCTGCAGAGTGAAAAAGGCATGTGTGTGTTTATGTGTGTATTTATGGATATAAATACATCAGAAAGCACTGAAGTGTAGCACAAAGGGCTCTCTGCGACATAAACACACATACCACCCACATTTATAATCGCACGGAAAACTGAGAGAAATGACACAACAAAATATATGATGATTAGCGATGAGCAAAGACAAGACAGGAGAGGAGAGGACATATGTTGAGTGGGTGGACAAGCAGGGAAGGCAGCGAAGGGGGTACGACTGGCAAAAATTACACACACACACAATCGCAATGCGAGTCTCTCCGCCATCTGCAGTGCTCGCTACCTTGCCAGTTGTCCCATCCAATGAAAAACTCCCCAAACCTTTATCTTTTTTTCTCTGTTTCCCCATATTTCTGACGCCCTTGTCCTGCTCTCACATATCTCTCTACCTCTTGTCTCTTGTAAAAAAAATAACTGAGCAGCACTTGTGTGCTTGAGGGGCCCATATATATGCACAAGCCTATCCATCTGTGTTTTCATGCATGCCTGAGTGTGTGTGTGTGTGTGTGTGTGTGTGTGTGTGTGTGTGTATGTGTGTGTGTGTTTCTCCTCAGTGTGCAGGGACATCTCATGGCTACCGTGAGCTAATGAGCTCCATTTAAATCCAGCCCCTCTGATTCTTCCTCTCGCCCAGTTTCTTTGCCCCTGGGGCCATTCGCTGCTCTGGCCTGGAAACTGTAGCGTGGCAGCGGCCATTTTGGCTCATTATCAACAAGCTGCTGAACCAACACGCATGTCTCCGTGAATCAGTATCAGACTAATGGATGACTGGTTGCTCTGGTGTGTGTTTATGAAGGTGTGTTTGCGTATGTGTTCAAGCATATGACTAAATATTTGTGTGTGTGTGTGTGTGTGTGTGTGTGTGTCTCTGAGGATTCACGATTCTATGTGTATTATTGTGTGTACATGTGTGTGTGTGTGTGTGTGTGTGTGTGTGTGTGTGTGTGTGTGTGTGTGTGTGTGTGTGTGTGTGAAGCATCACTAGCTTATGGATGAGTCATCCTCAAGCGCTCCAGTAGCATCATCTTTCTTTCATCGCAAATCTAACTTTCCATTTTTCTTGATTTCTCTGATTTGCTCTCTTTTCATTTTGCTTTCTCTGTTTTTTTGCTTTTCTTTTTCGTGTCACACTCTGCCTTCTTTTTTTTGTTAACACATTTACAGCAGCTAAACCAAACTGGCCCCTCCTACTGTGTTAATCAAATGTTTGTTGTTGAATGAATGTGCTGGTGACAAGTTGTGGTTTTACAGGAGGTCACCTGAGGTTGCAAGGTTGGGACCACTAGCTAGCTATCTGTTTCCAAATGTTTCAAATCTATGTTCTAAGCTAAGAAACTGTACTGTCTAACTGTATACTGTAGCTTACTATATACCGTACAGATCTGGGACTGGTATTGATCTTTATCTCATCTAACTCTCTGCAAGAAAGTGATTAAATGCATTCCCCAAAATAAACATTTTTTTTTTTACTGTTTAACTGTATTAACCACATTTGTTCTCCTTTAATTTGACATTGTTAGAAACTATAGTCTCAGTTATGACAATTGGAGACACAAAACCTTTCTTAAACTATAAAATACCAAAGATATAAATGAAAAACACATGCACAACATACTTTGAACGGTAAAAGCCTCCTCACTTTTTTGCAACAAAACACTACAGACTACATAACCACATACCACAGTCTCTCACACACACACACACACACACACACACACACACACACACACACACACACACACACACACACACACACACAAGCACAGGGGGTCTATCTATGCCTGTTTCTAGGAGGCTTGAGCAATCAAATAGTCCAGTTATGGGGTGAGCAGATCATCTTGGTATGAATATAGTCTATGTGGAGCACTTTGTTTCAACATAACACAGAGTAAGAGGCCAAGGCAAAATAACTCCTGCCCGAAGGTGCCTGTCCCTGTTTTACATAGTATTATGATATTCTGGGAAATAAGAAGAAAACAACAATGTGTCAGTATGATGGCTAGGTGGTTGGGAGGTTAGATGTTTTCAGGAAACAACAAATGACTTCTCACACACACACACACACACACACACACACACACACACACACACACACACACACACACACACACACACACACACAGGGGCACATACTGAACAATTGTACCTCATGACTGCCAGTACTTCTGAGTCATTAAGCTATTAGAACAGACTTCTTTCTTTCCTGCATTCCTCCTTTCATAACCAAAGGGTCCCATTGTAAACATTTAGACTGAAGAGCCATCAGCTCAGCCATCTCTCACCACGCTTATCTTCACTTTGTATGCAGGCCCATGTGTGTTTAAAGTTTACACTACTCTCTGCTTTTGTGTTCTTTCTTTCTTTCTACTTGTCATGAGCTTGTCATGACTAATAGGAACATTGATAAAACACACAGAGGTTAAAGCATTTCCCAGAGGCATTCCTCGAGCAGTAATACTATGACAAAGCAGCATTTCTACTGGAATTCAACACTTCCAGATGGAAAAAACTGGAATACTGGGAAGCCATTTGGCATTTTGAACTGGAAATTTTCCCAGACTGTCTGTGGGAGGGGGAGAGTAGGAAAATCAGGGAAAACCACAAACTTCTGTTAGAAGCGAGGAAGAGAAGAGAACTTCAGCTATTCGATGATATAAAAAGCAGCTCAATAGAACTGAATAAAAAAATTGAGATCAATGCTTCACTAGAGTACAAATGGAAATAAAAGTGTAAATGTATAAAGCTTGCTATATATACGATAGCCCAGACTAACCATTGCATAAGTATTTTCCATTTTACAGCATAATGGCCTTTCCATTTAAGAACAAAAAAATCTTCTTTAAGGAATAGACTGTAAGATTGGTAGTATGACCTCTGTGAGTGCTGCATTGATCCGCTCTGTTGAGTTTTGTGCAAAGGCTTTAGTACTTCGTCTGTGCTTTAGTAGAGGGCATAAGATTGCTCAGCATCGTGTTGACAACATTGTAAAGCAGTGTATGCACCACACACAGAGGTTAACCTTCCACCAGTCTTGTTGCTACTCAAAAGTGAGTTGATTGAAAAGTTTATGAATTACTCCAAAGCTTTTAAGAAAGGTTTAGATGGGGACAAAGACATCAAATCAAAGACTTATCACAGTTGCTTACTGTGTGTGTGTGTGTGTGTGTGTGTGTGTGTGTGTGTGTGTGTGTGTGTGTGTGTTTTCACTATCAATGTAACAACATACGGCACTACACATCAACACCTACTGTGGCCTCTGACCTCCAAACCTCAGCATCCTCAGATGAATAATGGTGTTTTGACTCTGAGCCAGGGTGTAATAGGAAATGTATACCACATGCACACACACACACACACACACACACACACACACACACACACATACAATTCACACAGACATAAAACATGATGCTCAAACACAAGTGGACTTGTGTTTGAGCTTTGAGATTTGTGTTATTTGTACATTGCATATTTTGTGTTTGGTGGATAGAAAGGGCTCTCGAGGCCGCACTGTCTTATCATACAGCTGTTACGTCTCTCGTCATCTATGGAGACTGAGAGCTGAACTACTACTCTGCCTGAGACAGTTTCTGACCAACTGCTGTTGGCTTGGACGCTGACCTTAATGAGACCTGGGAGAATGCTGAGGAATCAAGACACTGTAGGTACATGATCAGAAACCTGGAAACTGTTATGATAATGGATACATGGACATTAATAACCATGTAACCATATTCTGAAAAAACAGGATAAGACTCAAAACTGGTGCATGTAAATGTACTCAATAAACAGAGCATGAAGGGTGCACTGAATGGTGATGATGTATGTTGAATGGGAATTTTGGACCAACAGGTCAGACTGTGCTCTCCACCACCATCTTCACATGTACTGCTACGTGACATATAAGACACATTGCATCAACATCACATATATTAAGTTTAACTAAAGAACATCATAATTTTATAGATTTAGACAGTGTTCCTCCAAATTAATACAAGTGTACTCTTTGTCCTGCAGCTAAACTGCTGGCTGCACCTCTATTAAAGGCTCTTAATGTGTCATTAACTAGCAAAAAAAAAAAAGAATTGCTTTGTTGTTGTGAGTTATCGATAATTTGTTGGGCCTTTCAGGGTGACTCACCAAATTGGACCATTACAGCAAATAAAGACAGAGCGATGGAGAGAGCAGACAAAGGAGAGAAGGATAGAAGATGGCAGACAGATGGAAACAGAGACAAATAGACAGATTGGATGAAGAACAAGCAGAAGAGCAGAGGAAAGACAGAAAGACTGTGAGAGAGATTAAGTTTAGCTCTCCCCTTGGGACTCTTCTCAGGTTCCTCTGCTCTTTTCATTGTTCTCCTCATCTCCCTTTCTTCCTCACCTCCTTCTTTTTTCAATCCATCACAAAATAATTAACTTGCTATAAGTGAAATTAATTTCACTAATTGGTTTTAAAGGTATTTTTGGACACTGGCGAGAGAAAGAGATAGAAAAAGAAAGAGAGAAAGAGAGTGTGTGTGTGTGTGTGTGTGTGTGTGTGTGTGTGTGTGTGTGTGTGTGTGTGTGTGTGTGTGTGTGGTGAACTTGGGACCAAATTGGGAAGAAAGAAGACAGACGGAAGGATGCTGACAATGAACAATTTCAGTTTGTGTAAATTTTTCTCTTTTACCAAGCTCTAGATATGTTTTTCTGTTAAACCCTACTTTTCCCACTACAATTCCTTGTGTTGCAATTTGCTGTGGACTTGCAGTGAAGTGCATATCTTTAAATACCCAAGGTCTGATAGAGAAAAGGCTTTTATTTTAAGATGATCCGTGAGTGAATAAGGAAGAGAAAATGACAGAACAGGCTTTTCAAATGGTTCCAAAGCTTATGTGATATCCAAACCGACTGAAATAGCATCTGAAGTCGTCCAAGAAGATATTTTTATCTCATCTTTCCTTTCATATTTGACATTTTATTGATGCATTGAGGACACAGAATTGGAACACAAGGGCAGCAGATCATCCCAAATAGACACGCAGATCAATCAAAACAGGGGGACAATAGTATACTTGTGATTTGTGAAGATATAGAACCCTGGCATTTGAGAGGGACTAAAAGATGCCATCGCTCTTTAGCATCATGCCTTCCTCTGGGTATTCAACTTTAAAAATGTCAGCATTTAGCTCATGCTCATATCCCAAATGTCTTACAATGAGTGAGCAGGGACACTACAAGACTGCTAACACCTACAACCTGCTGATGCCAGACATGCATAGTGCGTTCGGTAATCGCACCACAAACAAACACAGTAAAGCTCTCTGAATGTGAGAGAGGGAAAATAGCCTTTGTGCATAGCAAACTATTCTGGTATGCATAAAAGTGCCAAAATTTGACTTATAGTCACAACTGAAATTATTCACTTGACCAAAGTTCTTATGTTCAGAACATGCCTCAACCTTATCCAATATCCTGTACCTATAGGCATGCCAATCCACTGTACAAATTTGATGTTTGTTAGTGAATAGGCTACTCAATTTAAATAATTCACAAACCAGCCACAAAGCAGTCTCATTGAAATAAAAAAGGATGCTATATTGTTTTATAATATGCAAATACGGGGCCAAACACAGCCTAACACTGACTTTTAAACCTACATGCCACTTAAACATATAAAGTGTGACTTAACAATTCCAAATGCATTGTGCTGTTCCGCTGCCCAGGTATGACTGTAAATGTGTTCTTTGACAACCATCCAAACATAACTTGCTGGCTCAGTTGTAAATATTCTGTACTCTAGACCTAACTCTATCTTGGCACTAAGGAAATGGAGAGATTGAATTGATTGAATTATGTGTATTGTTTTTTGTTTCTCCTGGTGACCAGGTTCGGCTGACCTCGTTCAAGTGCGCAAGAGAGAGACTGACAATTCCCACCTTCGCCACTTGACTATATGTGGTCACTCTGTTTCTTTCTGCCCTGTATCTTGGCGCTCTATCTAATCTTGCTTACTCAGTTTGTCTTTTTACTGACATTTTTATTTTCTCTTTATGCTTTATGTTCTGTTAACCCCTCTCACTCTTGGTCTAATTCAGTGCACCATATGCTGCTACTTCCATCACACACAGAGGCTAATTACAGGAGGAAGAAAAAGACAGAAGGAGTGAGTCTGGGTGAGAGAGTGGGGGTGAGGGAAAGGGCAGAGTGAGGGAGAGAGAGAAAGAGAGAAAGGGGTGAGGGGTCCTTGGGATAAATTATTCATCTTACTCCATGACACCTGAGGGCAATGTACCTCTCAGTGAGTCACCAAGTTAAAGAGAGAGAGAGTAGACTGTGTGAGTCAGACATGCCCAAGAGGATATTAACACCTGTGTGTGTGTGTGTGTGTGTGTGTGTGTGTGTGTGTGTGTGTGTGTGTGTGTGTGACAGCCACAGGTTACACTTTAGATGGTCTCCATATGTAGGCGGCACATGATCGGCTTAGGGGACAATACGCTGCAGGACACACACACACACACACACACACACACACAGAGTCAGTAATAAGCAAGGTCAGAGCAGCACACAGCGTAAATCTTACTCACACTGAGCCACAGCTATAAGCAGAGCTAGCATTAACCAGCAAGAAATAAACACACACATACAGACACACATACGGTACACATGATGGTGTAAATACACGCAAACAGTGCACATAATCTCTAATACAATACATAGCTACACACACCATCTTTCCATTAGCTGTAATTAAATTAATAACTGCTATCATCCTCTTTGCCTGTAATACAGTATAATCTGCTGTCTCCACTCGAGCTCTCAGACCACTCTAACTGTTGACTGGATCAACGACATTTATAAGCATCAGGCCCGCTGCCAGCTGAATTATTAAAGTCACACATTTATTACATCCCAGTTTAGTGGTGAGCAAAAGACGGGGAAATTTTGGCAAAGGGTCAAAATGTTATTTTGATCAGCGATAGATTATATTTGATAAAGGGCCATTTTTAAAGGTACTGAGAGGAGAATGTAATCACATTATTTAGTTACAAACAAAAAAACTTAGAAACACACACACACAAGCACAGTGGACAAATTTATGTTATTTGTACATCGCATCCAAAAAAAGACGAAAGGCTTTTTGATGTCTCTGTTTGTCTTTCGGCTTCTTTATATGTGTTCCACTTTCCCTGGCACTGAGCTTGACTTCCTACTGAAATTAACCAGGCACTCCAAAAATAATCCACCACAAGAGAGAGGAGAGCAATGGGAGAGAGGAGAGATGAGAAAAAGAGCAGGATGAAGAGAAGGAAAGAGTAAGGCAAAAAATGGATAGAGAGAAAGAAAAAAGGAAGAAGAGAAAGAGATAAGTTGACAGAAAGAAGTACAGGAATTAGAAAAAACAAAGATGTGCTGACAGATTCTGGCCCATGTGTGAATTCATCAACAACTGCCTTTTTAATATAGTCTATTAGCTGCTACTGTGCCGATACGGTATTCATTCCAAATTAGGTAGTCAAATGTTTATAGCCAGATACTCCTTAGTCATGTGTGAAGCGGTTGAAAGGGTCAGCATGTCAATGTCTGAGGCCATGGTACTCTGCTGGAAATTGATGGATAGCCACCTTATAGGAGAAGGTCAAGTATCTGAAATAAGCTTCTTTATTGCGGTGGCTGAGCTCACCCTTGGGGACCGGGTGAGGGCCACTGACATCCAGTCTTTCAGCTCTTCTGTCTTTCAAAGAGCCGGCAGATGTGGATGAGATATTTAATGCTTATATTCAGGTCAGGTCCAACTGAGGGGGAACCCAGGGCAGACCCAGAACATTGAGGAGGTATTGCATATCGTATGTTCCCTAGGAAGGACTCAGGATTCCACAGGATGAGGTGGGGAGAAGGATGTCAGGAAGTCTGGGCTACTTTACTTTGCCTGTTGCCACTACCCAGACTCAGATAAGCATCAGAAAATGGAAAGACATTCTGCTGGTTCAGTTATCACACAAATAATGCAATTTGGGCCCACACAAAGGCTGAATGTGGAGGACTGAGAATTCTTTTTTTTAAGATTATTTTTGGGGCATTTTCAGCCTTTATTTTTGACAGGACAGCTGAGGACGTGAAAGGGGAGAGAGAGAGGGGGGGAATGACATGCAGCAAAGGGCTGCAGGTCTGAGCTGAAACAGGGCCTTCTGCGTCAAGGAGTAAGCCTCTATATATGGGCGTCTGCTCTACAAACTGAGCTATCCTGGCACCCAGGACTGAATATACTTAACGGGACATTGGAACACTTACCCAACAAACATTATTTAGAATATTTATAATATTATTATAAAATGATGAAAAGCACATTGTCAAGAAATGGACATGTATGCAAAAAGTGCCAGGCTAGATTATTGGTGCAATACTTAACTCAATGCTGGCTGAATTATTTAATGAATTCTAAATGAAGCTTTTAACCTGAACAGGTGTGTAGCAACAACAACAATTCAATTCCTCAACCAAGACTTCAAAACAAAAGTGTCAATCAGAGATTGAACCCTCTCACACACACCGTTTCAGGTAAACTACGCAGAGCTGAATGTCACCTTGAGGAACAAGCAGGCTAGCAGTACTGATTTGTATTGCACAGCTTGGTCTGTCTGCATGACCACTTTCTATTAGTCCACCACAAATTACATCCACTCTTGCTTAATAATGTATTCAGCGCACACACACACACACACACACACACACACACACACACACACACACACACACACACACACACACACACACACACACACACACAGAAAGCGTAAACATACAGTACACACATAATGTAAAGGTTTATGTAAGCGCACAAGGACACACATATGCATATTAAGCTCATCCACACACACACACACACACACACACACACACACACACACACACACACACACACACACACATATATTGTTCAGTAACATTCAAACTGAGTTTTCTCATAATTAATGGATTAATCAAGGAGTAATGAATGTGGAGTGGCTCCACACGGTGCTGATTAACACAGATGATAGAGGGATAGAGGGGCAAGGGGAAAACTGTAAGGGAGGCCATGTTTGATTTAGCAGAGTGTATGACAGTGTGATTGAGTGTGCGTGTGTGTGTGTATGACAGTGTGTGTGTGTGTGTGTGTGTGTGTGTGTGTGTGTGTGTGTATGTGGGCTAACAATAAATGGTAACAATGTCACACAGAAATAAAAAGTAAGTTCTCTTCTGGCTTCCATTTCCTTTTAATTAAACATGTGTGTGTGTGTGTGTGTGTGTGTGTGTGTGTGTGTGTGTGTGTGTGTGTGTGTGTAATCACAGAGTGACTTTCTCTTCCCAATTAGCGCTTTAATCCATCAGCTGGCTGTTGCTATGCTGTTTCTCTCTCCACCCAATCAAAGCCAAGTACGCTTAGAGAGGAGAACACTTCAACAATAGTCTTTGATATGATGGACAAAAGGGTGAAGGGAGTGGTGATTAAAAAACAATAATTGACCAATAAGAATGAAAGAAGTAACTAAAAACAGAATAGGAAAGTAACTGTAAACACTATGTTCAATCTTTGTACACAGGCCTCCAAATACATTGCGACCACAAACGAATATTTTTCATATGTGCAAATGGTTAATTAAACTATGTGTATTATAGTGATTAAGTGCTTCAATTTTAGAACAAAGAACTTAAAATTAATCAAATTAAAGTAGCTCTGCTTAACTAAATTGGAACAATAATTAATATATTTATCATTCAGAAATGCTTTTTACATAAGAAATTACATAAGACACTGTATGTGTGTTTTAGTTGTTTGTGGTTATTTTACTTAAACAAACACTCACCCTTCTCTCTAAGGCTGCTTTTTTCATTTTTACATTTATCTAAGCAGGCAGATCAATTAGGAAAGAATTCAGATTCACTATGACTGCATTGCTAGCACAGCTGCTCTCACTGATCCCAGGAGGCAGCAGCACGACTGGGGGACGCGGCATATGTGAGTTTTTGTGTGTCTTTCCACTTGTGTATGAGCAGATAGTGGACAGTAAGTGGTAGGACCAGTTTTTCTTCCATATTGTGCTCCAAAAAAATGACTCTGGCATTGTCAGCCTGTCTGACTGCATCTGTCCATTTGTTTATCTCTGATACAACAGAAACAACACAAACAAATCAAAGTCACACAGAACTCACATGAGTTGAATATTAATATTAAAACATCTCAAAACAGACTCAAATGTTTAGAAATCTGTAATTTCTTTCTAAAGATTTTCACAGTAGCATATTTAAAAACTATCCATACATTGTGATATCAGGTATTTGTCTGACCGTTTTAGGATGCACTCAACACACATACACGGGAGTCAACATCCGCGACAGCATTTTGCTTTAAAGTGACATAATTAACAGTTGGAGAAAAATGTCATTCATTACAAACAATGTCCTGTCAATTTGTGCTGCATGTCTACACAAAATGAGACCTCTACTATTTTTAAAGTAATATTTAATATACAGCTTGATGCAATGGGATTATTTTTGTACGTATTATGGTATTTTGGAGATACAAGGTTTTTATTGGCCAGCAGAGTTATTGCATGTATTTCCATAAAATGTCTCACTAGGCTGCCTTGAGTTTAGATTTGCCAAGATGTGGACCCATGTAGACACAGATTATATGTGCCATGCAATAAAAAATGCAAGACAAAGCTCTCACTGTAGCTACAAATGTGCGTCATGTGAACCGTCCCCTGTCCCTCAATACAAGAGACAAAAGGGAAGAACATGACAGCGAGAGGCATGAAGCTCAGAAAGAGACAGATGAAAGGAGGGTGTCACAAAGAGGGACAGACACATTCGGAGTGTACCAGGTGTCCTGACCTTGTCTCTTTGACAGTAAACAGTTTAGATGGAATACAGCTGTCTTTACTGAGGCTGACAACTCCTTGGCTGGGTGCAGCAGTGGGGCACGGACTAGCCCTGCTCACAGTTTGGACAAAGTCACAAATAATGGAAAGCTTTTCTCTGAATCAAGACATCCAATGGTTAGCACAATGAGTACAAACAAAAACCAGATGACAAGGAAACATAGGATGCATTACGTTTTTCACCGAATGGAAAAAGAATGATTTGGAAAAGAACAATTATGCATGGCAACCAAAACAATTCAGTCATTGTTAAACCTTTCACCTGCAGTCGACCATCAGCTATGGCCCTGAAAAACACCGCACAGTATCTGTCCTCATAATAGTATAGCTCAACTCAGACACTACAGTCAGAAGGCAGCATAGTGTCGCTGGAAAAGAATAGAGAAGAATGCCTGTCTCCCTTTCCCTGTCTTACTTCCATAAGTGGATTTATCCTCCTGACAGGACAGCCCTACTTTAACTCAGCCCTGCAAATTAC
The DNA here is from genome assembly GCA_013375575.1 of Percina caprodes. Lineage (NCBI taxonomy): Eukaryota > Metazoa > Chordata > Actinopteri > Perciformes > Percidae > Percina > Percina caprodes. Next base: position 78,549 of record JABXJD010000086.1, read on the forward strand.
TGCTAACCATGGGCAATTTTAGACCCTTTTTAGGGGGGCCAATCGGTAGTTGTGCCAGACTCCCGCCTTTGGCTGAGTTTCTATCTAATCTGTCAGAGGGAAAGCAGAAGTGCGGTTGGAAAGTCTAACGTTGGTAGTTCTGAGAAGAAGTTGGTAATTTCATGGTGTATATTAGAACCCAAATTGAAACGTAAGTTTCAAGGACTTAAGGAACTAAAATTGATGAATGTTAGAACATTGTGTCAAATTATTATTATATCATTACTGTGACTTAGAAAGTGTCAGGTTTAGATTCATCATAGTACTAATAGTGTCAAAATCGTTAGCTGACGTTGTTGTTCAGTAGCTAACACTGAGTTAACACTTTTGCAAGACATTGTACCCATGTCACATTCTCATTAGGGGCTGAGCCCCTTCAAGGTCTGATCCTAGAATCGCCCCTGCCTGACCATGAAAAGTATCTGTGTCCAAATCACAGAGCTCTCTGATATTAAAGTGAACTTGACTTTGACTCTGACCTCTGCATTAAGATATTTCCATCTATCGTTTTGAATCCCAGAATGTGACATAAATGGTCTGAAGTTTTTTACATAATCAGACATGATTTAAGGAAGAAGAATTTTGACTCTGTTGTGTTTCTCTTCTGACTCATTCACCTGCCTCCAGTTCACTGATCACAGTTTTTGCTGTCCGGGCATTTCACACCTCCCGTTCACATCTACTGTATTTCTAAACCGGCACAGCGGTGTCATTATCGAGTCCTACTATGCTCAAATCCCCAAAATGTATGAATGATCACAAATTTGGTTATTTGAGCATAGTAGGACTCAATAATGACTCCTTCCTACCCTTCTTTCCACCATAATTTTCTCCCTCTTCCTCGCCTTCATTCTTTCTTTTCTTCCCGTGGCTTCTTTGCTGGCCTCCATTTCTTCATCCTGCCACTTTGGCCGCTGACTATGTTTCTTTCTAAAGCTTTCCAATGCACTGTCATGTTCTAATAAATGCTTTGTGTGCCATTGTGTGTGTTTTTGCATGAGCTTGTGTGCCATGGCCAGTTATAAAGGGCTTGGGTGATTAACTCTGATAGCCACCAGATGCCTGATTTAGAGTACAGTCACCACACACGCACACACACACACACGCACACGCACACGCACACGCACACACACCAACTTTAACACAGAGGCAGAATATAGACAGAAACAGACAGCAGAGCAGCACAAAGACACTGTAAGTGACAACAACTGAGTGAAAGGAAAAGAGACAAAAAGGGAGTGACACATAAAGACGGCAGAGCCTGACAGGTGAAAAGAGGTCCAACATGTGTGTACAGTATGTGTGTTAGTATGTTTGCACAGTGTGCTGCAGAGCGCTGACTTTCTTCTTTAAAAAAAAAAGGACATGCTGTGTTTCCTTCTAAGCTTGAATTTTGGAGAACAAACAACACATGAGTGAGGGCAGAGGATTGTCACGTTTCTCCAGAATGGCTGTGATGTGACCTCAGATCAAAGCTTAGATTGACCAGATGCCGCAGATGTTGTTACCTCTCTGGTATTTGTGTATGTATATGTGGGTGCTTGCGAGAGAGAGAGAGAAAGAGAGCGAGAGAGAGAGAGAGAGAGAGAGAGAGAGAGGAAGGAAGGAAGATATTATAATTCTGAAATGCATTTACCTTAGCTGAGAGGACAGATAATGTAACTGTATATATGTATAGATGCGTGCTGTCAATCAATTTAAAAATGTCATCAAGTTAATCACAATTAATCGCAGATTTAAAATACTAGGATTTACTTGTAAACGTGCAGTGTTAAAATAAATAAATGCATGATAAACTGGTTTGAAGAAACAAATTATTCCTAAATTGTATTCATAGGAACTGCAGAAATATTTAGCAGTAAACAATAATTGTTATAACATAATGTTTGCTATGAGTCACAAACAGCTTAGCTATGATTTGTTTGTATAGTAACATCAACTCAAATGAATGCAACAATAAGTAGACCTATTTTAGAAATAGAATGCCATGATGTATGTGAAGAGACAGAGAGAACAGTGCCTACATTCTCGGTAAAAGTTAATTACTTCCAAAAGTGTACATCTGTGCAACATGCTAGCTTGTTGAGATTTTCAGATGATAGAGCTGACTTCTTCTTCTGTAGAATGTTGTCCGCCAAAGAGAACAGTCTCTCACATGGCACTGTTAAGGCAGGTGTAGGCAAGTACCTTTTTGCAATATTGGCCAGTGTACCATATGCACCTGCTTGTGACGACCACCACAGTAGTGAACTTGTTTTCATGCTGACACAGGCCTCTGCCTTGTACCTGTATACGGTGCGCCGTAGCCAGCGTCGCAGAGCTCTGTAGCAGCTAAACACATCTACTAACTGCCGCTGATATGAACCATGAGAACATGTGTAACCATCCGTGCTGCGATAACGGGAAGAGGTTGAGGTCAAACTAGATAAAATGATTACTTTGCGCTAAAATAAAATAAAAATAAGGCATTCATTTTTTTTAGATTAACATTGACAGCTCTAATATATTTATATGCATGTGCGTGCTTGCATTTGCGAGAGTATGCCTGTCCATTTGTCTGTTCATTAGATGTTCTTCTAGCAGTCAGCTTGGTAAGATTGGGCAGTCAACAAGTAGCTAGCTCAAACTGTTGGAATGGCTGTTATTGCTTGTCTGTACTGCCAAACACTAAAAACCCTGGGATCGCTTGTCAAAACTGCTGTAGAAAATCACAATATAACAGCTATACATACCTCTTCCGTAGCTATAGCTTTGAGTTTTATTCTGCAATATAATGACAGATATAATGCTGGCAATTAATATTTAGAGAAACGGCTAAAAGTTGGATGTCATCATCCAAAACATAACCGCATGTGTTTATGTTGACTCAATCAACTGCTGCATTTGATTTTGGTTGATAAAGAAAAAGTTGTCCCACACAACATGCAGGTCTTTAAAACTGTTAACGATGTGAACTAATCATCCTGCAAATTAACGTTTGTCCAAACTGAATTCTCTTCTTCTGTGTAACTGTCTATGTGGGCTGCCGGCTGTTGTCAAATATTACTGCTTAAGGCTACATGCTTGCTGACCAGCAGTGAACAGGACTTCCTTTCATGGCCTGGTACTCCTCAAAGCGCCACACTAGTTGCATTTTATCACAAATGATGTGCTTGTTTTAATGAGGCTGACTCCTACAGTGAGAGTCGACCATATTTAGGCACACTGAATTTCAGATCCCGTGGTGAGGGTGCTTCAAAGACCATTGATTTTCTCCCCCTGTTTAAGGCCCCGGCCCACCTTAGGAAAAAGCACCCTAGAAACCAGTCTACCAAGTACCTCAACATCTGTGCTCCAATCAGCCCTACTGTGTTGTGACATAACTTCCTGCATCATTAACAGTCTTGGCAACCTGTGAGATGTTAGCACTTGCAATAATCAGCATTAGCATAAGTTAAATGTGGGAAAATTACCATTTATTACACTGCTGCTGCACTGGGCTTTCATCTGCACATTGAGAAAGTTGATTATGATAAAATGCTAGATAGCTGGAGAGACGCTCAGTGGTCCTCCTTCCTAGAAACCAGGTGCTATTCTGGAGGAACAGTAGCATGGCAGCTATTTTCAGAAGTACAGTGTTGATTTACATTTATTGGACACAGTTTAAACTTTCCCACCTAGAAGTATTGTACTTAAACTTCTCCCCAACGACTGACAACAAGCAATAGAGGGGTTTAAACTTTAGGGGGTTTAGTCTTTTCTGATTATAAAACAGCAAGCAAAGGGTTTTCCTGGGAAATTATCAAAACACTCAATCCACAGAGAAACGCACACAGCTAGGGTTCAGAAACAGTGCCTTTAAATGAGCCGTCAGGACCTCTGTACTATACTATATATAGGAAGAAATGGCTGTTACTGTGCGGTTACAGTCATTTCTCGCCTGCAATGACAGTACAGAGACACAGAGTGCGCAGACCTGCTAACGCTGATCAGTCAGAGCAGACTGGGCTTTTTCAGAAGGGGGACTTAAAGAGACAGGCACTAAGACAGAGTGTTTCAGACAGAGGGTGAATACAGGTATATTCAGACAGACATGAAACGTAATGTGTTTTTTGAACATTAAAAGATGTAAACATGTTCTAGTAAAAAACCAGAATACAAGCATAAACCTGAAAATTAGCATAACATGGGACTGTTAACTTGCTAGTGTATTAGCTAGTAATAGCTCTGCACAGCCAATGGTATTCAACACCAGAGCAGAATACAGTAGCTCACTAGTCTCATGACCCCCTATCTTGTATGTTGTACCGGTCCTGGGAGAGTCTCCCAATGGATGATATTAAGCACCTTTTCACAGATGCATCGTTTAATCATAGAGCTAAACCGTACTGAGAAGAAATTACATGCATGAACTATTGGCATTACTCATACACATAAATATATGTCAGTGTGTGTGTGTATTTGAGAGACACTGTATGCCTATGTGTGTGTCTGTGCAAGGTAACAAATGGACTGAGCAATGCGACATGGTTCCCTGTGTCAGAGTTAATACCCCAACCCTGGTAACTGGCGTAGAATATTGATGGAGAGGAAAATGGCCCCAAGCAGATCTCTCCTTCATTAGCAAAGACTAGGGGGACGGAAACAGGAGAGTTCATAGTAAGGAGGAGAAAAGAGGAGACGGAACAGAGAAACGGGAGGATGAGGCAAAAAAAGATCATTCCTAACACCAGATGAGCAGACAGAAACAGAAAGGAGAAAAAGGGATCAAAAGGATAAGGAATAGATAGAGGGTCAGAGGAAAATGAGGGACAAGGAAAGGATGTTGAATCACTCAATCCATGACTGACCATGAAACAGTTCCAGTTATTTGATTTTTTTCTGACTTAGTAGCAATTCATTATATTTAAGTGAGCTAACCCTTTATTGGTCTGAGCAGGGCTTTACTGTTAGAGATCAAACTATCAGGATATTACAACAATCACAAATCTCCCAGAAAAACATCTTCCTCCTTGTACTCTCTCTTTCTGCCTGTCTCTTTTTCTCTATCCCTGTTGGAACATAGTGTTTGTTTAGTGTGGTATTGCCATGGTTACCCGTCTGCCACGTTGAGGTAATGTCATTAATCATCAACTTTATCACACTGCAACCTAGACAGACGCATGTACGTAGGAGACCAACTATGACATTTTACACAGTCCACTGCTGAAAACACTGAAGGGAATGACGTTTGAAGATTAACCAGCAACATTAAACAGGCTGAGGTGTGTATTTAACATGGTGACATGAAGGTAAGTCTGTCATCTCACACATATTCTCCTTATTTCTCTTTATCTCTCTCTGTCTTTATGATAATGTTCAATCTCTTTTGGTTGACATGACAACAGACAGTGTCGCGCCTCCTGTTCTGATCACATCACTACAGGCACCAAGCCAATCCCTAAAAAACACTCTCTCTCGCTCTCGCGCGCGCTCTCGCTCTTGCTCTCGCTCTCGCTCTCACTCTCTCTATAGAATACAAATCATAGATAGGGTAACGAGTGGAGAGAGGAGATGAAAAAAGAGAGAAGAATGCAGAGGAAGAGGGAGAAAAAGACAAATAGCAATAGTTACATCTGAACTACTACCACAGCCAGGACAGGACTAAGAATCTACAGCCATGCTTGCTGCTCAGTGTACTAAATGCTAAAAGTAGCATACTAACATGCTAAGAATAGCAATGCTAACATGGTAATATTTACCAGGTTCATCGTCTTAGTGTAGCATGTTACCATGCTAACCTTTGCTAATAAGCAAGTATTACTTTAGCAGATATTTAGCAGAGTATTGTGCAAATTAAAAAAATGACCTGATGTTGGTGCTGGAGGAAATGTCAGAGAATCACCAAAGTCAGTACAATTTGTCCTCTAGGGACCTTGAATATCTGTAGTAAATATGGCAATCCACCCAAAACTTGTCAAGATATTTCCCTCAAAACCACAACAGTCAAAGGATCACCAAAGTTAAGATTCCTCCTATGGGAACCATAAAGGCCTGTGCCAAATTTCTTTGCAATCCATCTGATAGTTGTTGACATATTTTAGTCTTGACCAGAGGGGTGGACTGGCCGAACAGCCGACCGACCAACAGACACACACTGCCATCCATAGAGCCACAAAAAGTCACTCAGAAGTTTACACTAAGATTCAACAGCCATTTAAAAAACCCTCCTCTTTCTGGAACTGGTTATAGACGCAGGTCAGAAAATGGAAACACACACGCACACACATACACACACATTCTGAAGAAGGAGTCCTGTAACAAGCCTGTTTTAGCCATTATGACTCCAGAGTGTGAAAGTAAGTCTGGTCTTTTGGGAAGTGGACTGCTCTATACAGACACACACACACACACACACACACACACACACACACACACACACACACACACACATACACACACATACACACACACACACACACACACACACACACACACAAAATGTGGTCTGTGGGGAAGTGGTCCATGGAGCACATGCATCAAGACTGGCCTAGAAAGATGGGATAGTGGGACTCTTCTACATTCTTTTACACACATAGACAGTCAAGGACACTCTCATGGCCTACATAGTTGGGTCATTCATATTGGAACACCTTACCATTGTCTTAATAAGAATAGAGGGATGGAGAGAAGAGAGAAAAAAAGGAAGGGAAACCCACGCAACTGGCAGATTTCGAGGAAAAAAGCGTCAGAGACAGAAAGGTACCATAAAAGGACAGAAAGAGGAAGGATTAAATGGCCATTAGAGTGTGAAAAGGGAAGGAGACAAGAATTCAAGCAGATTTTTTAGACTCCTTCTAACCTTAGTTTTATCCTTTCAAGTCCAGCCCTGGTCACTTTGGTACCAACCGATGAGAAGAACAGAACAGAATGCAACGGAAATGCAGACGTAACAGACTGAAAAGACCAACAGGAATAAAGAAACAGACAAAAGCTAAACAAATAAAATCAGACACATAAAGAGATCATAAACTCACCGTTTGTGTTTCTACCTTTTGGTGCTTGTTGCCATGGATACTATTCAATGCAATTACCAAGATAGCTTAATCAAGGTAACCAAAGGTCACGTCCCTCTGTGACATTTTTTTATGTTGTCATTATTGGAGAACCATACACCAGAAGCTACAGAGACTTTAAATGGACACCCAGCCAATTTTACACATGAGGATCAGATGACTGGTCACTAGGAAAAGTACTCAGCCTGTGAAAGCAGTTGGACAATGTCTCTGGAGGTTATTTTAAGTCCTTAAAATAACCATAAACCTCATCATGGTTATCTAAGATTGGCTGGAGACTTTAACAGTAAGCCTGGGACATAGAGTTTGGAGTATCTTTCTAAACTTATTCAGTGTTAATTTAAGTTTCTAAATTATTTCTCAATGCAGCGCATTCAGTGGCTTGTCATGCGATACAGAGACTTGCAAGATGAACAGAATTACGCAACATCAAACAAAAATATTACAAGGTCTTCAGGGCATGATTACACCCTCTATAATGTCTTACATGAAAGAAGAGTCATGCTATAAATGGAAATTACAATTTCTGATCAGAATTGATCAATGCAGAACATACTTGCAGCATTTCTAAAGCAGACCAAGAACACATATTCTGTACCTCACGATTTCCATCCAATGCCAATAGCAAGACAGGTACCCTATAGTGTATGTAGCAAGGTGCAAAATAAGACCATGGAAGTCGGGGTGCTGTGTGGGTAGCGTGCTAGACTTTCATGGAGGAGACTAGAGTTTATTTCTTATGACAGACCTGCTAATAATGTTTGTGTTCTTTTCCATAACTTTTTCATGCCGTAAATTTAATACAGAGTTTAAGCAAAAAGCAAAAACTTAAAAGACGTTGGCACTGGATGTAAAAACAAAAAACATTTTCACTGAATATAATTTGGGGTTTTGCAGATGCACTGGATTGTTGACTAAAAAAAAGTCATCTTTAGACCAACTTCCCCTCCTTTTCATATGCTGAAGTGTTACTTAACCTTTTCTTGTCTGTGTCTAAAATAAGAAAAGAAACAGAAAGTGCTTGGTGCCCTAGGCTACAACAGGCATTTGTTACCCATGATTCTTAGCTGCAAGAAGTCATTTAAGAGCTATAGGCCCTAGATACACACAGTGAAAAAATTGCCCAAACAAATACACATCCACACACACCCAGAGGCATAAAAAACACCTACAAACAAACACACAGAGGTGGATCACTCCTCTCTTAGTTTAATCTATCTTGCCTGGGTGCTGTCAGCCAGCAGCATGAAGCTCACAGCAGAGAGAGAGTGTGTGTGTGTGTGTGTGTGTGTGTGTGTGTGTGTGTGTGTGTGTGTGTGGGCCCATGGCGACAGGCCACCTTCTCTGTAGTGCAGCTATCCATCCATGACAAGCCCACAAGAGGCCCGACTAACAAGATTGCTGGAACAGAGAGCCTGATAGAAACACACATGACTGTACATCCTTTGTACTTTAACTCTCACTTCCAAGTGCCAAAAAAAGGCAGAAGCAAGGCTCTGCAAGATATGTACTAGTAGGGAACACATGGCATGGTTTCTTTAGGGAGCTTGGTGTGACGTTCCTTCCCACAGAGGACAAAACAAATACAAGCTGCTAAAAACACACAATAACTTTCAAACCATTTGAACGTTGTGTAAAATCAGTTGCAGCTAGTTGGGCACAAGAGACCTAATTCCATATCTTCAATATTACAAAATCCCTTATTCCCTGCTGGGACACCCAGGCTAAAATATATGCAATCACACTTCTGCTGTTCATAAAAGAGAATAATTTAGGGGTGCCTGAATAGCTCACTTTGTAGTGTGTGCACCCCATGTACAAAGGCTTGGTCCTTGTTGCAGCGGCCGCAGGTTCAACTCTGACCTGTGGCCCTTTGCTGCATGTCATTCCCTCTCTCTCTCTCCCCTTTCACATCTTCAGCTGTCCTACATAATACATGCCCAAATAATAACCTTAAAAAACAGAATAATTTATTCTTTGTCAATTAGGAAGGAGACACACTTGACAAGTGTGACAAGATTCTTTCAATTAGCTGGTAAGAAGTTACTTGTCCAGACTTATTTCCTAACACACACACACACACACACACACACACACACACACACACACACACACACACACACACACACCTCTTGTCGTGAAAAAGTCGGTGGTGTTCCAGCAGAGAGCCTGAGGATGACTAACATTCCTCCCCCTCTGTTGTACCCTCTCTTCCTTTTTTCTCCACTGAATCCATTTTACTCTTCCTTCTCCCTCTCTCTTTCTATCTACATTTTCAGACTCTGAAATTAGACTCATGAAAACTTAATTGGGAGAGATGGTATGTCTTTTAGCCCATTTGCTAGAAATCATGTAGACTTTAAGGCGTAAAGACCTATTTCCTCAACCATCGGTCTCACTGTAAGCAATTGGGTCCTACTGTACATGAACACATGGTGGAGCACACTGGAGCAGTTTGGGTTGTTTCACATGAGAGATGTGCAGCTTGTTTTGTCCGTACAGTTCTCACTGGTTTGAAGTGAGCAAATCTCAGCTGGAAAAAAGATCTGTAGCTGTTGTAATCCTGTAAAAACTCCCACCAATCAAACCGTATAGAACCAATAAAATGCCTCCTTGCCCCACTGCTCGTACTCTACCCTTCCTTTGAACAAGCCCAAGCTCAGTGTGCATCGTCGCCGCTAGAGTTCCTACAAGTTTGCTGAAGAACGGAGGAGAAACACAGCAAAAGTTGCCGCTTCCACACTTACTTGCATCCACTCGCCTAGTAAGCTACACTAGCTAATGTATGTTTATATATTCTTATCTAACAAAACACTTGTGTAACATTATATAGTTGCCAGGGTCTGAACATGTGTCATTTACATATTGGCTTTTCACAAATGTGCTGAGGAAGGGTCTGCGTTTTTCTAAGTCGACATCGACACCGAAACATAGATTGATGAGACCACCTCTGCCAAAATTGGACAGAGGTTTGATTACTATATGATATTTATTATTGTTTACACGAAAAATAAGCACATTGGTTGTAACAATTTTGTGCAGTCTTGATAATTGAAATAACATAGTAATTTATCTTTTTTTATTTTCAAAATATAAAAACAAAGTAAATTGTATAGTTGTATGTAAAATAAAGTAGTTTTGATGAATGGAATTGAAGTTCTTCCTCTGCTCTACTATGAAGCAGAGCTAGCTTTGAAGCGGTGCTCGTGCACTTCTGTGTGTGTGTGTGTGTGGGGGAAACGACACATGGAGAGGGGTTAGACAAAGCCCAGAGGAGATGCTACTTTCACATTTTGCTAGCATTTCAACCTCACCAATCTTGCCTTTAAGTCTCCAGAACTATTTGGAAGGAACAAGAAGATTATGCTAGTGGTAGCAGGGGTAAACCACAGTTCAGCTAGCCTTTCAGCGTGCCCGCAAGTTTCAACTGAAAAACACTTGAAAATGGTCATGAATCGTTATGAGTTCTTCTTTGTTTTATGAATGAAGCGGTTGGAGTGTTGAAGCAGGCATGCTGTTTGTTTTGGGCCAATCAGTGACCGTCATCCCAGCAAACCCTACCATGAAGTTAACTGTACTTTCAGAAAGTACTACCCTCCGATCAGAGACTTTTTGGGGGGAGTAATAAAGCCCCTTGAGACTTTATTGAGACCCTGGTCCATGCCGTCTAAATGCCAAGAGTTCCCCAGAAGTTTTTTTTTCTTTGTTTTTATGTTGCGTTTACAATAAAAATAAAAGGTCAAGATGTCTCTACTAAAGAACACTGATAATGCTTTTTTTCAAACTCATATTTAAATAGTTTGTACTGGAAGCACTGTTGCTGAATACATGAAAATGACAACACTTACCTGAGCATTATAACCACACAACAAAACCACAACAGCCAAAACAAAACCACTACAAATAAACAAGTAGTGATGTGACCCTAACTTAGTTCAGTAACAAAGATGCACAAAACAGAACACAGAGAAACCATGGTTACCATTTTACAGCATCAAGCTCACATGGTTGAGCATTTCACATGAAAATACAAGATACAGTGGATTATGTAAGGCTATAAACCTAGATGTTTACCCATTATAAAGCACATTGCTAACACTTCTATTGCCTACACATTTTTTATGCATATAGCACACTAGGCAAGTTGTTCTTGTAAGTGATGGAGTTGTGGGTTGTCCACTTAGATAGATAGATAGATAGATAGATAGATAGATAGATAGATAGATAGATAGATAGATAGATAGATAGATAGATAGATAGATAGATAGATAGATAGATAGATAGATAGATAGATAAATGCAAAAGTGAACAGTGCAGGGATTGAACAGTGCAGTAGATCATAATTAAATATTAACTATGACTATTAAATATAAACATAATAACCTATAAACTGACTGACTGAATAAGAACAATATGTAACAGGGAATAAGTTATAAGATGTAAGATGTATATGTTATGACCACAGTCCAGATTGTGTAGGAGGGCTAATATAGCCTATTAAATAGTTGTACAGCAGACAAGTGATATAATGGTAGGCTTTGTGTTCTGTGTGTTGAGCTTACAGCCTGCATTCCCTGTTGGGACCATAAATGGTGTTTTGCATCATGCTTTTCTGTGGTAAGATCTACTTCAAATACTCCAGACTGTTACAATACAGGCATGCAGATGGACTGATTAATTCATAGAGGAAAGGAAATCTCATCTCACTGACACGATAAACCCTGAGATGAACTAAAGAAAGAAAGAAAGGGAAAGATGGGTAAAGACACTTTGTGAGACGGCGAGAGAACGAAGGGAAGAGAGGACAGACAAGCTAGAGACAGAGTGAAAAACATGCATGGCTGGACATGAATAATATAGACTACCTTCTACTCTTGTCATCTCTCAGCTTCTCCTCTAACTTGGTAAACAGGCACACACATGCACACAGTTGTTGAGTTGGTTTTTCTGTGCGCAGAAACCGTTGCATCATTTTAACGTAGCAGGATAGGAAGCACACTCTGGACAGCCTCTTAACACGCATGGAGCATTTCTTAGGAAGGCCACTGTGTCCATGTGAAACATGTAAACAACATTTAAGATTAAAATATTTAACAAGGTTCTACATATCCATGCAAGAGATTGGTTTCAGGAGTTGGGAGGAAAGAATGATATCGGAATAAAACCCTGAAAATAATGACTCTATATACGTATTATATACAATCCTATATATATATGAGTAATATAGATAAATAATGCTGCATTTCTATACAGTTTAAGAAATTGGTTATCAAGCTTTCATTAAAAGGTACTCTTACAAAAGAATTAGTAATACTTAACCATTTATTTTGTTAAAAAAATGTTTTAGGATATACGGAACCTTGTAGCATATTGAAGTGCATAAGTTATAACTGATGTTCTGCAAAAAGGTCCACCCATTTGTGCTTATGAGGCTTATTGCTATGAGCTCACTGTAGTAAGTCAAGGTGATCTACAGCAGAGTATAAATACTTTTATCAACTAAAAACTAAAAACAAACGGAGACTGTAAATTTGGGTGGAAATCATGCCCTTGTATCCTTGTGGATGGAAAAAATACTGCAAATTGAATTTGATGAGTCTACCCTCAACGTTTTTTTTCTGCAATGTTCTTCAGAGGATATGATTTAGGGGTTACTTTAGGTGAATGATGAGAGATGGAGAATGTGAAGTAAAAAAAAGGGGGGGGAGTATAAGGTGGAGAAAGAAAGGGAGACCGAAAGAGAGAGCGAGTATAAAAGATGATGCTACAGGTCTAGAGTCATTATTTCCACTGGTGGCTTCAGCCAGATCAATAGACTAGGAGATTGTGTGTGTGTGTGTGTGTGTGTGTGTGTGTGTGTGTGTGTGTGTGTGTGTGCGTTTGTGTGTGTGTGTCCAATCTCCGCTCAGTTTGGACATGTGCGGAGATTGGACACACACACACACACACACACACACACACACACACACACACACACACACAGACGAAGGCAGCCAAGCAGGCACAATGTATATGGGCAGGCGGCCAATTGCAAGGCTCTTTTTCTCACACACACACACACACACACACACACACACACGGTGGGGCCGGTGTTGGCGTATTGTCCCACCAGAAATGAAGACGGAGGCCAGATAGCACTAAGAGCAAAGGACAGCCTCTGGATAGATTTCCAATACGCAACCAGAGGCTTAAGCAAGAGAGTCACGGATAATCCTCCCTCCTCCTCCTCCTCCTCCTCCTCCTCCTGAGCTCCCTCACTTCTCTTTCAATCCCTCTGGCCCTCCCTCTGACTCTGTTTCTCGTTCCTTTCATCCCTTTATTTCTCTCTCCCTCTTTTCTCTCCATTGGTTGCCTCCATTTGCTTCTTTATGTCCCTCTGCTTCTCAGCCTGTTTTAACTCTGTTTCTCTTTTTTCTCCACGCCAAACTTTTTTCTCTTCTTTCTCCATGTCTCTTCCTTTATACCCTTTAATGCAATCTGTCGTTCTGTTCTCCTATTTCTCCTACAATTAGCACCTCCCTTCTTTTTTCCGCTCTATGGGCCTTATTTGTCTCTCAGATCATGTTTTACATTAAAAAACAGCTGTTGTTGAGTCACAGCCTTAAAGTTAAAGCCATGACAGACTCTGAGGTCACTGATATAAACTTCTTTAATGCTGATTGGCCTTTAATGGCTCATTACATGCTCTGCTACAGCTGCTACATCCTTACTGTGACTAAGACATCTTTAATCACACAAATAGGATAGCTTCTGTATTCTGACCCTATACATGTATTGTGCAGAAGTACTGACAGTGTAAGTGTTTCACTGCCTTTTCTCCTTGTGTCCCCTTTAATACAAAGCAATGTCTACTTGAGACACTTCATCACATGGTTTATAAGTTGTGAGAAGTACTCAGGAGCTGTTAAACTATACAGTATTTTACAAGAAGGGTTTTATAGAGCTTTTGCCTGGTGCAACTGAAAATGCTGAAAATTAAGATGATAATAGCAGTGATTCTGAACAAAAACAGTGAAATTGAGGGCAGAATAAGACAAAGTTCTGTGTAACACAGCACATGTTCTTAGCTGGAGTAAAGTCTAACCATATCACTTGAAAACAGCTACTAAATTAAGAACTACTAAACCCCAATTCCAGTGGTAATGCAGCTCAGTGGCCGGCAACAGACGACAATGTTTCAATGAATTTGAGAGAAAGTGAAGTTTGGAAAGAGCAGGAATGTAGTTCTGTTACTCACAGCCACAAATGAACTAATAGAAATGAATAGACATGCATGCACACTTCCTTGTGTGTGAAAGCAAACGCAAGTTCAACTGGCTGGCAAGTGAGGGTGGGGCTAAAGGGGATATTGTATGATCAAAATGGGTCACATTTGCCTGCAACACACTAACAAGGTGGGTTGTTTATTTGTTTGTGTTCACTGCCCGAAATATCCAACTTAAAATTGTTAATGGAGCTATACAAGGGTTCTTAAGATTGTTTCTTCCAATGCCAGGGTGTTAAAGAAAGGACAGTCATTGAAGATAACATCTGATTCCAAAAGGCTTTAGGCTCAAATTAAGTCAAGTTACCTCACTGTTGTTGTCTCTAAGCTACAATTGGCATGATATTGAGAAACAACTGCATTGACTCACGGTGGATTGGTGCTTAATTGCCCAGAATTCCATCTACGTCAAGAGTACTGATAGATGGCTTAGCTCACTTAGCTGTTTCCCTGCCCCTGTGGATTCTAATGAAAACACATTTAAAAGAAATACTTGATTAGTGTTGTCTGTATTTATAGAAGGCAACAACTTTGCCAGTTGCAGTTGATCTGGTATCACATATTAAATCAATTGGCATCTCTTAATTATAATCATCTTTTGTTGAGATTATGAAAACTGAATCCACCTTAAAGTCCAGCTAATGATTGGATGTCTTTTTTAAATTCTCTTTAACAGTTGCTTGTGTGAGCATAGTGCAACCCCTTTGCAGACACATAACAGCAGCTCTGTGTGAGAAGTTACATATAAAGTGGTGTTGCCACATGTTTTTTGAGGTGACATCAATGAAATCATTGAGCATATCAAGGCGAGTCATTAGAGTGAGGTGATTTGGCAGGTGGCCAGCACCCCAGGGTAACAATCGGAAACCAATTAATATCCCTGATGAAGGTATCATGCTTCTGGCACAATGCCCACAGGGAAAATCAACTCACTGATTACACTGCTGTAAACTGCTGCTGTAATGAGTGTGTGTTTGTGTGTGGTTGTGTGCATGTTCCAATATTCCTGTTCTACATGCAATGACATGAAATGCCACAGGTGTGCATTTGTTTCAATGCCACACATCAGTTATTCATGTACATTATTTAAGACAAGTCTGTGATTCCAGTTGGGTTTAGAATAAAATAGAATCGCTATTTTCATTGTTTGGCAACAACAAACAGTTTAGCAGCTCTCGGTTTGACAGTATAAATAACAAATTCACAGGCAAAAATAAAAAATAAATGTAATTTAAATAGTAAAATATAAAAATTACAACAACAAAAAATAGTAAAATTTGAATATTGAAATATAAAAATCAAGATAAACAAACATTATAAGGTGGCACTATTAACATATACAGTACAACATTATTGCACAAGTATGAGGTTATTGCACTACGGACTCAGGTTTGTGTGTGTGTGTGTGTGTGTGTGTTTGTGTGTGTGTGTGTGTGTGTGTGTTTTAAAGACACAGGCACCACTAATCATTATTATGTAGATGAAGTATAATTGGTACATTCAGCGAACATGAGCATTCAGAGCAATCATGTGTTAATTCAACTCTGTTTGAAATACAAAGTGGATGTAAAGATGGAGAGTAACTGATACTGGAGAGAAAATTTAATACCAACAACAAATCTGTTTTTAGGTATCTGGAAGTGTAACATCAAGCTTCATAATACAAGACAACTCCTCTATTTTTTTGTGTATAGGCAGGACTTTGTGTTTCTGAATCCCTCAAGGAGAATGTGTCTTTTCTTTTGCCTCCATCCATGGAGAGAAGAGAGCGCATGGTCAGCTACAGAACAGCGTCTAAGGAGTTTTAACACTTTAAATTGGTTAAAAATGAACAGTTGAAACTTTTGGTCAATGGATGGTCTCTCTAATAACTACACAGTGTTGTTATCTTTCATCTGCGGGAAACTCAGTGGCTTAAGCGGCTTCTATAATATCCATCTCCCTTCTCCACCTCACTACTGCCCTTAATAAATGAAAAATAATAATAATATAGGTCACGATTAAAACAATACACTTCAGTTATATTAACATGGCATGCTATTACTTGCATACCATGCAACTGGGTACTTGTAATGTTGGTGATCTTGTATTAATTTGAGCTTACACAATATCATAGATTAGCTAAAAACCTGAGCTGTAACACATGAACACAATTATTGGAGCAAAGCAGGATACCAACAGTGATACATCAGTGCCAACGTCTGTCTTTGTAACTCTTCAATAGCTGTCATGTAACTGTCAATAGATAGACGACTGAGAGATGAACTGTCCAAGGTGCTGAAACACCACCCAAGTAGACTTCAGCATGAGATACATTTGTTACAAATGTCACAATAACTGGGCCTAAACTTATCAAGGATAAGAAAAAAAGTTAAAAAGCAGATTCAGATATGAAACCACATTAAATAAGGATACTGTATTTAGTTCTACAGGAGTGTATCACATTGACTTGAAGAGTCAAATCAAGTGTGTATCTCAGAAAGATAAATGAAACAGATCCTAGATACGGCATGTAGATGCACAGTGTTACATGCCGTATCTAGGATCTACCTGGTAATGTTTTGCTGTTTTACACTGTAGCCCTGTGCTGTAAACTCACACTAAGGCTGAACTACGTTCTGCCCTGGCAATTTAATTCATTTATTAACCTTTTGGGTGGCTTTGTGGACCAGTCGCCTAAAAGATGGTGGCAATAACTTTGCACTTATAGGTTCAACCGATTCTTAAATAATAATAAAAAGATCTAAAATCTACTTGATTCATTAAGTCATTCTTCTTTATATGACGATTATGATGATGATAATTTCCATTACTTCTGTGGACATAATAAATTAAGATGACATCATGGCAATCAATGTGAACTGTCTCACAGACTGCACGCACGCACACACACACACACACACACACACACACACACACACACACACACACACACACACACACACACACACACACACCTGCCCTCTACGATGATGCCATTGTGTTTGAGCTGCCTATCATTAAACTATGTGAACATGACCGCAGCTTCTGTGCTTATCACTCAACCTATGATTAGTTGCTCTGAACAAACTGTTGGTGAATGTGCGTCGCTGCGACACTGATGCACGCGCACACACACACACACACACACACACACACACACACACACATAGCCTACATTGCACACATACACCGCCACCCCTCTCCTCATCCCCTGTTGCTATGGAACCTGTCGCCAAGGCAGAGAGGTACGTGGTTGTGATGGAAGTGGTGGACGATGGAGAAGACGATGATGATGATGATGATGATGATGATGATGATGATGATGATGATGATGATAAAGATGATAATGTTGAAAAGATAAATAACCCTTTTGCTGAATTACAAGGTCCGGCCGACTATAAACCAATGCGTTGCTGGGCTTTGCTCTCTGCAACGTGGGTGGAAGGAGCGACGCGTAATACTGCGCAATGCAAACAGACCCTTTCCTCACCGTCAAACAAACCACAGCCCTGGATTTCCATTCACGCTCTGCATGTATGGCCTTTTAAACACTTAAAAAGTCGTTAAGTTGAACTTTAGTCGTGTCTTGTGCGAAACAATCTACTGTCCTCCGCTGCCGTCTACAAAAATAGCTTCTCATCAACCCAATTCAGCAGACAAATAAGTCCAGCAGGCCACCCTACTGCCACCTGTCATCTCTATGCGATTTCACTCGCGCGCTGCTATTAAGGATCCCTGCGGACATGAAAACTTGAATTAAAACGTGACAAATACGACTATTGATTATAGAAGAAAGGAGGATCGATGGTGATTGAGAGCGCCTATCGGTGGGCGCTGCTCAATTTTCTGCTCTTTAGCTACCACTGTGTGTTCATTTCTGTTAAATGGGTATAGAAACCAGGGCTGTTTATGCAGTTTAGTTCAGTGCCAAAACGAAAAAAAACCTTGAGGAGGCAAGCTCTGCCAAATAATTTGTACGGACACGCTTTTGCTGTCATTTTCTGCTGGAAATGTGTCGAAGACAATAATGCTCCCCTCCTACAACTAAATATGACCACAGCCCACTCATTATGCCGATGGACAGGCCTATCAAACCAACAAGTGTAGACTGAACCAAGCAAGAAAAAGGCCTCATCCATATTTGTCCGCGGCTACCTGCAGCCCTGTTGCGTGATTATGGCACAAGTTTACTTGCTGCACAAACTGCACACAGAGGGAAAGTGGCGAAAAGAGGACTGCATCTGTCCATCTGTTGAAAACGAGGAGAGCGCAAACACCCCTTGTACCTCCCTCCCTCCCCTCTTTTCTCCACCTCCTCTTTCACCATCCCATCCTCATTTCGAGCTCATCATACCTCTCTTACTCCCTCCCTCCCTTCTTCCCTCACTCCCTTTCCTCTCTCATGCACAGTTACAAGATGTTTGCCAGTTATAAATTAAAAAGACACCACATACCTTGATGGTTCTCAAGGGTGTCCTCCGGGATGTACATGTTTTTGCTTTCATTTACCATAAATGTAGTCCGACGTTATCCCTATAGGTGAATGGAAGATAGAGACGAAAAAGCTGGAGAGGCGGAGAGAAAATAACGAGGAAAAAAGCCCCCAAAAATAAAGAAATTAAAAAGGGGGAGAAGAAATAACTGTCTGACACGGACAGTCTTGGGTATTCCGTTATTTTAGTTTATGGGGAGGGTTTCTTCGGATGGAGTGAATATTACCTAATCCCCATGATGGAGGAGAAGGCGAGAAAAATGAGGGAGCTTTCGGCGGAACCGGTTGGGAAAACGCACCGGTGCATCTCTCGGTACATCCGGGCCCTAGGCGTGAAACATGAGACCAGCACCACGTTCAATTCAATTCACACCTCGTTCGCTCTCTCGCTCACTCCACTTGTTTCTCTCCCCTCCCGGGTGTCTAAAAACAACAGGGTTTCAAAAAGGTTATAAAGTACGGGCGCTGTCAGTGATGGTCGGAATAGAAGTGCGCAAAAGACGCATTCGTGCGCATCTTCAGCAGCGTGTCAAAATGTGAGAGGATGAAGAAGAGGAGGTGGAGGTGTTAGAGGAAGAGAAGTAGGAGGAAGAGAACAGGAGAAAAATTGGAAAATGAGAACAGTGTAAATATTCCATCACGGGTATCACGGGGTTAAATCTCCCAATAGGTTGTCGGTTATTCCACGTATCTATAGCAGAGTCCCCCCAAAAAACCGAAGCCAGGCCGTCCTGCCTCATCCGGAGACGGGTTTATGTGTCCTGATCCAGTCCATGATGGTCCGGCGGTGTGTCTGTCAGTCAGTCTGTGTGCCTGTCTGTCTGTCTGTCTGTCTGTCTGCCTGAGTCTCACTGATCGGGAGTTAGAGCTCTCTCTTCTCTCTGCCTCTACTGCCCCTGCAGCTCAGCTCTGCAGTGATACCGAGAGAGCGAGAGAGAGCGAGAGAGAGAGGTAGCCCTCCCTCCCTGTGCATGTAGACGCTTTGACTGTTTCCAGATGTGTGTGTGTGTGTGTGTATGCGCGCGTGTGTGTGTGTGTGTGTGTGTGTGTCAGAGAGAAATGAGGGAGGGAGACATATAGGCAACAGTGGAGAACCAGAGGCATGGTGGTATCCAGATGATGGTAATGATGAAGACAAAGATAATGATGATCAAGTGAGTGTGTGTGTGTGTGTGTGTGTGTGTGTGTGTGTGTGTGTGTGTGTGTGTGTGTGTGTGTGTGTGTGAGTATGGTTGGGAGGGGCATTTTAAAAGGATCAAAGGGTCGGAAAAAATACATAAAAAGAAAAGAAAGGTGGCCAAAGCCCATGCAGACAAGAAGAAAGAGAAAGTGTGCATGTTTGTTTGTGTGAGAGAGAGAGAGAGAGAGAGAGAGAGAGAGAGAGAGAGAGAGAGAGAGAGAGAGAGAGGCAATAAGGATCTATAGCAGGCTCAAGCCTTGCATTAACTCTAATTTCAACAGGAAGAAACAGAGATGGGAGATGCTGTACCTACATCTGATTTGCCCATAGTCCCAACACATCTGGACTGCTTCAGCCCTGTTCTCTTGGCCAAGGCTGTGTTTACACTAAAACACACACACACACACACACACACACACACACACACACACACACACACACACACACACACACACACACACTAAAGATCTGGTTTTTCAACTCTTTTATGACTCAAGCTCTGATCTTTTCATGGCTCTCTTAAACAAAGAAAAACCACAAGGAAGCTGATTTTCAGATCTTTGGATGCTGTGTAAATACAGACTCAAATCTCATGAAGTAGAATAATTCAGGAAGGTCAGTGCACAAAGTCTGAATGTGAACCATTTTATCTAGAGGACAATAAAATGGTTTTTAGAATTCAATTATGTTTTTTCTTTTCCTTTTGCCCTCTGGACTATAAAGTTCGTTTAGACATCATTCTCTATGGCCAGGAACTAATTTGTACTGGCCCCTCAAGCACATAAAGTAATTTTCTGGACACATGGGTCCATTTTGTTAGATAACACAACAAAGAAATGATGCTCATTTAGGAGTCAAATCAAAAACAATGTCAACAACATCAGCTCTCAACTTAACAGCTCTGGACCAGGGTTTGATGACACTGAGTCAGCTTGGCTCTTTAATTACTACTGAGGCTTTTTGATAGAGCTGCTTGCATAAATAACATATTGGTTCCTAAATTGAGCTCTCCACAGGCACCTTGATATAAAAGACAGAAAGGGAGAAACATTTTCTTTCCATTATCTGCTCAGTCTTTTAAAGGATCTTGACCTTATTTGGAAAAGCAGTTCCTGTCTTTTTATAACTATAGTCACATGACACATGTCCCAATATTTTAAATAAACGGATGATTTTAAGATGTCAAAAAGTAAATGTATAAAAAAAAAAGGTATGGCAATGCTTCACAAAACAGAATAACTTGGCTCAATAATGCATGTATAGAAGCTACAGTACCAAGCAGCAATTTCAGATTCTAATTCTGGTACTGGCCACCCCATGTTATTGTATTTGACACTGAATACAAACTTCACAATGTGCAGACCTCATGTCAATCTCACTGCAGGCTATAATCAGGAGGTGAATCTGATGACTCAAACCAGCCTGCATGCATTTGTTCAGTGCCATAGCACAAAATCTCCACCCACCATCCTGTAATAGAATAAAGCTTTTTGTCTGCATGTGTCACTGTAGACATAGTAAAGACAGGAAGTCAGCTGATAAATTACTCAATTGATGACATCTGACATATGAATTGTCTATTTCTGAATTTCTGTTTTGTGATGCAGATGTTATGTTTCTATTCTGTATATTTGGAGGGAAACTGAGGATTGCGGAAAACCTGCGCTGATGAATGAATTGAAACATTCTTTAAATTTTGTTGTACATGTTAAATGTTTTATTGGTAGGAAAAGCAGCAATTAGTAAGTAAATGGCTCTTTGTGACTGACTTATACACATTATTAGATTGTTAATTCTGATGCTTAACTATTAAAGCTCATTCTAACTACTTAACTACTACCACTTAAAACCAGAGAGATGATAAATGGTAACTATTGACAGATGGTCAGAAAAATTAAGTGGAGTAAAAAGTACAATACTTCCCCCCTGAAATGAAGTAGATTAGAATTATGAAGCAGCAGAAAATGCAAATTCTCAAGTTAAACATGTTTACTCAAGTATACTACTCTAGCTCACCCAGTGAGAGTGTGCGCCCCATGTGGGCTGAGGTCTTTGCAAGCGGCCTGGGTATCTGAGACAGATAGACATCGAGTTTTATAATGGCACTGACTCTTCCTTTCACTTACTACCAAACCATCCTCTGTTTTTTACACTGTTTACACTGGACAGTGAATGGAAGGACAGACGGAAGAAAGGATTGAGGGAAGGAAGAACGGATGGAGGGCAGATCGTGGGAACAGACACTTGTGCCCAGGGGACACACAAACACACAGACTCACATACATAAATGTCCTCTGTAATCCAGTCTGCACATGAACTATCTATTCTATTTATGACTGTTCTATTATTGGAGTTCTCGTACCCCCTTTGTATGTGTGTGAGTGTGTGTGAGTCTTAAGTTCAGTTGTTCTCTGAGAATCTCTGTACAGGCAAACATACTCAAATGCTGGTATCTCATGTGGGAAATCAACAATCTGCTGGTCAGTCAAAGGGAAATCCCCTGATGACAGGGAGAGCTACTTTATTCAGCTGTGCTATGTGAGATTCAGGTTTTAGACCTAAATTTTGATTTAGGCACTTAATATGCATAACGCATTCTATACTCAAATGAAGACCACAAAGAAATATGTAAACAAAAGACAAACAGGCCCATACTGAAAGCCAAAGCAGATTTTTTTTCATGTTAATTTGGAGGCAGATGTGTCTGACCTGGAAGTTCTTCATTCACATTTAAGAGAAGTTGTTTGAAGTGTTTAAAGCCGACGTTTACATCCAGTGCTGCTTAAAATGAGTGAGCAGTCATAGTTTTTCTCAAGGACACTCTGACATGGCCGTTGATAGATGCATTCCAACTGTTGTACGTCTCTGTGACAATATAAAACCAATTACTGAAACAGCTTTCACAGTACACAGCAGAGCATAGGATAAGTGCCCAATATGTAAATAATGCATAAATAATGCATGAAATAATGCTAAATAGCGGTAATTTGTGATAAAAGAGGAATCCATGTATGTCTAAATTAGTGGTTGTATGTCTTATTGAGTGATTATACAAGGCGTAATCTGCTATAAAATGCATTTGGAAAACGGGCTTATGTGTATCCACTTGACTTGGTCCCCTCAAGTACCCTTGCAACAGAGCAGGATATGTTGAACCAAATATGGAGATTTACTGTCAGGCGATCCAACTGATAGTGAGTGATACGGGTATGGCTGATATGGATTTCAAGGATATACAGTCCTGAAAATCCTGTTCCTGTATCAGTTACAGTTCTGTTCTTGAGTATTAATTTCTAGAAGGATATGTCTAATTCTGGAACCCTAAAACTAGTGTATTATAAACTGTAGCTAAAAAACAGCATCTGAATTAACCTAGGAAGAGAAATATGTTTCTTTACTTAACAGCATAAAGACACAGGGACAGCAGCATTGTTGAAGGTGAAAATTAAATGTAGATTAACAAGAAAATTACAAGTGTAAACCAATGAACATGAGGGAAATGTAGCCTAGAGACCTGCACCATTGTAAACTGTGTACTATGCTCAAAATGGACTTAACTGCACCCATGAAAGAAGTAATTACACTTTCCAAAGAAGATGCCTTATATGCTTGTATATTCATTCCTTCATCACCCATCTACAAATAGATGGAAAACCAACTGCAGTAACTCCGTACAAATAAAAACATGCTGTATTTGTATTTGTTTCTATTTGGAGATTTTGTAACATGGTGTAACAGCTCTTAGGCTTTCTCCTCCCATTGAGACAAAACTCTTGTGGGACACACACACGCACGCACGCACGCACGCACACACACACACACACACACACACACACACACTTAAGAGCAGGGATGGTTGTGTTTTATCTATCCCTCTGATGCCCCCTAGTGCAATTTATGGGAAATGTAACTAATGAATAGGAGACATCAGTCAGCATCAATGTTACTGTAATGTTACCCAGCAGTCAGATACAGAAATGAAAGACAAAAGAGGAACATTGACCGAGATAAAGTATAAAGTTATATATAACCAACCTACCAACCAACCAACCAAACAAACAAACAAACAAACATAATCAAGCTTTCGTTCCTTACAATAGTAAGAGACCCAGCAACTTTGTGCGTGTCCGTCTACTACAACAAAGTGTACGAAAACATATATACCACCAATATAGAGTATTGTAGCCCATACAAATAAATGAAATAAAAACACATTCCACAACCAATCCATTGGGAATTAAACTAACCTAATTGATGAAAGTATTGAACGTAGTAATACAAAGTTAATTTTAATTAAAAGAAGGCTACATATCTATGGTCATGGCTCTCCTGACATTATCAATAAATGTTTGAAGAAAGTAATACTGAAAATCCATACAGTTGACAATCGATTTTTCCAAGTTGATTAATAAGGCTGAAATCTCCAAGCCTGCTGCGCAACTACTCATGTCTGGTTGTTTACTGTCTGGCTAAACATGGCCGTTGACAAACTCACTCATAGCAGTTAGCCCTCTATAACTCTTGACAGTTTTAAATGTATAAGTCTTAAGTTGCAAAACAATTTACTGCTCAGTTACAAATTTAATTGTCTTTTTACCTTGCTGTTGGTTTGGTTTTAATCTCACCTTCCTGCGTCTCGTTAGCCGCTGAAGCTAGGTGGCGAGCTAAATTCTCCATAGGGGACAATGACAGCAACTTCTGCAGGTAGCAGCAGCTGCCTCACCGCCAAAGGACTGGACATAAGTCTGGCTGCTCTGCAGCGACAAGACCCATACATCAATGACATTCTGGACGTGGCCAGCCAAGTTGCCCTGTATACTTATAACAACAGGGCAAATGAGTGGGTAAGCCTGAACTTTGGTTAATATGCTAATTTAGCTTAGCCTCATCATCGTCCCTGATAGGCGCGCTTTGTCACTGACACAGATTTGTCCCAGCTAATGGATAACATTAAGTAGATTCCAGCTATGTTTTTTTAGGGTGTGTGGTACAAAACTATAAGTTACGACTTACGCTTTAATATATAGGCTACATAATATGTATAAATAGGTATTTTCTACAGCACTGAAACGTTTATCTATTAGCCTCTGTTTATTGATTCCCTGGAACATTGTGTCACTAACGTTAATTATATTCAACGTTATTAATGACTTGTTAAAAAAAAAAAAGACTGTTATGTTAAATTCAGCTGTTTGGTATTGTACATATATTTTTAGGAGGATTTGTTATTAAAATATGAAATTTTGCTTGTCCCCAGTGACGAGATTTGGCTGACCAGTTATGTTTAAGATATATCACTTTGCAATTTCTTTGTCGTATGTGTTTTTAGGAGAAGACAGAGGTGGAAGGCACCCTTTTTATTTACACAAGGTAATGAAGTTGATGCAGGACTCTGAAATCTTGGTGTCTAAAGATAACAATTCTTAGTATTTGGGAATACCTGTAAAGCTCTTCAACAGACATATTGAAACTACAGCCATACCTAAATGGTAAAATGGTAAATTGAGTATGTATATGTTATTATATAGCACATAGCACAACTGTTTCTGTGTAATTTAAACCATCATGGTGAATATGGCAGGACATGACATGAAGCTGAAGTGCCTGTAGTTTCAAGTTATGAATTGCGATTGACAAATGTTTACATGAATCCTTCAGCTGCATTTCAGTGATGTGTCCTTTGCTTATTTCAGACTGGCATCTCCCAGGCATGGTTTTACCATTATGAACAGACTCAGTATGGAGAACTTGACAGAGCCAATTACAAAAGACCTGGACTTCCAGCTCCAGCACCCTTTCCTGCTTTATCGCAATGCACGGTGTAAGGATAAAGATACACACACACACACACACACACACACACACACACACACACACACACACACACACACACACACAACGTACTTCTGATGTCTGTTACTTATTGATATCTTCAGTTGTTTGTCTGACACATTTTGTTTTCAACACCTGTTGATCATGTGCACAGAGATCCTATAGCGTAGTTTTATACTCAGCCTTTTTTTAAGTGTGATATTCAATTTAGTGAACTGTAATTATCAGCGCCATACTGATATGTCTTAGCTGACAGTTTTATTGCACAGCCACTTTCACTGTTGCTCACTGTACGCTGGATAAATCTTGAAATATTAAAGAAAACAAGATTAAGCGAAAATTGCATTAGATTTTTTTTTTTTTTAAATGCAAAAAACCTTTGTTATACAGGCATCAGTAACACTAGAGTTAGACAGACAGTCACAGACTCTGCAGACCTGGATGACTAAATACCAGGACTAGCCACGTAGACTAAATAGTTTGAAGAGACTTTGCTGTTACACAAGCAGCCTGACACAGTGAGACAAAATTATTAAAATATGAAGACAAAGACAAACTGAAACTGAGGGAATAAAGCTAGAAAGTGAGATAGACAGTGTAAGCAGAAATGACATGGATAAAAAAAAATCTTTCACCAGAGAAGAACTGGGACCAACATTAAAATTAGAAATTATTATTTTGGGTTCTGATTCAAAAGACTAATCCACATGAGACCATATCTTTGTGACTTTGAAGATCTGTAAGCAATGTTATCACATGACACCTAAAAATGACAGGTGTATCTATAACTATAGGGAATAAGTTAGATAAAAAATAACAATTTGATAGAGTGACCAAATTGTGTAGCATGCTGTTGCATTTGTGGGGGAACCATTAGTTCCATATAAGGAGCAGAGGTATTGTGGTGACTCGAATTCTATCAGCCTGTCTCCCTCTGAGACCTACATTTTACACACACACACACACACACACACACACACACACACATTGCAGAGTGTGCCTGCAGGAGAAGAGCCTGACAGCACTACAAAACCAGCCAGCAGAGATTAGATATTCCACAACAGTCACTGATAATATAAACACACTCACTCAGGAATAGCTGAAACCCACAGACCTCCCTCCCTCTCTGTCATGGTCTCATGACTCTCCATCAGGCTCAGTAAGAGGCAGGTGGAATGCTGTGTTTAGATACCAGTTGATTCCTTATGCCTTCTTTGATCCCCTTACTGTAGTACTTCATTATTCTTACTGACATGTATACAACACAGCCATTATTAAACATTAGAAGGCTCAGTGAAATAATGAGTATGACAAACCTTTCTCGGTGACATTTTAATACCTTTTACACAAGGTTTTAAATGCACACAGGGCACATTAAAGACGATCTGGGATAATACTGGCCTCAAGATGTGGTTATGGTGAATTAATTGCAGGTAAACCGCCAACTCACATTTCTTGAGAAGGAATTTACAAACATATAAAACCAGTAATCACAGCTCAGTTGATGACTATTACCTCTGATAAAAAGGAAATGTGGGTAGGGGTTATTATGTGAGTTAAAAAGTGGACGGGTACATAGCAAACCTAATGATCAGTGGCTCAGACTCAGATTACACCAATTGGAGATGGATATTAAAGCACCCAAATAAGGAGACCACTATGTACCATGGTTATAAAGAAACTGATTTCTATCACCATAGCTGCTGGTAAAAACTACGGATTGTTGTAACAAAAGACATGCACGTAAAACAGCACCTCAGATGCTCTAAGAGACATCAAAATGCCAAGTGATCATCCATGAACGTTACACAGATAATGGTATGTGTGGGGTGAAGGAATCTTTTCCAGAAGACTATAAACAGTAACTCATCTCAGCTGAGGAAATATGTTTTTTCTCTGGCTAAGATCTGATCCATTTAGGCCCCAGGCTGTTGGTAATGCTGCCAGTCCCACTGTGTTGCGTGACCTCTGTGCAAGGGTCGTGGAATCTTATCATTAGATAAACATTTAGCTCTCAGGGCTGCCATTACTTCCTGGAATGGCAGTTGGCACCAAGTGGCACCCCATGCTAAAAATAAACACTGCCGAAATACAACAGAACATGGCAAGATTAAGGGAAGAGAACTTTACTCCAAGCAAGTCATAATTCCTCTGGCAAATTATCCCAGTACTCTACCTAGTTCCAGCTTCTCAATTATGAAGAATTGCTGCTTTACTGTGTCCTACGTGATAGAAAGTTGAATATCTTTCTATTTTGGACTGTTGGTCAAATAAAATGAGCAATTTGATGATGTCAACATGGCCTTTAGAGAAGTATACTTTCCATTTTATGACATGTTATAGACAAAATTAATAATTGTTTAAGAAAATAACTAAAAAGTACAGTAACCCAATAGCCACATACATTATTCTGGCTATGTGACTAACACTAACACTCCACTTAACCTGTTAACAGCGTTCTGTATATCGGAGGTATGGACATTCTTACCTCCAGGTCGAACGTATGTATATCCCAGGTCTCTCTCTGACACCAGCAAGCCTTTGAATTTGACCTCAGGTTCCTCCTCCAGTCTCTCATGTTTGGGTCTTCTCTGAAACAGGCCTCTCAGCATGGCTCCACTAGTCTCTTAGGAGTCTCACCGTCTGGTAGTAATTTTCTCTCTAGAACTTAAAGTTTTCAGGTTATACCTTAAGTTGCAGCTCCAGCTAGCAAAAGGTTCTATGAAAGTGATGCCCACTGCGATGCGACACTTCCTTTGATTAGATTTGTCTTCTTTAGAAGCGTAGGATGTACTGATGTGTCAATGTTCCTTTATCCAGGTTAGGTAGTGCTCATAAAGCTGTCACAGCAGTTGTGGCAATGCCTCCTTAGAACTGGGCTTCAGTAGCAAAAGAGCAATTCAAATGTCCCTGCAGTTTAGCCTCAGAGGGAAGGTGTGACAGTAGTGTAAATGTATTCTTAGATGAATTACGGTAGCTGTAAACCTTAATATTTACTCCTCCAATGTCATGAATTCCACTCCTACAAACAAAGAAAGTAATGATTCTTCTTGGACAACAATAATCCCAAGCATAGATGTGCGTTACTCTGAGTTACCTGTGACAAACCTCCAGCAAACCAAATATAGTGTACAAGAATATCAACACTATTCCTCATGACTGATGGACAGAGCTCTCCCAAAAAGCTGATCACGTACTGCAGTAAAAGGACCCCTTTCCATCTTGGACAACACTGCTGCTTACAAATATGTCTGCATTTCTAAGTATACTAAAGCTAAACCAAATAAAAGGATTCTGTGAGTAGTCCCAGTAGTGCAGGGTGGGTTACAGCCAAACAGGGTTACTGTATTGTTAAAGCGCATTTAAGCCTTGTCAAAAATACAATGTTGAACAAAACATATAAAGCAGGTTTAACAAAAAATGTTTCTTAAAAATGCTTCTTTTAAAAGCAAAGTCCCAACAGAGTAGTGATGTGCTGCCTCCCAGACATAAAATTAAAAATGTCTTTTTATGCATTCAAGTCCCACTGGAGTCCCGTCTAAGAGTCACTGTAGGTCTACAGCAAACATCACACGTGCGCCAGTGCTGGCTGTGGTAGTCATAGAGGGTTGGAAAGGACCACACCGCTTAAGTCCTGAATCAATTGCAGACTTCAGTAGAGTGATTGTTGCCAAAGTTTCCAATGCTCCTTCCTTCAAACTGTGAAGGGATGCCGTCCTATTCAGAATCTACATTTCTCAGTCAGTATTCTTATAGTGGACTTGTCAGACTTTGTTCACCCTTCTGTTGAAGTTGTCTGCTCAATAGACCATTGTGGTCTATTGTGGTGTTTCCTCTCCAGTTCACTTGGTCCGGATCTCTGCTTCACTTATTTAATGCGGATGTCCCTCTGCCTTTCTTCCCCTCTCTCTCAGTCTCCAGTCTGGTTGACTGGAACCCCTTTTTTCTTTTTCTATCTCTGTAACGTTCACCCTGAAAGTATAACCTGTGGCCACGGCCACTTTTTCTGTTGGTGCTACTGGTTGTAGCCCTCCCACTTTCTCTCTCCCTCTCTGACTATCTCTCTCTCGCTCTGAGGGGTATTCTGTTTTGCTGAGGTATAGACTTTGGGCAGGTCAGTACCACTAAAAACATGATAATGTCCTATTGAACAATTTGTATCTTGTCCTCTTCCTTTTCTTCTGTCTTTCTCTTTTAGTGGGGGAGAGAAAGGGCAGCATACTGGTCAAAGAGACTGTCTTTTATCTGAAGCGTCAGCTTATCCAGCGGTTTCCTCCCATCAATGCACTTCAGTTCAACATTTTTCATTTCTTGATAAAACTCAGACTCTGTTCACTGACAGCTAAAAAGCTCTCAGAAGCAGATGTTTCTCTTATGATGGACGTGATGATAATTTCCCCTCTAACACACCTCACTTCTTCCTATTTCACATCCGTCCCGCTTTTTTATTTCAATTTTCCAGCTCTCTGACTTTGACTGTGTGTCTTTCTGTCTTTGTCAGACAGTCTCATCCCCAGTGAGCACTAAGCGACTCATGACAGTCTCCCACTGCAGTTACTTATTTGGTACTGGGCTGTTTTTCCCAGGCTCAACTGAACTCTCTCTTTCTCTCTCAGTGTGTGTGTGTGTGTGCGCTTCCGTGCTTGCTTGCTTCTCCCTGCCTCTGACCTCAATGGTTTGTCCGAGCTCATTTGTGGTGTGCTTGTGTACATTTTTGTGTATTTCTGTCTGTGTGGGAATGTGTGTGACTTTGCTAGGACTGTGGTGGTAACTTTATTTTCCACATATAGTAGACCCCATTTTGCCCTCTGTTGTCTCTCTCACTCGCTTTCTTCCCTTGTTGCGATTGACCCAATCTGTTCTTGAGATCCAATGTAGAAAGTATGTCTGCTGAGGTGTGAGGAAATGTCTAGCTGTCTTGAATAGGGCTGTATTTTAAACCTCTTTTTTGTTACAGACTTAAATGTGTTGGCGACACTAAGTATCAATCACCGTTCAGCACTGAATGCTTGCTCTGATTCACACTCCTTTCGTCTTATTTTTTTTATCAGTCAGTTTATTATTAAAATCATATTTTTTGCCACTTGTAGTCTGTATTTTATACAAGCAAAGTGCTTGTTCTGCTGCTTGTGTCTAGACAGATTTTTGCATTTGAGAAGTCTGGTGTTAGATAAGGACAGGGAACCATGTTTATATTCCCCCTCTGGAATCTGAACCTTTTTTTAGACCTTCACTGTTATAATTTCTGTGACTAAACTTTGGGTCTTATTGGGACAAATTATGAGACAGGACTCAGTGACAGGAGTTGAAAACCCCTGCAATGACACTATCACTTACAATATGCTTTTAGGAGCTAGTGCAAATTAAAACAGTAAATTGAATCATGGAGTAATGTTACCTACTTGCTCACTCCGTTGTAATCCTGTGGCAAATGGGTTTTAGTGTTGCCTTTTTCCTCCCTTGTTGATCATGTTTATGTAGTTCAAAAGACTCCAGGGGCCCATGTTTTACTGTGTAATGGCATTGTTGGCTTCTGTTCCCTTTGGGAAATGACTCATTTAAAACCCTGGGTTCAGACCAGACAGGGCTAATAAAAAACGGAATACATGTCTGCCTGCCCTGCATTGATGTCATAGCAGCAGAGTTGTACGACAGCATGTCTGTACATTCATTTGATTTTAAGGGTATGGCAGGTCTGAAAACCAATTTTGTTGTCTGCTGACCTTACTGGCTGGTGCATCTCAAAATTCAGCAGGCAGTTGCAATATTTCACTTCAATAATTCAATTTTTAGCATCAACTAGGGCATTACTTACCTTTTTGTTTGCATTTGTTTATGTTCAAAACTTCACTTGTCTCTGTCTCTCCATCTCTCTGCTCCTCTTTGTCCCTCTCTTCCTCACTCTCCCAGTGGTTATCCATGGCATTTGGTTCTATGATAAGGAGGACTGTCAACGTATTGCTCAGAGAATGAAGATGTAAGTGCTTATATAACCACAAACTATATGTATTCAACATCTAAATAAATAAATAAAATAAATAAAAATGGAATTTGGTCCACTGAACAAGGACTAGTGAGTTATGGTCAGTCAGCGACTGTAGCTGAGAGGTTTTTTTATTTAATATGTTAGTTAGACGGCAGAGACTGCATGTGTTTATTAACTGATCTGTGTCTGGGGCTTGGAGCCAACTAATGACAAGTGTAGAATATTTGAATGCTTCCAGGGTGAACAAATGTATAACCTCTGTATTCTCATATGTGTGTGGGTGTGGGTGTTGGGGGTGTGTGTGTGTGTGTGTCTAGCCTGACCCAGCAGGAGCAGACTCTGGCACAGTCTCAAGGTGGATGGTTGTCCCCAGGAGGAGTACGTGGTGGAGGAGTACGTGGTGGAGGAGTACGTGGTGGAGGAGTACGTGGTGGAGGAGGAGGAGGAGGAGGAGGAGGAGGAGGAGGAGGAGGAGGAGGAGGAGGAGGAGGAGGAGGAGGAGGAGGAGGAGGAGGAGGAGGAGAAGGTGAAGCAAAGGCAGTGGACATTATTCAGATGTTGACCAAAGCACACACAGAGTATGACAAGGTAGGGAAACACCAAATACTCTGCATTTCCTTATATTGACCAGTAGGGTTTTACAGAATCATGTAAGATATTTGTCCCTCTGTCTTTTCTCTTTTTTCCACTTTTCTCTCAACATTAAGTCTACATCAGAGCCAAAGGAGATTGGTGGCAGCAGTGTTATTTATGGAAACCCCAACCTGATCAAACCAATACCTGTTAAACTGAACACTCAGGTAAAGCACCTTCATCCACTTCCTATTTCATTTCAGGGTTGCACTCAGTACATTGACTTTCGTTAATGAAGCCTTCAGTAAATCAAATCCATGGCAAAAGAACCAAGGCAAAGGATCAGATAAAGTTTAAATCAAATTATACTCCCAACCAGTAACTAAAAGTATTGCCTTTATGAATTCAGTATTTATTTAATCCAATCCGTTCCTCAATCTAACTTATTTTGTTGTCATTTTAAGACGTCTGAAGTTAGCCTGATTTGCTAAAAACCCATAGTTAGTTCCAACAATTCTCTTTTCTCATAAATACTGCTCTTCTTCCCTCTCTCACCCTTTTCTCTGTCTCATCCAGGACAGTGAAAGTGCTGAACCTAAGTCTCTCTCTCTTGCTACCCTTTTTGGCTCTCAACATCAACATCACCACTCATCCAAACCTGACCCAGTCTCTCCTATGGCCACCACTGGGACGGGGCCATCACCGAGACAAGTCAATCGCCCACCTGTAGCCCGTTCGCTGAAATACGATGATACAGAAAACTCTGGCAATAGTGTGCCCTCCAAAGGGGGGAACATCAACATGGTTGGGTGTTCAGTTGGAGGGCCCAGGGCTGTGATTGGAGGACAAATAGTCGGAGAACATGGTGAAAATGTTGTTGTGGGCTTGCTGCCATGTCCCACTACCACCCATCAGCAGCAGCTGAACCAACCCCAGCACTGCCCAGCCATCCAGAAACTCATGCAGGGACAGAGAGGAGTGGGGGTCGTCGGAGGGGTGCTTCAGACCCTGTCCGAGTCCCCTGAGAACAGGCTGTGTGACAACGGGGTGCCGTTGGAGCATCACCACCACCATCACCATCTGTACCATCATCATCAGCAGCAGCACCACCACCTTCATCATTATCAACAGCAACAGCTTCAGGCTGACCCAATCAGGAAACTTTTCCAAACGAAGCCACCTCTTCCCTCATCCAACCCTCCGCCTCTGCAGCAGAACCCCCATCTCTCCTCTCAGCCCATAATGGTGGATTCTGTGTCATGTTCACACCTTCAACAAAGCCAACAGCTGTTTTTCAGCCAACCTAAACCTCAACCAGAAGCACAGCACAACTGCCATTCGGCTTTACCTGTACAGGGAACAGGTGAGACATCTTTTATGCTATTAATATGCTATGAACATATGAGTGAAGAATTATACTATTACAAAGTAAGTACTTTTAAATCTGCAGTGTCAGGTTCTGTCACGGTCAAGGTACAGCATAGCGTGCAAAGTTGATGCTTCCACTGCTTTTCCAGAGTGTAATTGCAGCCTTTGCCATTAAAAAAATCTCCTTTTAACAAGCCGCAATATTATTGCAAATAATCTTTCAGCTCCAATTCCAACCTACTTTTGCAATAATTTCAGTAAAAGTGCACTTTAATCCAGTTAAATTTGAGATAAGCTGTAAAGCTGCAAGTTGTTTTTCCTTAGGTTTTGCATTTGTTCACAAAATGTATAATTTCATAGGAATATACAATGCCATTGTAGTCAATATATGCTAAATTATTGTGTCATTGTATAGTAATGGATTATACTGTGTGTTTCTGCATGATCTTGAAATGTTTAATAATGTCGGTTAACCATTAATTTAACATTTACACAGGTATTTGACTATTTGTGTATCTATCTATTGCTAATTCTCTAAACTCTAAAATGTCTTTGCCAAGATGCCTGTTTCATCTGTGTTTAAGCTCTTCCTAATCATGGGGTCCCTCATGCTCTCCATCTAGTTCTGTCTTCCCAGATGTCTGGTGTGGTTTCACCTCATGAGCTCCTTCAAAAGCTCCAGCTGGTTCAGCAGGAACAAAGCCTGGCTTCCCATGACCCCCCTCGCCTCTGTCCAGGACTGGCACCTCGATTCCTGGGGCCCACTCAAGGTCAAGGTGCCGGCTCAGTTGTAGACCTAGTCCCAAACCAAACCACAGGTACTGCTGGACAAAAGGCTGCGCTGCAGTTTCAGGTAAGCACTATAAGCTCTGTTAGCAGTTCTATTTGACTTGTTTACAATTTGTTTTCATTCTTATTTCTAGTTTGCTAAAAATAAGTATTCTATTAAAGAGTACTAATAACTGTCCCTGTCTATCCAGATCATCTCCCCCCAGCGGATACCTGCCACTGTGGCCCCCAACCTGCTCCTCTCTCCCAGTGTGTTCACTCAGGCAAAGTCTAGTGGCGGGTTGTCAGTGGTTTCCCAGGAGAGCTGCCCTGCCCCCTCAACCCTGTCCAGACCCCCACTGCAGCA
The DNA here is from genome assembly GCA_013375575.1 of Percina caprodes. NCBI lineage: Eukaryota > Metazoa > Chordata > Actinopteri > Perciformes > Percidae > Percina > Percina caprodes. The sequence goes on from JABXJD010000086.1 coordinate 113,434, forward strand.
GGAGATCAGAGTTCTGTCCAGAAGCCAGCTTCAAGCCACACTGCTGCATCTGATCCAGGTTAAAATAATATTACTGAAAATATCTGACACTGACACATTATATATGTCAATGACTTCATATCATTTCACTTTTCCCGTTTGTTGTGTTTATGCAAATAAACATGCATGCATACATGCACACAAACAGTGCTGATCCTTGCTTGTGTGTTTCAGACTGACAGCTCATTCCTGGACAGCATCTATGAAGCCTACATCAGCCGCTTTGCTAATGACTCCAGCAGCAAGTACTGATGACTCTTCACACCCTCTGTCTATTCATGCACCCTATCTTGAGCTGTGAGGCTCATTCTTCTACACCTAAGATGGATGTACCATTTCCTCTTCTAAATCCAATCAGACACACTTCTCTGTATCTCCTCTGCACTACATAGCCAGTCAACCTGACTCTTCCCCTTTAAACCAAGTTTTTTCTAATCACAACAAAAAAAGCACTTATCAGATTATACATGTTTGTCTCCATATCAAAAAAAAATTTTTTTATACGTTTTATCCTCTGAATCCTGAAGAAATTCTCTCAATCTGATGATCACTAATTTGGCATGACCAGAAAGTCTTGTCATCATCTGTAGTTAAGGGGACAATGTAGTCTATATTCTCACTCTTTTTTCACTGTTTTTTTTTATTCACCAAAGTTAGCAGAATTTGATTATATTATTTGTTTTTCTTTCGTTATAATGTGTAGTGTTTACTCCGTCACAGTGGTCTAACACCAGCCAGCCTTCTGGGCTTTAATAAACAAGTCTTCCTTGTCTAAGAACTAGTGGAAAAAGGAAATGCTCAAACTGACTTGAAACTGACTTCACCTATAAAAAGTTAAAAATTTTTTGTTTTCTGTATATTTTGAAAAATTTAAATGTTATAAGGATTTGTTTGATTTAAATGTACAATTCTTTTAAATTAAGTTCTTACTAGTTTGCCTTCTAAAGCGAGTATATTTTAGTATCCAAATCCTTTAGTTCCAAAGTTTTTATTTTTTTAAATATTTTTTTCTCTTTTTTCAGCAGACTCTAGCTATGATAAATATTTGTATTGGTCACAGTTGTTTTAGTTTTACATACAATAATATTATTATTTTAATACCATGATGAAGAATTCAAAATGACATGGTATCCATCTAAATTGAAGTAACAAGGAAAGTACAGGAGATTGTTAACCTGCTACCTCACAGAGTTTGGAGGTGTTCGGAGTCGTACCTGTGTTTTTACTAGTAGCAGATTGTCACGGTTATGTAATTCAACAGTTTTAAAGATTAGCTAACCCAGTCAGGGTTTTTAGTTCAGTTTAACACAAAGGACATCACAGAAAATGTTTGTGTATAGAGTTGTTGTGTATAGATGCCACACTTCCTGAACATTTTGTCTGCCAAACAAAACAACTTACAGAAATTCCTCAAAGGTGTGTAAACTCATATAAAGTCAGACTATACATTAGATACCAGACAGTACACAAAAACAACAGCATCAACAAACAGAGAGAGATTACATTTCAGAAAAAAAACAGAATATTTTTATTTTTGTACTCAAGCAAAATGTATTGTCCTCATAGTACAAATTACCAGCATGTTACATTACAATTAAATGTACAGCAAGTGCAAAATTATTATACAACATATCTAAAGTTATTTGTCTTTGGGCATTTTGGGCCTTAATTTTTGACAGGACAGCTGAAGATAAGAAAGGGGAGAGAGGGGGGGAATGACATGCAGCAAAAGGCCAAACCCAGGCCCACTGCGTTGAGGAATAAACCTCTATATACAGCTGCTCTACCAACTGAGCTATCTGGCTACCCGTTAGATGCTGTTTCTTTCTTTTAATTTAAAAAGATGTCATCCGTAATCTTTTTATTCTTATTTTTTAAATTTGTCATTTCAAATAATACGAAACAATTGAATGTCAATGGAAACATTTTTAAGTTTTATTTCTTTTTTGACAGAAATGTTTCGCACTTTTCATAAACTGAAGTCTATTTTAATTGGATATTAAATGTTCTCAAACTGCCTCTGTTATTACTTTTCTTTTTTTGTTGTCTTAATGGATTTGCATGGCTGACTGGTATTATTATTATTCAAGAATGATCCAGACTTAAGTAACACTAATCACAGTACAGATACATTCACTATTGCTTTAATGTCACATCATTGCTTAGTTTTGCCACAATCAATAGTGTAACATGTCTACAGTGATTCATCAACTGGTTTTACACACCCAGCAGTATTGAGGGACCATGCCCAATTACCTCTCATAGACTTTATACACCATCATTTTTTTCCAATATTAAATTGCTCCCTGTGTTTGTCGCGCTATACTGAGCACACAGTACAAGCCAACAAAGCAGAGGTGCTGACATAATGATGTTACAGTGGTGCGGTGAGAAAACCTCACCACAAGGTTCATTCAGTAGCTGTTGTTGCTTCTGATCAAATCAAATGGTCCTCATTAGCAGAGGAAGCAGCTACTAAATGGGCCTTGGGGTGGAGACCTTGTAGAGAATGTTTTCTCAACTGTTATTTACTTTTAAGCTAATAGTGCTTAAAGGAAAGAAATTTAAACAGTTTCAATGTCAAATTCCATGCAAGCTAACCTAAAACAATGTACATTTTTTCATTAGTGGCTGTGTTCCTTGTCAGCACTACGCAACTTTGTGTTTATTTGCAGTGCAACAATAGCAGTTATTGGCTCTGAGTATATTACATGACAACAAATCACAGATAATAACTGACTAACTTACTGACACCCTGATTGACTGAATTATAGAAAATTTCCCCTCACATGAATTCATCAGCTAGTCTCCCATGGTGACCATAGACTCTGGACTGTGGGGATAATGAGCTGACACTCACTGTTTCCCTATGGCATAGATACATACAGTATGTTTCTTTAGATAAACAGACTATGTATAACAAAAGGAATACAGCGACAAGGTTTTATTTCAAAAGTGCTCTGCCCTCCCTGCCTAGTAGTGTTTCATAATATTTCCGGTATCTTCGTGTGACTATTATATCAGTCCGTTAGTACTAATTAGTGTTGTTGTTATCATGGCTGTTAATGGCTCCCTAATAACAGCTGGGGACCCAAACACTGATGGGAAACGCAGTGTGAAGTGATCAGAGTCCAATCAATCTGCTGCCCCCTTTTTTCTTACACTTTGGGAATTTGGCTGCCTCTCCCTTCCTTCCTTGCTGCTTCCTCTCCCTAACCAACACTGTTGTGTCATAAATGGCCATTAAAATCCATATTCATGGTAGCAGATGCATAATAGCCAAAACAAGAATTAATTCATATACAAAAAAGCCTAAAAATAGTGTTATGAGTGCCATATCAATGCTGTTGACTGTTTATAATATTGCAAGGACCTTCAAATCTTTTCAAATTCTTTCAGGATTCTCACACACACACACACACACACACACACACACACACACACATTATTATTCTTTCCTCTGAGACTAGGAGGTTCCAGAACATTGGTTTAGCTGATGGAGCTAAAAGTAAAGGCTGACTATTAGCCCTGCCTAAGACTAATCAATGATTTCTTGTGTGTGTGTGTGTGTGTGTGTGTGTGTGTGTGTGTGTGTGTATACATGCCCAGAGAGGCGGGGTCTCAGTTTATACAGGGAGTCCAAACCACTTTTTGTTTTTTTGCCACTATATTTTCAGATGGAGGATGTCGTCTGCGTTAACTGTTTTTCTTTGGAAGTCCAAGAGTTGATGAATGAGATGAAAACTTATTCATAGAGTAATAATGTTTTGTACTTAGTTGGGGAGTTATGGTTCTGTCTCTTTTTCATAGCTTTAATCTTTGCTCATACACAAAAGAGTTGTTCTGCGTTCAAACTGTATTTTAAGAAAAATTCTCCATGTCATATTTTTCTAAATGACATGGCAAGACAAGTTGGAACCATAAGCTCTACAGAGGCATGATAGGTGAGTGATACTGCTTTTGAGTTTTATTTGGTATTTTATGCTACAGTGTTGCTTTATGGTGTTTGAGGATCATTGTTTAATGTGTTCATATATATATATATATATATATATATATATATATATATATATATATTTTTTTTTATAGGATGAAACAGAGATCTCATTAAATGGATTAAAGTGGTATAAAAAAATAAAAGGAGCCAAAATATTGGAAAGACACATTGATGTGAAGTAAAATATATTATAATGCTTAAAATGAAATAGAATAAACAAACGAGTTATTTTCAACATCTCAGCAAATTTCTGAGAAAGGGGGAATAAGAGTTCATCCCATCATCAGTGATCTGGGTCAGTGGGGGAGGAGTCCCACAGCTGTTACACACTGCCAGTGTGTGTGCATGGATATAGTATGTGCATGGAAGTCATGTTTGTGTTTATATCACTTAGGCAGTCTCTTAACTGCTCATATTATTAATCTGACCCTTTCTGTGTGTGTGTGTGTGTGTGTGTGTGTGCGTGTGCGCGCCAGATTGTTTTACTGCATTTTCATTTCCATAACAGCATGAGCAGATGTTTTACTGTGTCGATATGTGTGCGTGTACTTGTAACAATTACCATTTAAAGATGGTGATAAAGAGGTTTAATCTATAGTACTGTGTAAGCTCTGGTTTGAGTGTTTTACAGTTGAAAAAGTTTAGCATGACTGAATGCACAGGTAGCTATGACCTAAAGAGGACCTGTGCAATGGCTTTATCAGCAGGGGGAAAGTAATTTGCTAAGTTAGTTATTTTTCACAGCATTATCAAATCCTTTCTCAAATTTCTCACTGTCAAAGCAGTCTCAAAATGTAATCAGAGTTAAAGAAATAAAGTTTCAGAATAAAAATGATAAACAAGATGAATATACATTACACATTTATTTGATGATTTTTGCAAAGTTTGCAGGCAGAAAGGGAGATAAACCACACACACACACACAGAGCATTTAAACATGAATTAAAAGGGATTATGAGATGAATGTGAGATACCTTTGATCATTTACAGAATAGCTTTTTTCCTTAATAAACTTAAACTTCCTTAATAAACCTTAACCTAAACTTAAGAAAAAGAACTAAAAATGAGAGCAGATTTTTTGACCTACAGTAACTTATAGATATAGAGACATTTACAGAGCTGAGAGACATGTTGCAGCACTGTGTGTGTGTGTGTGTGTGTGTGTGTGTGTGTGTGTGTGTGTCTGTGTCTGTGTCTGTGTGGCAAAAAGAGTCCACTAGGTGTCTCAGTGTGTTTATATTATAAGATTATACAGAAAGTCAAGTGCAGCTTCCTCCACAAATTGCGACTCCCTTCTGATATAACTACCACCAATCCACCAGGTCTCTTCTTTTTCTCTTTTGCTCTTTTTCTCTATATTTATTTGGCTCTCTTCTGTCTGATATCCTCCCATTCCTATTAGCTCCCATTTTTTTCTTTTTTTGTTTCTTTTCCTCTCTTCTCTTTTTTAATATTTCTCTCACACCCTCTTCCTCCATGACAGATGACTTACTTTAATTTTTTACAACTGCCACTTTTTCAGCCATTCATTGTCTTTCTTAGTAAAAACAGACACACAGAGAAACATCGAGCAAAAAACAAAACAAAGAATTGAGATAAATAAAGAGAATACTGGATAAATAGCAGGTGAGAGAAAGCCTGATGACAAAAATGGGTGGAAAAAGGGAGAGTAACACAACCATAAAGAAAAGCAGGACTAGAAAGACTGAAGGTTAAAGACTGTTACAGAAAAGATAAGGGTGAGAGAGCAAGAGATTGTGTGTGTGTGTGTGTGTGTGTGTGCGTGTGTGAGAGAGAAAGAGAGCGAGAGGGATGGAGAGCAAAAAGGAGGGATGGAGGAAGGAGGGGTTTAATCCGGCTTGGATTATGGTATAAACTGGTCCCAGAGAGCAGGAAGAGATACACTAGAGAGAAAGCGGAAGTCCCACTATCCCTCCATTACTCAATCCATCTAACTCGAAGCGTAATCGTGTCCCAGTGCTGGATGACTTTGGTTTGGATCCACCAGGATGTGAGGTCAGGAATAATTTAGGAAAAGGACGGAAGAAAAAATAGGTTTTTGGGAATATGGGTGCGTGTCCTGCTTTGGAATACCTATCTGTCCGATAAAAAGGATTGAAGACAAAAGTTTACCGGGACGACCCAAATCTTTCATCTTTCTCCCTTTTTAACCGGCACCCTGTAGAGAGAGGGTGCATGGTGGAGAGAACCGGATAATGAGAGCAGGAGAAATAGGATTAAGAGGTGTAGCGCGGGAGGTGTAGGAACATGGCAAAGCTCTGTTGTGTCTCCTTGTGCGCAGAAGTGACCTTTGACACTGGAGACAAGAGCTTTCTAGTCTCTATTGTGTGCCAGTGTAACCAGCTGAGCTGACATCAAATCTTCATCACACACTTCTTTTTGCTATCAGACATATTTGAACTTTTTTTCCAGACCCACATGTCTCAAAGGGAATGGTTTCAAACCTTTGACCACATGACATAGTAAGTAATCTTTTGTGTTATTCTGTCTATAATGATTTGGGGAAGTATTACTTTGAGGCTCTTGCTTGTGTTTCTTTTAGCACCCTGCGTTTTTGCACAGCACATGGGATTGTTGCAATCTTTTGGATCACAAGTCTTTCCACTCAAACACTGTGGCTTCTCAGCATCATTCTTGTGACTGCTTTTAGGATGACATGCGTTCTCTGTTGTTGGATGTCGCATGTTAGCTTTCTGGACCCTTTGCTTTTCCTGAGCAGGCCTTGGACTATCACAGATTCTCTACATGTCACTATTTTGTCACTAATTCATATTTTCATATTAACACTGATCACAGTGGTGACAAATCCAAAAAGAGTTATCACCGACTTCTGCAGTTCTGCTCATCCCAAAGGAGCTTTTTTAGCTTCTTTTAGCTCAGTTTTGGTGTAACAGCCCATAACTAATCACTCTCACTGCTCTCATAGTAGTTTTTTTTAACTATAAAGCTCCAAATACCCAGTTTATATTACCTACCCAGGACCAATCAACTTCCCTTCTTTTGTGTTTACACTGTGACCTGAGCACATATAATCTCACTATGCGCTGTCCTAATTTTATGCTTTTCTCTGGGAGCCAGCGTGCAACAATTGCTGGACTGATGCAGATTGTGGCAGCTGCAGGGATGAACCGCTGGAGCTGGGGAAATGCTGGGAATGCCAGTAAATCGGACAAAAGTGGGCCGCACAGGGGGAGGCTGATGATGATGCTGCTGCTGTGGATTATCCTCTTCAGCTCGCTGTGCCGGATGGTTGACGGCCAGATGAAGCTTTCACCAGAAACGTGAGTACAGTTGCACTAGAACCCTGACAATGACTTTTTATTCTCAGGGACTGAACAATCAGTGTAAAAAGCTATTAAGATCATGCAGGTTTTGTGAGAGACATATTCGCGTATTTGAATTTCATTTGCTTTTCACACATAACACATTCATTTTTACTCAATTCATTCAAATATTTTCTCTTGTAGATTTGGATGACATTAATTCCAAGGATCTTAACTTGACTGACTTGGCTTATCCAACCTTTTTACAAATATTTTATCAACCACCTGATTGGAAGATAGATAGATAGATAGATAGATAGATAGATAGATAGATAGATAGATGACATCAACCATACTTGTCGGCAATAGCTTAGATAAATGACAGGATTTTTACTGTACATACTGTATATAAATGTATAATACTATGAGGTGGACATAGTTTGAGTAATGTAAAATGTATTGTTATTATTCTATTCACCTGTGTACTATGATTGCATCCTCACTTACGTGGAGATACAATGTGCTGCCTTTTACATTACATTACATTACATGTCATTTAGCTGTCACTTTTATCCAAAGCAACTTCCAATTAAATGCTTTTAACCTTGAAGGTGCAAACTCCAGACAACAAGAAGTAAGTTCAAGTACATTAGCTTTAAATAAGCCAAATACAAAGAGCCAAATGATGCAAGGTGGAGTCGAAAGAGATGTGCTTTTAGCCTGTGGCGGAAGATGTGTAGGCTTTTGGCATTCCGCATGTCAATGGGGAGCCTATTCTACCATTTAGTATGGGTAGGAGCCTAGACAGCAAACAGTCAGTATTTGGTTGCGTGATTAGTTGCCCCTCGCTGTAAGGGGACAGCAAGCAGGTTGACTGATGCAGAGCGGAGTGGACGTGCTGGGGTGTAGGATTTGACCATGTCCTGGATGTAAGCTGGGCCTGATCCGTTTGTGGCCCTGTATCCAAGTACTTACCAGTGTCTTGAAACGAATGGTGGTAACTAGTGAAGGGAGCCATGTAGCGTGAGAGAACTTGGGTTGGTTGAAGACCAGACGAGCTGCTGCATTCTGAATGAGCTGCAGGGGTCGGATGGCATTGCAGGCAGGCCAGCCAGGAGGAAGTTGCAGTAGCCTAGATGTGAGATGACTAGAGCCTGAACCAGAACTTGAGCAGCCTTCTGCTAGAATGGGTATCCTTCTGATGTTGTGCAGCAAGTATCTGCACGATCGGGTAGTTGCAGTAATGTTGGCAGTAAACGCGAGTTGTCTTCGACAGTCTTCGAGTGTCACCCATTTAGCTGTAGATACAAGTCAGATGAGCACAAACCTTGTGTTTTATTAAGACATTATATCAACAAGTGTACCAGGTCATTCACCATGGACAACCTTGCATATCCACATGCAGCGTTGTCCTTTTTTAAACCACACGTGAGATAGATGAGTCAATAGTGTTCTTTCTATTTTAGCTGATTACTCCACACAGATACATATGGCCATATGGGCACCTGTGGGGTGGGGGTGTAGCTAAATGCCAAACTGTCCTACAGTCTCTTTACAGCTACAACTAAGTATGTTTAACATTTGGTTTGCACAGATATTAATTAAAAAAACAAAGTAATTTTGTTTTTATTTAGGCTACTATTTATAATTTAGGTTTTATTTGCTTATCTCTACCAATTTTTCTATTTAGGTCTAATGTGCATTTGTCCATAGTAAATTGAAACGTTTAGAATACAGTACTTCACACTTATGCTTGTTAAACATCAGCATGTTAATATTGTCATTGTGAGCTTGTTAGCATGCCAATGTGCATAAGGACACCCCTTACAGAGCCACTATCATGGCCGTGGACCGGCATGTTCACTGCATGTCAATCCAATGTGCAGTCAAAGCTTATAGCTTTTTTCACTTAGATCTGTATTGGCAAAAGATTTTCTGCATCAAACAATTACATACAAAAAAATAAAAATTGTTCCGCATTGATAATATAACACCTTCTTTATGTCCTTTATATGAACTGTAATATGAGTTCCTAAAACCATATCTTGTCCATGTTCTACCTGGGTTAAGTGGTGATTTTCAATAACTCATAATGCCTAATGTGTTTCATTATCACACAAGCGTTCACTTTGTAGAACAAGTGATCCATTTTTTTCTCTCACTTTTTCTTTTGGGAATAAAACGCTGTGTTTGTTTGTTCTCCAGAAGCCAGACAAAGCTCTTTTCCCTAAACAGCTTTCAAACCTCCTGCTGACTAAAAACACTAACAGATCAATACTGTGCTGTCAGTCCACAATAGCCTATTAACTGTGTGTGTTAAAGTAGAAGGGTTTGAGAGGGACAGAGAAACTCAGAGAAATACACAGAATGTTCTTACTTGCACTGACTGTATGCTGTTAATATCATTGTTTTTATGTGTGTCAGTGGACATACTGTACATACTGTAATAGTTTGGTTGAACAAATGTTAGTCTAATAGATTTATCAACCAACACTATAAAAGCAATGATTGAGTGTACAGTTTCAGTATATATTTTGTGTATGTGTGATTTCTTTATTTTATTTTTTCTAACTTTGCACAGCTCAGAGAGTGCATGCTGTCACTAGGCTGGTATGACGAAGGAGATTAAGGCTTCAGGGAAAGCAGAGTTCGGCAGGCCAACACAGGTCACTGAGCCCAAAGTGCTTCACTCTGCCTGGGGAAGATTTAGCAGCAGGGCCCCTATGGCTCTATAAGTTATTTTGAAGGCCAAAAGGTCAAATCTTTAGCCTCTCAGGCAACATTGCTCTGCTGCCAGGAGGAAACACATAGCTGTCAATAAGACATCAACAGAATGACACATTTAAGGAACAATTTAGGAAATGAGCAACCCTTTCTGACTGTGTAACACCATAGGTACCCCCCATAAAAACCTACAATTGACATTTTTTTAAAACAATTTTTCTATGTCAAACAAGTTTCACAGTGAGCAATTGCTGCATTTTGCCCTTTCAATAATAACTTTATTTTGTATATCACCTTTAATTTGACAGTGGAAACAAAAGCACATATAAATGAATATATAAATATGAACAACAGTCCCATAAATGCACAACATAGTGATAAAAGCATAGTGAAAAAAGCATGATTCAATAAACAAAATGGAGTTAACAGGCCGCTTTTAGGGTACTATATAGAGTTTACTTAATGTGTTGTATTTGGTCCAAATCTAACTTAACTTGGCCTGTACAGTGGTTTTGTAGCCCACTGCAACATTATATAAATAAATAACTTCATTTATCTGTTGAAACATTTGACATTTATCTGTCAAAACATTTTACTACCTTAAAACAGTTACAATGATCAGACTAATTTCAAGGCAACAGTCAAGAGAGCCTTTGATATCCCTGAGCAAAGAACATGATCCTGAAACTGATATGTACAGTACAACACTCCTATGTAGCACCTCTCCTTTTTCTACAAATGATCAGCCAGTTTTCAGCTACAGTTTTTTTGTATCGAGGCTGGCAGTCTATATGACAACCCTGCCTGCTATGACTCCCCATAGGTTGAGCCATCTGTCACATCCTGTCTACACTCTAACCTCTATTACCTTTCATTGGCTGCATTCAAATGAAGGATTTGTAGAATTACTGCATGTTATTGAGCGCAGAGTATTCCCTTGACCTGGCAGACTGTCATCTTTTATTGTCACCTTAACAGTAATCTGTTATAATCTGTCGCTGGCGAATGCAGGGTAACCTCTTATCATGATTGGCTGCACACTTTCATGGTCACCTTCAATACAGACGGTCTCATTAGCCCTTATTTTTTTCAGGCACGATACAAGTGAAATCTTTTGGACAGAGGGTGATTGAGAAACAGTCCTTATCTTTTTCTTAAATTAGCTGTTTAGCATTTCTTATAGCACTGTGTTCCACTTGAGGGAAGTAAGGTACTTCACTTTGCTGCTTCTGGCAGTGAAATATATTCAGTACATTATTTGCTCCACAATTGTTTGGGATATATATATAACAATGAACTATTATTAGTTATGAAATTTACCTCAGAGTGCATGTCAACAAATAAACAAATATTCAGTTTATTGCAATGCATTTAACTATTTTCTGAACTTGCGACACACCATTGACTGATTGGATCTTATGGCCGCTTACTTTCCTGAAAAGGGTTACATTTATTATTTATGTACTATACAAGTAAACCTGCCTTGCCTTTTAAGTTTTTGCATTGGTTTCATAGATATTGATAACAGCTTTGATTATCTGTCACTGATCAAGTTTTCTCTGTGTGCAGGGTGCAGCAGTGGGCTGTATCCTTTGGCAAAGAGATAGCTGCCCTGTCCACAAGATACTCTGGAGCTAAACTGCTGCAGAAGGTAAGAGATCCCACACAAAAACTTGTGCACACATTAATACAGGCTCACACAAGTACACACACATGTCAGACTGATACACAAATACACATGCTTTAGGGATTGATTATCCCTAACATACAGTATATGGCAATACCGGAGAAGGTACGTGTAATTTGGAAATTTGCAGTGTTACAGCAACAAAAGGGATAATGCAAAAACAAGAGGCATCAGCAAAGAATGCAAGACATAATAATACCACGTAAACAGTAAAAATATAAATAAATATTTTTTTATATAAATATAAAATAGTAAACAGTTGGCAAATAGAAACTAGAAAGACAAGGAACTAAATCTAAGACACAAACTTAATTGCAGAGACAGAAATGCACTTTACGGTAAAAGAGACAGTTGGATATAGAACACATGACATCATCACATCAGACTGAGTCGGGCGGGGTCTCTATCTCCTCCCCCTTCCCTCTGCTCCATTGACCAATGGGAACACGAGTGACTGGCATACATTTGCTGTACAACATCTGCACATGGCCCAGAGACCAATGTGTTGACACACTTAATTCAAAAACACATAAATACACTCACACACATACACACGTGTGTTGACTTTTAAAATCATTAGCATGCTTTACCAATACATACATAAAATGTCAAACTATATATACTGTAGAAATTGAAATGAGCTGACTTACCATAGATACTGAAGAAGGTGTGTGTGTGTGTGTGTGTGTGTGTGTGTGTGTGTGTGTGTGTGTTTTATAGTAATTAGGATGTTCACTCTTTCTCTGCATGCCACCCTGTAGAATCCCTAGCAGGCTCAATCACCATCTGCCACACACACACACACACACACACACACACACACACACACACACACACACACTGTGTTTACAGAGACATGCACCTACTGACCGTCTCCCTGTAGTCTAAATCTCTATATTTTCATTTTACCACACAGTTTTCCAGATTGAGAACCACACAGGATGTAAAATACTGACTAACTTGATCAAGCAGCCCCAGAATCAGCACCGGTATTGCTAGTTGCTGTAGTACCAGTATCAGTAATAGTAGTATTTATATATAATGCAGGTATTAGTCTCCTAGTTGCACACTTTATTCTTTTATTTAGTCAGCGATGTGTAAAAAGCAACCAGTGCATACATTTAATCTTGGCAACAAGAAGCCATTAATCACCCACCTCTGTGTAATCGATGGCTTTCTCATTATCTGTGGATCATTTAGTGACTTTGTCTTCTTGCCTGAGTAAACTAAACAAGATATTCAGTGTTTGAGTTTAAGTTTGAAGATAATACAGAAACTGTTGGACCTTTACTTTTGTTGGAAAGGGGTTTTATGGTTATTTGCTGTAGGCTCTAATAGAGCTCCTTATCATTCCTTTTCTCACAAATTAGTTTTAGGTCAGCAGGGTAAAAGTTGTAACTGACTACTTACTAAGGGCCTTTCTCCACCCGTTAGGAACTCTGAGAACTAGGGATTTCCCATTAACAAAACCATTTTCTTTACAAATTTGATAACCTATTCTTATCTAATCATCTCACTGAAGGTAAAAATAAACAAGTCCATCACCAAAACAAACATTTACTAGGAATCTGTTATCTGCCACCACAACTTATGCTTTTATCATCAGTGCCGGAAATTAACCTTTCAGTTCACAAACAGCAACAGCACTGGCTGGATCTCTTAAATTATATCTATGTAGCTGCTTAAATTTAATAGCACAGTGAACAAACCCAGCAGCCACTAGCAGCCATAAAAATACATTGGTAGTATGCAATAAATGGTTTTCTTGTGGCATCACTCTGTCATATTGCAGATTAGAGAGGGTGTCTGGGGAAGGGATGAAGTCATGACCCCCATCTTTACTGCAAACTGTGTGGTGTGCACACACACACACACACACACACACACACACACACACACACACACACGTGTACAATTGTATAATACCAGGATCTCTGTTCTATGGTTGTTTGTCTCTGTTCTTTTCCACTGTGTATTTAAGCAAGATATTGTATGTAACTTTTAAATGTAAAAATACAGTGCCATCAGGTGGTAGTCAAAAAGAGTCTTTTGTTTTATGATTTTAAGAAGCTCATGGGACATTTTCTCTAGAAGAATGCTCTGTTAATAGTAATTATAATAATAGCACTATCACACTAATGAGCCAACTGCGCCTGTTTTCAAGAAATACAAGGATGTCGAGGGTATGGTGAAGATAGAAGAGGTGGACGGAGAGGAGCTAGTGAAAAAGTTTGCTGAAGAGATGGAGGAAATGCTTGGGAGGAAGATGAAATCTGTGAAGGTAATAATAATACATTCTGTTTAAGCAAAAACACATGTAATGGTAACCAATTTTAGATGAGCTCTTCTACAGACATGACCTTTATAAACAAAGATCATATGAACAATTGCTGCAGGTTTAGTTCAGACTTGATAGTGTTACTTACATAGACAGAGTGTATCCTTAACCTGCTGTATTTTCATCACAGAGGTTAGCGGAAGCAGCAGAGGATGCTGACCTTTACCACGAGTACAATGAAACACTGAAGGTAATAAACTCTGTGTACAGTTTGTGACTTTTGATACAATATATGCATAGTCTAACACAGGCGGGAAGATTATGTAACCCTTGATTTATACCCAAAATATGCTGTTCTTTACCTGTACCCTTTCTTGGTGGTGTCAACAGTACTGTACTATTACCATCATAGCCATAACTATATTAAAGATGTTCTGCTTGTGTCACATATTTGTCTCCTCCTTTCACCTCATTCACACTGTTTTGAACATAATCATACAGTACCTCTACTAATAGCAAATATGCAAAGTTAACTGAGGCTTTTGCAGACCACACAGAAGAATATTCTGTATATACTGAGTTTTTGAAAGTGTCTTTAATATTTCATCATCAAATAATCTATGAGGTCATCATCCTTTACTTTTCTCTCTAGTTTGAATACTTTAACTCCATGCTCATCAACTCGGTGGATGAAGATGGGAATTCTTTGTCGCTGGGAGGAGAATTCCCTCTGGAGCAAAATGAACACTTCAATAAACTGCCAGTCAACACACAACTGAGTAACATACAAGTCCCTACTAATGTTTACAACAGAGGTACAGAAGCGTGAACACACATGCAGCTTGTATTCCCTTGCACATACTGTATAACACATCTGGTTGCCAGTTGAAAATCAATTTCATTCTTTCACTCTTTCATTCTACTTTCCATAGATCCAGCTATTCTGAACGGAGCCTATATGTCTGAGGCCCTGAATGATGTGTTCATTGATAACTTCCAGAAAGATCCAACTCTTACCTGGCAGTACTTTGGCAGTGCTACAGGCTTCTTCAGACTGTACCCAGGTACTTAAACATCCTACAGTTAGGAAATCCTGCATTCTTCTCATTTGCACATTTATCCTGTGTCTGCACGGTGTCAAGACAACATGAACAGGGCTGTAGATAAACGTTCAGCTACACAAGCCAAACAGTATACTTACACAGCAACTGACGATGCAGGAAGCTGTCTGTCAACCGTGATGACTCAGTCACAGCTACAATATGGCTGCTGGTAAATGATCTGCTGTGTGTGTGTGTGTGTGTATGTGTGTGTGTGTGTGTGTGTGTGTGTGTGTGTGTGTGTGTGTGTGTGTGTGTGCGTGTTTGTGTGTGTAATTAGCAGAGTATTTGTGACACAGCTTGTTTTACTCAACTGCTATCTCATCCATCTCTCCCTCATTTGATCTGTCACTATCCATCCATGCATCCAGTTGTTTATCCATCCGCCAGACCAGACAGCAAAAGAGCAGTTCTGAGCATCTGCCTTTGCTAAATCTCTCCATCTTTCATCCTGTCTCCAGGGATCCAGTGGATTCCAGATGAAAATGGTGTGGTCACCTTTGATTGCAGAAACAGAAACTGGTAAAGCTATATTCCCATCAACATCAGTTCTACTTCCTTATTGATGCCTTTTGAAGGGTTGTAGCTCTCTGTATAGTTTATACGTGCAGTGCTTCTAATGAATGGCAGAAGAACCATAACAACTCAGCTCAACCTGAAGCAACAAACCCTACTTATGTGCCCTAACACTCCAAGCCAGCAGTCATTGGGCATCACTCGTGTGTATGGCTGACTATCAGTTGTAGTTTTTTTAGTGTGTCTGGCAAGTTGGCACCAGTCTGCCCATAGAGGCAGTCAGTGACAGTGAGAGAAGTCTTTCTGATTAGCCTCTCGAATCAGTGTCTTTACCCATTAAGTGCAGTTTTCTCCTTGTTTTGCCTTTGAACAGACGTTGTTAAAAGTTGAAGTTCTAAGGTGATGTGGTTTGGTGCAAAAGCATTTTATCAGTCAGCCTTTGTCTGTGTCAGCTTACCAATAGATTAAACTATTGTTTAAGTTTATGCTGTATTCAATCAAAAAAAGTAGATAGTTAATAGAGAGACAGAACCCAGGTTTGACAGATGTGCATATCATTTAATCTGGCCAGAGGGAGGCAACTTTGTTGCAGGCTGAACAGTTTGACATATAGAGTAACAGGTAGTTGTTAGGGCTTTTATCAGTTGTGGTCAAATAAATCATCTCATCTCATCTACATTAAAAGTAGCTCTCTAACTCCTGTTACCATAAGAGCCGCAATTGTGTGTGCTGCCTGTGTCAAAGACAAATGTATACACATCAATGGCACAAGACCTGTTTAAGGCTTGCTTATACATCAGCAGCCATATAGCCTTTACAAATAATAATAATAATAATAATGAATTTTATTTATATAGCACTTTTTGCAACACTCAAAGATACTTTACAGAGTTTTAAAAGGAAATGCACATACACCACACACACATAAAAGCATGTCAGTAATGCTGGGAAAATGCTTTTTTCACAGCAGACATTACTTTTACTCTTAGTGGTCAAAGGACAGGTGCTACTATTAACAGTGGCTCAGTTAGATTAAAGTTTCCCAGTAAATCATGGCAGTGTGACAGGGAGCCAGCATGCACAATACCAGGACCCTGAAATTCATCGTTCATTTTATTATTTACACCCACTGTGACATGTGGAAATGTCTTCCCTAGAAAAGGTTGGATTACTGTTTGGTAAGGTAAATCAAGTTCCAAGAACTCGTGGTCCTCAGACACAACTGATTCCTGGAAGGTTGCGGATGTCAAATACTGTAGGGGAAATCTAATCCATGTTAATGAGCTTGGAAATCAGGGGATGGTGATAAGGAGATGAAGACAAGCATGGATGGAAGAACAGAGGAACAAATTAAAGGATAAGGCTTCAACTCTGCCTGTTCTGTTCTGTCTGTCTGCTAGACTAATTGTAATTAACATTAAGTCTCTGTTCATGCCTGAATGTCATTGAGTTGGCATTATTATAAAGGTTAAGTCTTTACTTCTTCCTACCTCAGTTGTCTGTCACTTTCTAGGTATATCCAGGCAGCCACTTCGCCTAAAGATGTGGTAATCGTGGTGGATGTCAGTGGCAGTATGAAGGGACTCAGATTGACCATAGCCAAACACACCATCAATACAATCCTGGACACACTGGGAGAAAATGACTTTGTTAACGTAATAGCTGTAAGTACACACACACAATTACACAAAACACACACACACATACGATTAGGCTGATAAGTGTGACGTTGAGATTAACACCCTAACACACAAATACACAGAAAGCTAATACTCAAGTACAGACAGTACAAAGACTCGGGAGAATACACAGAAATTGACACACACATGCAAACAGGCACAAATACACACATCAAACATTCAATTAGCACAAGGCATTTACTTTCAGTAACATCAAATCATTTTTGTTTTTAGGTTTTTCAGGATTCTGGCTGCACAAAGCCCTTCAACCACAAATCGGTGTAATAAGCTAGGTTTATCCTGGTATTACTGCGTGTGTAATCATACGCCTATTGCAAATCTGCTGCCCTTAAGCTGTTTTTACACAGAATTTAAAGCTACACCACTTCTTTCATCGGGGTGACAATGCAAGTAAAAGCAATGGGAGTTCAATTTTAAAAAGAGATACCCTTGTAAGAAATAATAATGCAATTTAACTTTGAACTTGACTTGACTAATGTCAGTGGAAAAAACAGAGTAACAGCTTCCAGGAATATAAACACCACATCCAAATGTCCAACTTTAAACACTGAAATCCATCTGAAAAACAACAAATATTAGCTCTCTAGAAAATAAAAAAGATATTGCATTACATACGTCATATTAATACAACAGTACTCAAATATTTGAACGTTCATATATGCACATTATTAGGAGTTAAATAGTTTCTGTGTTACAGATTCACATGTTGGCTGGAATATATGTGCGTAATAAAGTTTTTAAATATTGCGATATTTAGGGATTGATTGAGATTTGAGGGTAGTAAAACTTCAATAACTCGTACCTTTTATAAAGGTTAACCATGTTGACTGTCGATTATGTGGCTCATTGATTTTATTGGGTTACATATTTGATTTCTCTCCAGTACAGTGACTATGTTCGCTACGTGGAGCCCTGCTTCAAGGGCACGCTAGTACAAGCTGATCTGGATAACAGAGAGGTAAGTCGAACTGCACACATGCACACACGCACACACACACACACACACACACACACATACACACAGAAGAGACAAAAGCAAGACAGCTAATTGTTATCTCACCAATCTTGTAACAACGCTGTCATCACATCACAATTAAAATGTCACACAGGGAATGTGTGTTATGATGAAACCCTCAGAACCAGTTTGTGCTCATGTGCTGTGATTCTACTGGTGTTTGAAGAATGCAGATATTTCTTCCTCTCTCTTCCACCTTCTTTGTCTTCTCTGTCTCCTCTTTCCAGTCTGCGTCACAAAGCCATGACATTTTTCTTTTATGCACTTTTTATCCATCCATATCTAATTTTTTCACTGCTGCTTTCTTTGATTTTCCCCTTCATCTATTCTCCTATTTGTCATTTACCAACACCTGCTCAGTCTGTGTGTGTTACGTGTTGGATGTGTGCCCTACTTTCACTCCCCTTCACATCATCGCAAATCAGGTGAGGTTGCTGGCCACTGACAATTTTAAGTAGGTCACATGACTTGTCAGCAAGGGATTTGATTGGTTTAACGTCCAGAGAGGCAGGCTGTAACAGAATGGGCTTACAGATGTTGGCTGAAGTACTTTTGCATGAACTCATGTTGGAACACACACATTTACAGGGAGACAATCCTCGGTTTTGTGGCTGTTATATAAGAGTTCCTACATTCCCAAACAACAATTTACCATGTTTACTCCCACTGTAAGTCAGATTGTGTTTGCCCAAACTGTAAGAGACCAATGTGTGTTTTCTTTAAATCGTTTTTGTTTTCAGTTTTGTCAAATATTGAGCAGTTGAATAAGTGACCTGCACTAAAAGGGACACCACGGGCCCAAAACAACCAACATGGGGGCTATACATTCCCAGATTCTTCATTCATTTTTTGTCATGATTGAAATATATGTATATTTAAGCAAATTATCTCATGTCTTGGTCATTTCTTACCAACAAGTAACAATCAAACAAGTAAGTGTCTAAGCTGAGTAAGTGTCTAGGCAATAATAACAGCAACACTTTACAGTTAGCTTGTATTTGTAAGGGCATATACAATTCTGTAAGAGGCTAAGAGCACCATGAAGGCCATATATATCTTTTGTCTGCACAGTGGTCGAACCCTTAACAATGTGGCCATTCATCACAGTGTGTGCGGGTGTCTGTGTGCGTGTGTTGATTAATCCTGATCACCTTCTGGTGTTGTAGTGACTTTGCCGTAATTTGTCAGTGTACCGGGGAGCTGGGATAATTCCTCCTTTACACTCTTTTACTCTCTCCCTGCTGATTTCTCTCTCTCTCTCCCCATGTTCATTTGGTGACTGCATTTACCAAAAGAAGAAGAGCCATGACTTATTGGCAATGTCTGTTTGTTTGTTGTGTGTCTCTCTGCAGCATTTCAAGCTATTGATTGAAGGACTTCATGTCAAAGGCGAGGGCAAAGTGAAAAAGGCAATGAAAGAGTCTTTCAAGATCCTCAACGAGGTTTGTATCACAACTACAACACATGCTAGGTCCTAACAATATATAGCATTGCTAGCAATTCAGTAGCCAGATTATTTACTTTATTTTTTTATTTTATTTATTTTATTTATCCTATATCTGCTCTACACAATTTACAGGTCTGCATCAGCTGATTTGATTTCTGTAGCACAAATTCCAAGATCAAGTAAATTTGTGTGTGTGTGTGTGTGTGTGTGTGTGTGTGTGTGTGTGTGTGTGTGTGTGTGTGTGTGTGTGTGTGTGTGTGAGGCTGCAGCGCTGGGCCAGGGCAGCCTTTGTAACCAAGCCATCATGCTGATAACGGACGGCGCAATGGAGGACTTCCAGGATGTTTTTGAGGAGTTCAACTGGCCAGAACGACGGGTATGACACACAAATACACACACAAAAAGTATCAACTGCAAGCACCAGCGGAATGTACCTTAAGCAAGCTTAAACCTGTTTGGAATAACAAATAAGTGGGGTTTATCACATCTCACTATATACTTTATTGTCTCTCCAGGTTCGGGTGTTCACCTATCTGATTGGGCGAGAGGTGACATTTGCTGAAAATGTTAAATGGATTGCCTGCAACAACAAGGGTAAAATGGGGATGAATCATTAGCATGATCAAGGTTAAAGAATATGCTTTGTGTTATTAAGGTTGCTAAGTTGAATCCCTGGTTCTGCCATTCAATTTAGGATAGGAAGTTTAGGTAATTTCAGCATCAAAGAATAAAGGCAGATGTGAAAACTATTGCAATTACTTGCTTAGTCTATGTGCTAAGTGATCCAAGTGATCCAAGTGATTTCTTGTGTTGTACTGTGTTGAAGAAAAGAGGTCTGTTGGATCTCTGTGGTGTTCCCAGGAGGTGCTGTATTGGACTGGGTATCAGCTGCTGCCCTCTTGTGAATTATATGGGGTCATGCAGCAGCTCAGACCTGAAAATAATCACTTTATCCTGCTCTGTGCACATCAAAAATCCCTGACTAAATACCTGATTATCAGATACACAGATATACTGTAAACACATCCCTGGCCAAGAAACATCATATCTGTGTGTGTGTCTCTGTGTGTAATAGGTAACAGGTGCACTCCCTTCTGTTGCGTACCCTGGCAGTTGCTTCTGCCAAAAACAACATATCTGTCATTAATAGAGAAACATGCTTTATGTTACACTGTTGCAAAACATGTATACGGTTTCAGTTTAAGTGAGCAGGTCTACTTAATAATATTTACAGCAGCGTGCTTGGGGAGACATTACAAAGGAGGAAAAGGTTGCACATATTCACATATTCATAACTGGCAGTGCTTCAGTAGCCTGTTGTCACTGAGCAGCTTCACTGCAGGTATCCTATTGACGTCATTGTCTCCCAGTTGTAAAAATGCCATAAACCTTAGACTAAGCCAAGTTTCAAAAATGGAAACAGCACATTTGCATTGATGGGAGATTCAAGTAGATTTTTTTGTCATTCAAAACACCTTAGTGTTTTTTTAGGAATAACAGGTTTTTTGAAGTTGGATAAGTGAGTTTTCAGCTCTAAATGTTATACCCAAAGGCCACAGGCAAAAAGATAAAAAATAATATGGTGAAGATTTTATTTGCTAATTTTATTTCCATCGGAGTAATTTGTGATATATGGGATGGTTTTACATTATTTGTGTGTCCTGCAGGGTACTACACACACGTCTCCACCCTGGCTGACGTGCAGGAAAATGTTATGGAGTACCTCCATGTTCTGAGCCGGCCAATGGTCATTAACCACGATCATGACATCATCTGGACTGAGGCCTATATGGACACTGTGGTCAGTCTGCTTCTCCCATTATTAGTGTGCTTGCAGACACTATTATCTATCGTGCATCAACATTAGCTGGCATACATAATCAAAATGTCAGACTCATTTAGGCCATCTGTGCTATTACTTTTAGTAAAGATCCATCATACAGTTTTTTTCTGGAGGGCAATAGAGATAAATGTTCCAATGCAGTCTCTCCATCTCTCTTCAACATTTGAAACCACTCTATTTATCTCTCTCCCTCTCTCCATGGTATTGAAACATTCAAACCCCTCAATCCAATTAATCCCAGTCACCAATTCAATCTCCTAGCAACATCATAGCATAGCATAGCACTAGCAACTGCTGCAAAAGCAACAGCCTAGCAACCACCTAGTATGTTCAGGGACCACAGATGCAAATGTTAAATGCAAAAGTTATATAGCTCTGACTTAGCGTTTGTGCTGTGCATGGTCCCTGTAAAATAAACTAAAAAAAAAACTAAACTAGCACTGGCCTACTAACAGAAGAAAACACCTATAAGCAACAACCTGCAACCACCCTGCCAAACTACAGGAAGACTTAGTATTAAGCAAGTGTTAGACACGTTATATGGAAAATGTAATACATTGTTCATAACTTATTACGCATTAAAAAAATTGAAAACATTACTTTTACAGCAGCCAAGCCACCCACCCATACAGCAAGCTAGACATGATACTCAGGACAGTGAAACACCCATCCCTGAAATAAACTAGTATTAGTAACTGTAATGTTATTAGGGTTCACACTACGATGCGGTAGAACCCTTCTATGTTTGTCTGTTTTTGTTATTATTATTATTACTATTATTATTATTATTATTATTATTATTATTATTATTTGTTGCCTGCCGTAGCTCCTTGTGCCACCACAAAATGTTTCATTATCAAGTACATCTGTTGCTAGTTGCTACTACCCCCCCTTCAGTATCTCTTTTCATCTGTACCATATGTTGCATATCTTTGACTGCCATTTCCTACTTGTTGTCTCTTCTCCCATATTGTCTTACCTCCATCTTCATCATCAGTTACCAAGCACAACAAAGGTAATCATAGAGCACTGATAAATTTCTATTTTTAAGTAATGCTAGCCATATAAAATATAGTATATAGTATCCATAATATCTAGCTTAGTCTTATATTTACAGCCAATAGCATTTTTTGCAACGTTATTTGAGTGAATAGCTTAACATATCTTAGCTTCTCTTTGCTTCCCTCATTAAAACGTTGGCTTAGTTAATGTTATTTGGTCCAGAGAGATTTAGCACTACTAACTACATCATCTTCCAATCCATCTCCATTTCACTTCATTTTCCACCTCTGGTCAACAGGAGCGAACTCCACCAACTTAATTTATATTTACAAATTTAACATTTAACATTTACAAACAAAAACAATGCAGATCAAGTCATCGTGGCTGTTCTTGTGTATGTGTGTACAACAGCTGTTCAACACTCAGGCCCAAAGCCTGCTCCTGATGACCTCGGTAGCCATGCCTGTCTTCAGCAAGAAAAAAGAAACTGTAAGTATTTCATTTCATTTTTTTCAATTTCATTCATTGTTAACCATCAATACCATTGCCCCCAAAAGACACCTGAAACTTTGCATTTATCAACCTGCTTTGTGTTTCCTGTAGTTGTCTCATGGGATTCTGTTGGGAGTGGTAGGAACTGACGTGGCCTTGAAAGAACTGATGAGATTAGTTTCAAGATACAAGGTAAACCATCCACGATATACTGTGTCACAAACAAAGGATAAAGTACTGTATGCATACTCTGTATTGAGTCTTCTCTGAGACAGCCAGTGACATTTGATTTATAATATAATAAGTACATAAGTCCTTTCTGTCTCTTCAGCTGGGTGTCCATGGTTACTGCTACCTTTTAACCAACAACGGCTACATCCTTTCCCACCCTGACCTACGACCTCTGGTACAGACAAAGATTGTATTGTACAATAAATTATTGCAGCTTTGAAACTGCAGAAACTTAATAACCCTGCTTGATATATGTATTGCAATAACCAATATGATATGATGGGATAGATTCTTAAAGACTTTCTTGTTTATATGTGTGACAGTATAAAGAGGGGAAGAAGCTAAAGCCAAAACCCAACTATAACAGTGTTGATCTGGCAGAGGTGGAATGGGAAGACACCGAGGAGAAAGTGAGTAACACTCACTCACTCACTCACTCACTCACTCACTCACTCACTCACTCACTCACTCACTCACTCACTCACTCACATTTATGTCTTTTTATATCTCTGTTTGCATTTGCCTGTACTGTATGTCAGGGTGAGTTGTGTTGTTCAGGTCAGGATTCATAGCATGGTATGACGAAACAAGTGAAGGGCTGAGTAATTTATGTTTTTGTTTCAGCTGAGGACAGCCATGGTTAAAGGAGAAACTGGAATGATGTCTTTAGACGTGAGAACTGCAGTGGATAAAGGAGTGAGTACTTGTGTTTTTGTCTGTTTGTGTCAAAGCAAGATGAGCTGTTTCATTGTCTTATTTTGTATTATTCAAGTTTTGATTCCTTTGAGGTGGCAAGTTTTGATTGTCCATTTGTATTTTTTGTCTATTAAGTAGATGTAACAGCATTTTGTTTTCGTTTTTACAAACTCTGTCCTTCACAGACGCGAGTAATGTTCCTGAAGAATGATTATTTCTACACTGTCATCAATGAGACACCATTTAGGTTTGTCTGATTGTTTTTAACTTAACAGCATTACTCAAAGTGTCAGGATTTAGAATATTAAAAAATATATCTCTTCTATCTTAATGTTCTGTCTAGCCTACGCATTTGTTTAAAGTAGCAACGAATGCGTAATGTAGGAATTAAAAATTACAAGCATGATTTATCCTGCTAATAACAAATGTCTTCTTTATGTTTGACAGTCTGGGTATAGTTTTAACTAGAGGATATGGACAGTATATCTTCACTGGAAATGTCTCTGTTGAGGAGGGTAAGTCTTTCCTTTCTGTCTCAGTGTCTTTGTATTTGTGTCTGCCTTTCTTACTCTCTTTCTCTGGTTTCTTCTTTGCTTTTTTGCCTTAGGTCTTCATGACTTAATGGCTCCAGACCTGACCATAGCCAATGAATGGTAAATACTGCATAACTATTAAACTGACTAACTATTAAAATAAGTAAAATTTTATGGGATTCTAACTTGTGTCAAGAAATAAGATACATTACTGTGTGTGTGTGTGTGTGCGTGTGCGTGTGCGTGTGCGTGTGCGTGTGCACTTGTAGGACCTACTGTGAGACAGACATTGATCCGGCCCACCGTAAGCTGAGCCAGCTGCAGGCTGTGGTGCGATACCTCACTGGCAAAGAACCAGATCTGGAGTGTAAGTGGACACTTTAATTACAGTGTCTTTTGATTTAGGAAAAACTGCAAATTCAGGGATACACTAAGGCACTCTTATGATCTTCGAGATGACTCGATTTAATGCTGTATATTTATTTTCTGTCTTCCTCTTTCTTTTGTGTTATGCCTCTATCATTTTTATCATTAACATTAGATTTATGTTTTTTCCCTCTCTCTACAGGTGATATGCAGTTGTTGCAACAAACTCTTTTCGATGCTGTGGTGACAGCTCCTATGGAAGCCTACTGGACTGCTCTCATGCTCAACACATCTGGGTGAATATTAACACACATGCACACCCACATAAATGTTTATTAAGACATGGACTTTTTACATGATATACAAAATATTTGCCCCCTCTTTCTGCTCCAACTCCCTCTTTTTCTGTCTCATTGTCCCCTCCTCTTTCTTTCAGTATGGATGAGGGGATAGAAACAGCATTCTTGGGGACCCGTTCAGGCCTGTTGAGATTCCAGAGATACGCTGGTATAGAGAAAAGAACTGCCAAGTGAGTAAAATAACATGTTGTATGTTAAATATCATCACATCAAGTTAATTATACCATTATCTCCAAAAGATTTAAAACTGGGGTTAGTTAAAGTTAGTTAACGGTTTATATTGTTAATGAGTGATTGCAATTAAAGAGCTGTATTGAAGCTGGAATTACACTAAGGTAAGAGTTTGCCCTCTGGTGGTCAATAAAAGGGCAGCTGGTAAATACATACAATATGCTTTAGTCACAACCCTTTTTACCGCAACAATTCTCAAATCTTTCTGTTTCTTTCTTTCTCTTTATCTTATCCTCCTTTTCAATCTTCCTTCTTTTGTCATCATAATTAGGCAATAGATAGTATGCTTTTCTTTAAGTCAAGGCAAGTTTATTTATATAACACATTTTAAGCTTATTTCTTATCCCTCCCCAGGTCTTTCTTGACCTCCACAGACATCGAGAATTTGTTTACATTGGACCATTTCCCAGTGTGGTATCGCAGAGCATCCGAGTACCCAGCTGGACAGTTTCTGTACTACACGCCCAGACAGGAAACTAGAGGTAATGGAGAAATCTTCACTGAGCAAACACACACATATACACACACAAAAGTTAATAAACAGGTAGGAATTTGAGCATGACCCTTCTCTGCCTCTGGATTTAATTTTCTTATTTAGCTCTGCAAGAAAGAATGTATTTTTAAAGTGATTTAAAGAAACAGGTTTGCTACAAAGTGCTTTAGGCATTAACAAAGGACAGGGATTTTAATTTGCTCTTCACTAAATAGTGCAGACTCAAATATAATTTTGTTGAAATACAGTATTTTCATTGAGTATGAGGCTGATGATACTGCCCTTCCCCATGACAGAATACAGAATGTGCAAATATATACACTTCCTTACCTAATTAAAGGTTCAAATTAAATGTTTGTTGAGTGTTATTTTAAGGCTGTTTTTTTTATTTCACCAAGCATCAAAACCTCACGTAAGCAGCTATACTGTATGTATTAAATCTATGGATGATTTCATATCTTGAGCTGCATTTAAAAGGTTCTAGACAGTATAGGATGTTCACATTTCAGCAAGTTTGTAGCCTTATTTCTAAGTCCTATTTTAAGGTGGCAATAAATGTTTCAACATGAAACATTTTATCATACCATCCGCCATCTACAAAGCCAAGTACAAATGTACAAAAAGTATGTTTTAGGTTGATGTTACATAGTTTGTTGTGTTCAGATATATTCAGGGACTATGAGGCTGACTATAGCGCCAACTTAAGTGCAGAGGAGGTGGAGCTCCAAGCGGAGGAGGGAGGGAGAAAACGAAGGGAGGCGGAGGAGGAGGAGGGTAGAGGAAAACTTTTACTTGTACTTGGCATGCCTCCTCTTTTTATTTATCCTCATCCTGTTCTTCCCCACCCCTAATTTTAAAGCATGTCAAATGCTGTTTTCTGTTTTCTGTTTCTTCACCCATGTCTGTATTCTTTTTCTGGCTCTGCTCTGTTTCTCCTGTCTCATTACTCTCTCTCTCTCTCTCTCTCTCTCTCTCATTGAATGAGCATGTCACAGTGTGGGAACCTCCTCTCCTCTCTCAGGGAATCAGTTAGCGTTCTGGTTCATTTGCATTGTGCTGCGTCAGTGGCTCTCTGTATTAAATACATTTTTGTTGAGAAGTAAACATCTGGTTTCATAGAGTTTGTTGGCTGTCTTTTATTTTGTTACTACATCATGCTACAATATTCAGTGGCAAAAGCCAACAAACCCATTTTCAACTAAATTGCACAATTTCCTGAATGTGTAATTTGTCATGCAGGTATAGACTGGTTTTGTGTTAGTGGAGCGAATAACAGAAATATAAACATGGTGAAACATGCAGTACACGCACAGTCCCTCTTGTATGAGTGTATTAGTCAATTAGCTCTCATACTCCGTGTTACATAACACTTAAATGTTAGTCTGGCTGGAGTCTGTGGCTTGGTGACAGTTGGCATCAACTGGCATGATGTCTGTGGCTAGAGACACAGAAGATGAAGGCATGACTTTATTAAATATTATCTACTGAGTCCAACTCAATCAGTCACCCCTATATATTTCCTGTGCATGAATATACTCATGCATGTATATATTTTTGGAGGGAAGATTTGTGTTTGTGATGTGCATGCATTATGCACCCATGTATTGATGAAATTCTGTAAATTCTTGCTAATTGTGTGTGTGTGTGTGTGTGTGTGTGTGTGTGTGTGTGTGTGTGTGTCTGTGTGTCTGTGTGTCTGTGTGTCTGTGTGTCTGTGTCTACCAGCAGGGAGGATTGTGATTGCTACTACTGCTGTCACTGTTACGGTGGGGAAGAAAGCTGCCATCGCTGGAGGTAGGATGACTCTTTTTGTTTAGATACACACATTTTATTTCACTGTTCCCTCTCTCTTTGTCACTCATTTTTAATCTCATCCTTATTTTAAATGCATTTTCAATTTTCTCTTTTTGGTGTTGATGGCATTTGACCTACTGATTTGCCAGTGCCATTCCTATTGGATGTGCTGTGGAATTCAGTCTAATGACAAACTCACATCTTTGGTCATAGTTTTCTTGTAAGAAATAGTTTAGCTTGTTTCAATCATAGTTTGCTTTTCATTTATTCTGTTGTTGCACTCACCAAAAGATTTTGTGAGCTGTGTGAAATGTGTCTAAGATGTGACAATACACAACAGGTATCAACTGATATCAGAACTTGAAAATTATACCAAGCTGATGACAAGAAACTGTCCGTATGTCCGCTGTGTGAATAAGATAATTTGAAATGTAAATTAATTTAAATAAATATTCAATTCAATTTTATTTATCTCGGGACACTTTACAGGTAGAGTAGGTCCAGACACTATAATTTACAGAGATCCACTAATTCCCCCCTAAGAGCAAGCATTGGTGCAACAGTGGCGAGGAAAAACTTCCTTTTAACAGGCAGAAACCTCAGACAGACCCTGACTTTTGGTGGGTGACCATCTGGAGCTGCCGGTTGGGACACAGATACAGATATTATAAAGACATAAATATAGTATATTTCAATTAACAAAAATTAAACTCAAATACACAATGCCTTGCAATAAATGGGCCTTGGGGGGCCTGATAACACAAACCTCAAAACATTTACTGCTGCAGTTTACTGCTGAACAGTTTGCCAATGTACACAGACATACCAATATGTTTGTGATCACCTGAGCCAATAACATCGGCCTGCTGATGAATCAGTGCTGCTCTGCTATGATCACCCACCTGGGATGTTTGGAGAGTACTGTACCTTTGTTGCGTCTAGTTTCTTCAGTAGCCACAAGGAAATAGTTAATGGAGCTGAGGGTGTCTTTGCTTTAGGGTGTATTTTACACACATTTTGTTTTATAGTTCATAGTCTTTGGCTTTGTTTCATTGTTTGTTTCTGTGTGGATCTTTAGTTCCATTTATGACTGACACACTGATCAGTCATAATTATCCGAGTGAGGCTAGACTCTCTGGAGCTGCATCAGAGAGAGAGAGAGAGTGTGTGTGCGCGTGTGTGTGTGTGTGTGTGTGCGTGTGTGTGGGTGTGGGTGTGTGCGCGGGTGTGGGTGTGTGCCCGTGTGTGTGTGCGTGCATTTGGTGTCTCATTATTTTGACAGACAGAAAGACACTCCATACACACTCACAGTAAACATACTCACACACAAACACATGCGTATCTGTATTTAACAGCTTTCATAGAAATTGTCTCAGGTGTGAAAATCGTGTTAAATTTGGAAATGGAAAATCTGGAGAGCAGTGAGAAGTGAAGAAACAGTTCAAAATAGATGTGTTTCTGTCTCTCTCTGCTTGTTTGGAAACATTAACGTCACAGTACAGTATGATGAATCCAGAGCTCTGCTGTAGCCTACTGTATCTTTCATACATTCTCGATAACATAAAACCGAAAGATCTAAAATAACTATTAAATCTAAAAATATAATTTACAATAAAATAAGAGCACAGTATTAAGAAAAAAAAAGAAAAAGATTTGTGCTATATTAATTTATGTAAGAGGAAATGATTTTTGTCTGTTTATTGGAGATTGTCTTATGATGATTACCAATTGGAGGTCAAAGGTCATAGATGGTTTTTATTCACTTTTGTATCACTGAATGCCAAGTGGATGGATAGATGGATAGATGGATAGATGGATGGATAGATAGGTGGATGGATGGATAGATAGATAGATAGATAGATAGATAGATAGATAGATAGATAGATAGATAGATAGATAGATAGATAGATAGATATCCATCCATCCTCCTCTTTTCCTTGTTTCTCTGTCTTGTCATTCTTTCGCTGATTTCTTTGTCTTCCTCTTTACATTTGTTTCTTGCTGCTTCTGCGTAAACGAGTTCGAGGGTCTCGTTTACCTTCTGAACACAAGGGGATGTTCAAAAGCTGGCTTGTCACGGGTGCACACACACATGCTGTACTGTTTCCACATTTGGCATGACTTCTATACTTGCACAAATGTGTATTACTTAGGCCTCGATCTAGCATTTGAACGTGTATCTATTTATATATACACTCACCGGCCACTTTATTAGGTACACCTGTCCAACTGCTCGTTAACACTTAATTTCTAAGCAGCCAATCACATGGCGGCAACTCAGTGCATTTAGGCATGTAGACATGGTCAAGAGAATCTCCTGCAGTTCAAACCGAGCATCAGTATGGGGAAGAAAGGTGATTTGAGTGACTTTGAACGTGGCATGATTGTTGGTGCCAGAAGGGCTGGTCTGAGTATTTCAGAAACTGCTAATCTACTGGGATTTTCACGCACAACCATCTCTAGGGTTTACAGAGAATGGTCCGAAAAAGAAAAAACATCCAGTGAGCGGCAGTTCTGTGGGCGGAAATGCCTTGTTGATGCCAGAGGTCAGAGGAGAATGGCCAGACTGGTTCGAGCTGATAGAAGGGCAACAGTGACTCAAATAACCACCAGTTACAACCAAGGTGGGCAGAAGAGCATCTCTGAACGCACAGTACGTCGAACTTTGAGGCAGATGGGCTACAGCAGCAGAAGACCACATCGGGTGCCACTCCTTTCAGCTAAGAACAGGAAACTGAGACTACAATTTGCACAAGCTCATCGAAATTGGACAATAGAAGATTGGAAAACGTTGCCTGGTCTGATGAGTCTCGATTTCTGCTGCAACAGTCGGATGGTAGGGTCAGAATTTGGCGTCTACAACATGAAAGCATGGATCCATCCTGCCTTGTATCAACGGTTCAGGCTGGTGGTGGTGGTGTCATGGTGTGGGGAATATTTTCTTGGCACTCTTTGGGCCCCTTGGTACCAATTGAGCATCGTTGCAACGCCACAGCCTACCTGAGTATTGTTGCTGACCATGTCCATCCCTTTATGACCATAATGTACCCAACTTCTGATGGCTACTTTCAGCAGGATAATGCGCCATGTCATAAAGCTGGAATCATCACAGACTGGTTTCTTGAACATGACAATGAGTTCGCTGTACTCAAATGGCCTCCACAGTCACCAGATCTCAATCCAATAGAGCATCTTTGGGATGTGGTGGAACGGGAGATTCGCATCATGGATGTGCAGCCGACAAATCTGCGGCAACTGTGTGATGCCATCATGTCAATATGGACCAAACTCCCTGAGGAATGCTTCCAGCACCTTGTTGAATCTATGCCACGAAGAATTGAGGCAGTTCTGAAGGCAAAAGGGGGTCCAACCCGTTACTAGCATGGGGTACCTAATAAAGTGGCCGGTGAGTGTATATTGCGCATCAGAAAATACAATGTAAACACTGTACACAAACACAACACAAAAAACGTTCTAAACAGCTCTGTAAAAACAGTACAGTTGCTTTGTATTCCGTACCTTGAACAGGGACAATTTGGCAGCATCATTCAGTTGACATATTACTTCCTAACTACTTACAATGCCATTTTACAAGTTTGCATAAACGTATGTATTAAACAGTACTTTCCCATTTTGTAGATTGAAGCGTGAGACATTCAGTTTATGAGTAACCCAGTAGACTTAAGCTGCTATTTTATCCAACAGAGCTGATGAGTTTCTGTTAAGTGCAAATAATAATTAATATTAACATGGCTATAAGCAGCTAAAAAAGACTGTGGACCAATTTGTGACCACTGGGTGTCAGTGTTTGTCTGAACATAATCCAGGCTTTGACAGAAGGGACATGCTGTATGTAAATAAACCTAATACGCTCTTATTGACAGAGAAGCAGACTGCAGACAGAAAAAGAGAGGAAGAAAGAGAGATAAGTGGGTAAATAGAAGACAGAAAGAGAGAGCATGGAAAGAATAAAGGATAGAGAGAGATATTTAACATGGAGGAGGCGGTAGAGAGGAAGCAGTGACGGATAAGAACGAGGGAGAAAAGATGGGGGAGGTGAAAAAGTGAAAAAAGACACAATACACCCAGACAGAGTAAAAGATAAAGAGGGCAGAGATGAGAGAAAAGAAGGTGAGAAGAGTGACAGAACGATAAATGGAGACAAGATAAGTGAGAGGAAAAGGGAAGGAGAGAGCAGATGAGAAATAAAGAGAGGTGGGAGGAGATAGAGGGCAAATGACAAAGAAAAGGAGATACGGTATACAGAAGAGCTTTTATCATGACTGATTTATGCTTTCATTTGAGCCCCTGTATTTAATCCCCTTCAGCTTTTGCCTATATCTCCTAACATCAATGCAAATAATTTACATCCAGAAACTCTTACTTAATAGCTTACTTACTGTCTACTTTATTTTGTGCTATTGATAATTAGTAGATGTACGTAGTCTGTCAAAGCTCATCAGTGGTCTGGATATAAATTTGACATAAGTGTGATATGTTTTTATTTAAATCAATGCATATTGACCAGGAAATGCTTCATCATCATTGTCATAATCACAATCATCATAAGAACACAACACGCCATACATTTCTGGGCAGTTTAGTCTTTGAAGCCCTCAGTCATCTTGGCTGCTGCAGTTTTACATAACAAACTATAATTTATTATTCTTTACACACACACAGGCTATAGGAACAGGTATCAGCTAGCTAAGATACTTAGCTACCAACAACACAAGACCTGCAGACCAGGAGGTGAGAGGACAACGTTTCTAGATTGATAGACAGAGTTTAGCCATTGCTTTATTTTTCAGTTACTGCCCTAGAGTCCCTGTAAATTCATGGCTATATTTACACTTGTCATTTAAATCCCTTTTAAAATATCATTTCACTACATTTTCCTGAAAATGCCAATTATCAGTCATCATTGAGGTGTCCATTGTTGCTAAAGTGTGTTCAGACTTAATTTGCAATGCAGGATCAAATAATTCTCCAGGTTTTCGTGCATTTTGACTTAAGACCAGCTCAGTCTCCAACAAATATTTTTTATGTGCAATTATTCTAGGATCTCATTGCTGATGCAAAAAGTGGTGTAATGTTCAGAAATTCCGCAAAATGTAAGGGAGGGTGGGGAGGTCAAGGTGCTGGATAAGAGTGTGTTTTTGATCTGATCTGATGTCCTATCTCATAAAAAGAATAAGCTTTAACATTTTAATTATATAACCAGGACCATAACCTTTTAATAACAAATCCCCACATTGTTTAGTTGACATGTCTTAACAACATAACCACAGATGTTTGGATATTATAAAATAACCAATTAACAAGGGTTGGAACCCAACATCTGGTAAATCTACCAGCATGTTTCTCCATAAATACAAATGCTGTTTGTTATTTCAAATAAGTTGCATAATAAAAAGTTATTCGTCCGAGACAAAGTTGGTCATATAGCACTAAATTAAAAAAATATTAAAACCATAAGATTACCTGTCGCCTACGTGGCTGTATGCTGTATACTCTAATGGCCAAACTCTTTCTATGCCTCTTGCAGAAACTTTACCAACTACTGAACTCAAATAAATGAACACGACAAATAAACAAACATTACAGAGATATTAAAACCAAAAACATAAGTCATTTACACAACAAAAGACATACATAATGAATTGATACAGAAAACCATGAACAGTTACGTCATAAAAACATTTGGTGGGGATCGCTGGGCCAACACACCATATTAGAGACTAATATAATAATATTTATCAGCATCATAACCCAGGTATAAGATAACACACTATTAATATAGGTTTATATCCAGCCAATTAAAAATCAAGGGTGAACAATAGTTCTACTGTAGGGGAGCAATATGCAATGAAAGCTTTTTGAGATAATTTTACTGAAGACACAACAGTCCTACTCTGCTAACCATAAAATTTGAAAATGTACGAAAATATTTCAGGGTATGAATAAGGGTACTTATAAAAACACCATGTAAAGCAAACTAACTAACCCTTTTTGTGAATGCACTGAGAAACAGTGGCAAACAGATTCCTCTTGAATAAGTGATGATTACTAAGTTTATAACAGAACAACTCTTTGGCGGTGACAGAATGTTATGATGAGACACCTTCCATTGCATATTGCTGACCTTTGAGGAAAGACATAAAGACAACAGCATGGGAGAAGGGATGGACGAAAGGAAAGAAAGGAGGCGGGTTGTCTTTAAGGAAGTGTAAAATACTTTCCATAAATAGAACTGGATGGAAAGATGGATGAAGAGATAAAAGGATGGGGAGGGGGGAATAGCAGCGTCTTTTTGTTTAATCCTTTATTCGTTATAATGCTTCTGGGCAAATCGTTCATTTTTAAAAGAAAGAGGGGGAAGGGAGGAACCAGAGGGATGGGGAAGGGAATCTGATAAGGGAAATAAAGTGCAGGAGTCTGAATATTGTAGTCCTTAGATGACATGTTGTAGTCCTTGCCAGAATACAGGGTTCTCTGAGATAGTGCTTCCATGCCATAGTAGCAAACATTCACCTCTGAGGGGTGAAATCAGTCTGAAAATGAGCTGAACAAAAGGATAAATCTTGTCAAGCAAAGTCAGTGGTCCTTTAATTCCCAATAACTTCATTAAAACCATTTTCATATTTTTCTGAACCAGCCTAGAAGCGTAGTCCAAGGTATGCCAGAAAAATAGTTAGTCTGCCATGACTGTAAGAGGCTTTTCATCTGTTCAGATACTGATCATAAGCATTTAACAAGCATCAATTAAATTCCAAGTAAATTACAGTTAAAATGATTTGTTCCACTTTGAAATGATTGAATCTTATACACAGCTCCAGTCTGACACCTGGAGGATGTTATTGGTCCAATGAAGATCCAGAAAGAAACAGATCTGGTCCTAATAGGGTAGAATATCTAACCGTTGTCTCTGACCTCATGTATTTGAAAGGTCTAGCCTTCCATGAATGATCATTTTGTCAATCCAAATGGTTTCCTGTTCCGTATTAAACATCCCTAACAAGTCTCAGGAGACACAAGACTCTACTAACATATAATCTGTACGTATGCCCAGGATTCTCTCTGCAACAAAGTGCTAGAGAGGTATTGACTACATAAATGACATCTCTTTGTGTTTATCCATTAAGCTTCCCTAATTACCCCAAGATTTCCAACACTGGTTGTTTCTTTGGGACTTGGAGATCCAAGGGAACGTCAGAGGAGCACTTGGCCAGATGAGGGTGAAGGGATCTGGGTTGGGGTCCTGGTTTTTGGAGGAACTACTGGCATTGGAGAGGATGAGGAAGAGAAAGATGCAAACCACACTAGAGCTGTGCACTTCCTAATACTACTGCTGTGAATATTGGTCCAATCAACACCATACATACTGTAAATCCCTGAAAATTTGATCCAGTTTTACTAATAATGACCAACGTACACCAGGAGTGTCTTGTAACAGCTTATGATATGTTTCATACTGGAGAGAGTACCAACTCATTTTTCTCTCAGCTAATTTAATAGTGAATTCAGCAGCAGCCAAGACCTGCAGTGTTGTAAGTGGTGAAAGGCGATTTGGAGGGATAATTAGTAACAAATACTGCAGTGAGAATGGCTCCAAATGAAAGAGAGAATCAAGGAACAGATAAGTTACTGTATATGTATGTGAAGTGTTAGAGAGAGGGACAGAGGAAGAAGGTTAAAAATAGAAAGAGGGCAAAGAAAGGAAAACAAAGTGGGAGAAAGGTTTCAGTTTGAGAATCAGAGGAAGAGATACCATAACTGACTGTGTGCATAAAACAAGCTCTTCCATCTCTCTCCTTTTCGAGCCCTTTTTGATTTTCACCCCTTCCAACCTTCACCCTTTGACATGGCAACCCCCCCCACCCCCTACATCCCATCACTCCTCTAGGCCACAGATGAGATCTGTTTCTCTTCCCTATCCTCCCCGTCTGCATCTCCGTCTCCGTCTCCCATCAGTGGCTGCCTCTTCTTCAGCTCTCTCTGATACTTGGCCATCAGCGAGGCGTAGATGCAGCCGTAACACGCGGCTGCAACCATCATGATGCAAACAATGCCGCACACCACGCCGGCAATCACAACTGTGCCGATGGCGCGGCGCACGCTCACAGGTCGGTAACGGGCACGGACACAATCTGGAGTTGCCTCTCCACCTCCTCCTCCTCCACCTCCTGTGTTTGAAGAGGAGTCATGACCAGTGTTGCTGTTGTCAGAAATTGGGGTTGCCCCACTGGGGTTAAGAGCGTTCCTGCTGCAGGGAGGAACGCCTCCTTGTCCAGAACGGGAACCCTCACCTCCAGCCCCATTCTCATCTTCAAGTTGCAGGCAGTAGTTGAACATTTCCACCGGAACGCCACGAATGTCTCGCCCACGCAGATCCTTCGGGAGCGTGCACTCCACCGCGTCCACCTTCCCCCCTGAAGGAGAGAGAAAGAGGTGCAGAGACAGGAGGACAGGGAGAGGTCATTCATAAAATGTCTTGTGCCTATAAAGCACTACCAATTAACTCAGAGAGGGGAAGCGATAGAGAGTGGGGTGGTTGTGCAAACACCAGGATGAGTCATTCATCACTTAACACACACACAGAGTTTGCTGTGCCCTTTACACTAAGTTGGAGAT
This sequence comes from Percina caprodes, assembly GCA_013375575.1. Lineage (NCBI taxonomy): Eukaryota > Metazoa > Chordata > Actinopteri > Perciformes > Percidae > Percina > Percina caprodes. The sequence continues at coordinate 149,895 of JABXJD010000086.1, forward strand.
AGCCTCAAATAAGCGCTTCGATAATTCATGAGATGACATGCCTAGCTTTAGCAGAGCTCTGTGTGGAAGAAAAAAATATCTGACTCACTGAATCCCACAGGCGGCAGGAGGGTGGGGATCTACTTTGTTATCATCGTGTGCTGCATTTGTCTCCACATAGTATTCACCTCCAGATTGCGTGTTAGAAAGCCATTGATAGTCACCCTCGCCGTCGAATACGTAAAGCAACAGAAACCATAAGATAAAGGCGGAGGACAACAGAAAGAACGAGCAAGTGGTATTTAGCTGGATGCTTTTATCTCGGCATGCGACAAAAGAATCCCCTCTGCAAACAGAGCTCGCTCTCCAAATCTCTCCAGACATCCCAGCCGTGTGTACTTGAAGTGGTTTGCAGGAGATTGAAGTCAACACAGACTGCTGTCACCGAGCATTTCACACTTGTTCGGTGCTTTGTCTTACTTTCTACAACATATCGTGCAATAACTACCCTTTTAACAGCTACTGACATTCTTTAACTACGAAATTCCTCCTTGTAATTCTTTTCTGCTGCTCTGGTGATTATTAAATGATCATGTCCACCGTGTGTCAGTTTTTGTCTGACTTGTACTGAAGCTGAGCTGGAGAGTAGGGCCCAGCAAAGCAGAAGAGAGTAAAATGAAGCAAAGAGCAGAATGGAGCAGAAAAGAGAAGAGAAGAGATGCTTCATTAGCGGGGCAGCTGAGGCCCGAGGCGCTGAGGTGAATGTAGATTTTTACACATGAATAGAGAGCAGAGAGCAGCTGTGGGTTATCTGATGTATTAACAGCCTGCAGAGACACGTGGGTAACACACACAGTACACATGTCATATCCCCTAATTGAAATCCGACGCACCCTTTCAAAGCTCCTGTAACATAAATCAAACATCTACCTCTGTACAGCAGCCACTCCATCCAGTGTTTAAAATCGCGGAGGTTGCAGTCACATTCCCAGGGGTTGTGTCCCAGTTCCAGGTGTCGTAGGTTGGCAAGCGGCTCAAACGCTGCCCTCTCCAAACCATGAAGCCTGTTTCCCGCTAGAGACAGCCACCTATGAAATAAGAATAACATTAATTTACTCTATTAACTCGTGACAACTTTACCGTTGTGGCACAGATTTTTAAAAGAAGGCAGCTAATACATTGAGGGCCCTATTTTAGGGCGGAAAAAATGGTCCGTGGGCAGGGCGTGTTGGTTCATAAGGGCTGTACTTGGTGTCTTCATTAATTCATAGGTGTGTTATGGGCATAACATGCAACAACCAATCAGAGTGTCTCCCATTCCCTTTAAAAGCAAAGTGCGTTTGTACCTTGGTGCATTGCTATTAGGATGGCGGATTTGCTCCATATTTTTATTTGTAATCTTTTCCATGTTTGTGTGATGCTGCACAATGGACTTTAGACCAGGTTTTTGTTGGTCAATGGTGCTATCGCTTCCCGCTGCCTCAAGTTTACACACACCTCCTGTAAGACTAACACGCCCATGGGTAGCAGGTGCATTTGCTATTTAAACGACGTGGGTGGGAAATTGACAACTGCGTTGGTCTTAAACTAGCAAAGACACTTGCGTCAGGCTTTGCGCCCGCTGTGCTGGGTGCAAGATAGGGCTCTTAGTGTACGACCACTACTGGACAATTATTCAATATTATCTTATGTTGAATTCAATTGTAATTGTATATATGATCATATTGTGTTATCATTTGCAAGTTGTAATTACTAACATAAGGAGTATTTCATTGCATTAAAATGTTTGTTTGAAATAAAGCACTGACCTTTGAAATGTTGGTGGATGGTAATAGTGTTCATAATGTTAACAATGTGATCTAACAATAGTGTTGCTCTGGGGGTCTGTAATAGCAGATTAATTGTTTTTAAGTGTTGATTTCTACCTGAGGCTCTGCAGCTCATCCAGTAGCCCCAGAGGAACAGAGGACAGGCCGTTCAGGGATAAATCCAGACTCTGAAGACCCCCCAAACCCTGTAGAAACATCAAAACAAGCTTGCTGTTTAGTCATCTTTGGCCATACAGTATGGTATTGTAGTGTACACTTTCACTGTTTCGAAGGGGCACAGCTTATCCCTCGATGGGCTAATCTTGTTAAATTTCCAAGTGAAGTCATGACACAAGCTCACCCTGCAGACTGCTTTGGTTCAGATAAAAGTGGATAAAAGTGTTGAGCACACAGTTTATTACTAATTTACTACCTGGACAGGCTCCCAGTCATGTATATCTGCTTAGGTTGGCTCTCCTCCTAAACGGAGCCTGTCGTGCCTCACCCAGGAGTTGAAACAATCTATCAGTAGTGTTATCATCTTCTTTCTTCATTCACATGCTGTAGTGTTTTGGTGGATTGAATAATCTGGTGCTATATCTCACACTGTGCATAACTGTATACAATTTAGCGCAATGTTCTGTATGATTCTTAGTATGAATAAGGCATTTTCTTGTTATGTCACTGACCTGTATTATATATGGTGTTATGTAATCTACAGTGCCTACCTGAAAGAGGTCTCTGTCCATTACAGTTAGTGAGTTGTTGTGCAGAGTCAGTCTTGTCAGGTTGGACATGTCTCTGAATAATCCAGCTGGTAAATTATCCAGGTAGTTGTTAGAGAGGTCCAGCTCCTAGAATACACAAAAAATACATTTTCACCTACATATACACCTTTGCATTTAACACAACACGTGTCTAAACTGGCACTCACATCAAGTTTTATGGTAGGATACATGTAAAAATCTCCATACTCTAAATGACAAATGTATCAGTCAGTCAGAATAGAAAACCAACTCTTTACAGCAGATAGCTCAGCAGTGTGGAAGTAAATTGTTTTTCAGTTCAGCTAATTAGGGAGTTGTACAATAAGCATTGACAGTATCTGATTTGTATCTGATGTGCTGAATAACAAACCTAAACAGTATTTAAGTCTGGAAATAAACAGCAGCCAGCGGCTGTGGCTCATGAGCAGCAGTTACCCAGCCTTTTTTTTTCAACAATCCATAATTTTTTGTTCTTAAATTTTCCAATATTTCCAAAATTCCAATATTTCTAATGATGAGTAGCCCTGCAAAATCTTGAAAACAAATGATCACTCATTTTCCTGGTGAAAACACTACACATGGCATGGTAAACAACAACACAACATGTTCAACCTCTAGGAGAAGAAAACTTCCACTGACAACAGTAAAACATGGCTACAAACCTCCAGAGAGGAGAGGTTAGCAAAGGCAGAGGCTCCCAGCGAGGCAAACTTGTTGTTGGCTAGCAGGAGGGAGCGGCTCCATGGAGGCAGGAGGTGAAGGGGCGGCAGAGAGGAGAGACCCCGGCCCCCGCAGTCCACCACCAGGCTATCTGAGTCGCAGAGACAGGGAGGCGGGCAGGCAGAGGCTGCGGGCAGCAGCGTCGCCATGAGGCAGAGGACACAAATGAAAACTTGAAGACAAAAAAGAGGGGAAAAGAGAGAAAACAAACATTGTTTCAGTGAAATCTTTTCAGTGTAGAAAACCAATCTGAAGGATGTGTACAGTGGACTGCAGAGAAAGTGAAAGAAGTAAGCAGACCTGTACAAAGGAATGAATTGAAGGATGGAGTAAGTGGATCAAAGTGGAAATGATTGTTAGAAACCATGGCTATAGCTTTCACAGAAGCTTTTACAGTTGTCTACAAAAATGCAAAAACGAGATTAGTTCTACATATTTATCTAATTTGTCTAATAATTTTTTAAAAATGGTAATTTTGTCTCTAGCCTGCTCTGGCTAGTATTTCCAATTCACAAAGACATCTCTTTAAAAAACAAGCTCTAGTGTGTCTGGTTTTGTCTTTTTCTTTGTCTTTGTGTGTGTGTGTGTGTGTGTGTGTGTGTGTGTGTGTGTGTGTGTGTGTGTGTGGCATCTCACAGTGACACTCGTGAGTAAAATCCCTTCTGTTTTATTTTGTTTTTGATGTATTGTTTCTTCAGACTGTAGTCATTTCACCATTTCCACTCATACTATCTCTTTCTTTCTCACTGTTCCTTTTTCATTCTCTTTCTAGTTTTTGTGTTCGTCTTTTTTGCTCCCTTTCTGTCTAGTTTTGCATCTATCAATTCAGGTCTTTTCATTAATTTCTTTTCATATTAATTTCTCTGTCTGTCCCTCTGTCTGTCTGTATTTGCGTCTGTCTGTTTCTCTTTTCACTCTGTAATTCTCTCTCGCCCACTTTAGTCTCCATCTTTCTCATTCTCTTTCACTTCAAGTCTCTTGGCACTGCCCTGTATTCCCTCAGTGTCTCGTTACAGTGACTGACTTTGTTTCCATCCAATGGCTTATCAGCACGACTGATGCTTTATCTCTCTGTGTATGTGTGGGCATTTGCTTGTGCGCCTGTGTGTGTGTGTGTGTGTATGTGTTAAGCACCAACAAAGCGTAATATTAAACTCTAGACACAGCACTTTTTTTACATCCTGACAAGACAGTTTGCTTCAACAGCAGATTTCATCACTTGCATCATCTGCATATTATTAGCATCTATTTTTCAGCGTGCCATTGCCTTTTGTCACACTATGTGTCACCCGCTCCCTGTTGTATTTTCTCTCTCGGTTAGTCCATCTGTTTTTCTCTAAATTTTCTCTATCTCATTTTCTCCCTCTTTCTTCTCACTCCTTTTCACCACATTGGCCATCTGACTCTAAGAATGATGAAACTCTGTGAAATAGCCCTTTACTGGACACTGCACATTCTGATATGTTAAAATTGTCATGAAAATTCGACGATATGAGTGATTGCATCATGAAAGTTGTCTCATTCTTCTGAAGTAAGGCATCTTTCCTCTGGTCTCTTATCTTACTACTGATAAAATATGAGACTATTAATGGTGCAGTGAGAAGGAGAGGATGCTTTAAACATCCCATTAAAATCATTTTTATTCCCTTTAAACTGGTCATAAATAGACTTTAAGTGAGAACAGACAGTGAACTTATTAATTATAAATAATGAGTAATGCTGAATGATTTGAGAAAATTATGTAGTAGAAATTTTATCACCTCTTTAAGTTCATCAAAATATTGTTGAAGGGGCAGTTTGACATTTTGGGAAATACCTTTGGGCAATATACTCAGCAGCTGCTTAGCTTAACTTAACTTAACTTAGCTTAGCTTAGCGTAAAGACTGGAGGCATGGAGAAACAGCTAGCCTCACAGGGACGTCAGACTCCAGGAAGTTCGACACATAACTCCCCTAATGCCACATGTAGTTTTCACACTTAGACTTTTGTACGGATTAAAGAAACATGATAAAATATTTAAGTGAGCTTAAAGAGTGCTGTATTGTTTAGTTTTTTTTTAACCTCTTGACAGAGCCAGGCTAGCTGTTTCTCCCTGTTTCCAGTCTTTATGCTATGCTAAGCTAAGCTAACTGGCTGCTGGCTGTAGCTTGATGTTTATTGTCCATACATGTGAGTGGTGTCTATCTTCTCAACTAGTAGCTCAGTTTGTAGGGAGCTGGGTTGGGAACCGGAGGGTCACTTGTTCAAGACCCCGTTCGGACCAAAGTATGGTGGTGGACTGGTAGCTGGAGAGGTGCCAGTTCACCTCCTGGGCACTGCCAAGGTGCTCTTGAGCAAGGCACTGAACCCCCAACTGCTAGGGGTGCCTTTCCATGGGCAGCTCTAACATCTCTGCATTAGTGCATGTATAGGTACTGAGCATGTGTGTGCAATTCAGGCCTGTGTGTAATAACAGAGTGTAAATTGAAATTTCCGCTTGTGGGATTAATAAAGTATACATCATTATTATTAACTTGTAAAGAAAATGAATAGGTGCATTTCCCAAATTGTATAACAACTGCTTTAATTATGTCATGTGATCTCTAAATTAAAATCAATGCAAATGAAAGTACAGTGAGAATTGCAAAAGCAGCATTTCTTTACAACCGGGATTTAGATGTAAAACAAATAATTGGAACCCACAGTTCAATATTATCTTTCATTTGTGTATGCATCTCAACTCCTCAAGGTAATGAAGTACATCTTTTTTTTAACAACAAATGTGCAAACCCAAAATGTCACAATTCAGAGAATAGTTTGATTTTATTTATCTCAATAATCTTTGTTACTTGAAAGGTTTCATGTAGATTAGAAATTGTATTGCATAACACATTGTATAGTTGTGTGAAAACACACTGACAATGGTCTAGAAATAACATCTTTTATCAGACAGCATTTACCTGCCAGTTGGCACAGAACATGACCTCCCATGACTGCCCCATTTTACATTCTGAACCAAAAAGTTTCAGAAAGTAAAGACTGTGGCCTTGTAAGAGAGATCGGTGTGTCACCTCTCCCTCCCTGTTCCTGTATGTGTTATCCTCTCTGCTCCATCCAGCAGTATAATCCTAATCTCTTGGAAACTTAACGTCACTTCATAAATGGATTGGATGGAACACATTTTGAAATATCCTGAAGCATCCTGTGCCATTGTACTCTCTGGTGGAAATGCTTCAGAGGGACAATTTTCACTGCGGCAGCTCAGTAGGAATCTAGAATGATTTTGCTGCACAGTGGCTGTGAATTTCCTAGAACAGGTTTGAAAAGATACAGTAGTGCGGGAGATTTGTTAGGACAGTGTAGTTCAGAGGTAGAAGTACTGTTATATAACTGAGAGAGAGAGTGAAAGAGAGCCGGGAAGAGAGAGAAACTCTGTATACTTTTGCTGCTTCTCCCTCATATCATCTCATACTATATATAAGTTATTCTTTTTCTGCCCTTACTCTTTCATTCATTCCTCCTCACCACAACCTCTCCTCTCCTTCTCTTACTGTACATTATAACTCCCCTTCACCCCCTCCCACCTTCCTCAGTGCTGAAGCCTATCTTCCAACATTTATGAGGGGTTTTAGCTACTCTCATGGAGGAGGTAGTTGTTGTTGTTTTGGCTTATTTTAGCTGCTCCAAATCCTCTCTGTTGTAGCGCTCCACGCAGCCAAACCAAAAGGAAAACATTCAGCCACAGTCAGAGGAAGATAGGGAGGTTGAGTCCAAATAAGTCTTAAGTGGTTCTGTGCAGCTTAATTCAGTACGAACAGACTTCAGACTGAATCTTTTATAAGAATTCCCAAACACATACCGTAAAAGTGCTGACATTTAGGGCAAATGTAGGCTGGCAATGCTTTCAGCAATGAGAAACAAACTGAGACACAACATTAAAATGCAACACCATGTTCCTGTTTGATTGAAGACTTCTGAGGCAACTCTTAAGAGCAGTATTGCCCAGTAGACTCTCAACGCTCCTAAGTAGTTGTCAACTTTCTTTTAGTTGGCATGGTAACTGGCACGCCCATCTACAGTCTGTGCACGATTGTGTTTGAAATTGTGAAAGGGTTCAAATAACACAGGTCATAGGTAATCTTTGAATTGGGATAATTAACTGTCTGTAAGTGTATGTTTGCAAGTTCATTTGTATGAATGAGTGTCATGCTGTGTGCATTCACTTGGGTGTCTTGTAGTACTTTCTGCCTATTTAGTTTCTCTATCTGTGCAAAGTTGCAGGATGGTGGCACACACACACACACACACACACACACACACACACACACACACACACACTACACTGACATCTTTTTTCTACTGCCATTTATTTTTTAGTGTTTGTCACCTTCATAGGCACATGAAGAGTCATATGACTCCTGTAAATGTGGGGATGTTTGACAGTGTCTCCTAGGCAACACTGTTTGACAACTCTGGGGCCTCAGCTGTTTGTAAGTTTATATCCAGAGGCCCCTGGGTGACACTGGATCCAGCTATGATGTCATCACCGCAGGCACCTTTTGTTACCTAGGGGCCAAGTTTTCCATGCAAGCGACGGACTCGCTGCTATCTTATTTCTGTAACAACCAGCTGCCCTCCATGCAACAGAGTGCCTGTATTTCTTACTCTATCTCTTTAAGTTTCACATGGAGGAGTCTCACTCAAGGAGTTTAGCTTTAACTCCTGTGACTCCCAATATCAGCTACATTACCTGATACAACATTACAGTATGCCTTCACTTGCATGTAGTTACCAGCCCTGAATCTCCTCAGTTGGAATTTAAGGGGCAGTTTCATTCAAAATGTTTTGAATACAATAAAGCATGATAAAAAAAGAGGCCTATGTGTATCAACTGTACACTGATTGGGCTTCCTAAGATTAACTAGTAATGGTAGTGACACTTAAATTTTGGCTGCAAGGATCCAAGTTTTATTAAAGTGATGATATAAAACTTTGAAGGTATTTGTGTAAGCAGTCATAACAGGCATGATGGGTATGTGATAATGCCTTCACTTAACAGAGAAGCATCTTAAAAATTATTATTCGTCATATGTGATGTGTAATCTACCATCTATAATATCTCTACACACTGTGTCGCCTGTCTTTCTCTAGCAACAGTGTCTGTGTAATTTGTCAGAGGCTGTTACATGTCAGATCTCCACCGTAACCTGAGTCCTCATTTAGTTAGCAGATGGAAAATAGCCAGCCAGTGTGTGGTTACAAAGTGTGCGTGAGTGTGTGCTCGCCTCACATTTTTCATGTGTGTGTGAATCTCTTTATACACTATACTGTCTACCATCTAACTACAGTATATGCATGGCTTTTCTGTGTACGGCTTAGAAAAATATATAAAAGAATACACTTGTACACATATAGTATAATATCAAGGTCCCAACTGTGTCACCGTATTATTTCAACATTGACATGGTAATGCTGTGTTACCGTAGCAACGATGTGCTATAGACGTTGGTAAAACGAAAAGAGGAGACATAAGGAGGGAGAATTTTGTGGTTCACATCAAAATTATTTTTTTCTTGCGCGTACAAAACCTTTCTGCCTGACTCTTGGGCACTTAAATACTTACTCACACACAGGAAGTCATAGTCACACACACACACACACACACACACACATACACTGACACATGCATACATCAGTTGAGGATAAGCAGGAACAGGGTGTAGGGATTAATGCTGTACTCCTGCCGACAGTGTGAAGAGGAGAGTTTGTAGTAGTCCTCCAAAATCTTGTTTTTTATACTTTATTTATTAGCCTCTATGGGTTTACTTCCAATATTTCTCTTTATTTCTGTCTTTCTCCTCTTTCTGTTTACTCTTGTCCCTCTCTCATCCTCCATTTCTCTTCTACCTACTCTATCTCCGCCTCCCCTGTCTATTTCTCCTGGGATGAATTCTGCATCGGTAAGACAGAATCATTATTTTGACTTGGAGGGTGAGTGGGTAAAATGTAGGCTGATCTGCCTTTCTAATTCATGCTATCTGTATCAATTTGTTGTGACACAGACACACACATACACACACACACACACACATAAAAGCATGGCCCATGGGAAAGTGTGACATGCAATGACATTGTTTTTGTGATAGTGCCTATTAATTAGCAGGAGTGACAGGAAAGACAAAGAAGGGGAGATATAAAGAGATAGGAACAAAGGCAAAAAAGTGACATAAAATAAATTATCAGTAAAGCATACTTTGAGGCCAGTTTCAGCAAATCCATGGCTTCATATTTCACTGACACACCATCTATTTGATGGATGTGGCATTGCTTTTCACTGACCACTCAACTGGGCCTCAGTCCAAGGCTGACTACATTCAGAATTTGGACAGAAAATAAAGGATGCTTGGCTTCTGATTTGTCACATCCGCATCAGTGTGACTAGAATAGAATAGATTCTGCCTTGGATGTGTGACAAGTCGTAATGTATGCCCACTTGTTCCTGAGAAGGCATGAATAGACAGATGGTATTGATCCAAAGCGTGCATGCACATACACACATAATATTTTTAGAGATAGTTGTCATGTTGTGGTTTTATTATCATTTTTTCGTGAGTTTTTAGTTGGTTATTTGTTGTTTGCTGATAGATAGCTAGACAGACAGACAGACAGACAGACAGATAGAAATAGTAGCTCAAATTCTAATATTAGACTTGATTGTACACTACTTGAGATCTCTTATCATGCTAATTGGATGCCCTTTTCAGAGGCGTGTGGAGTGTTCACAAAGACAAATTGAACATATCTCAAATGGCTATATTATTCAGGAACATTATCAGCCATTTTCTATGACTGCTTGGTAAGTAAAGAACTATTTCTTCTCAGAAATGGGCCCTTTTCTTGCCACTGTCGCACCAAAAGCTTGTTCTTGGGGGGAATGCTGGGTCTAGATAAATTATAGAGTGTGGTCTAGACCTACTCTATCTTTAAAGTGTTCTGAGATAACTTCTGTTATGATTTGACACTATAAATACAATTGAACTGAATTATTTTGGTATCACTCGGCAAGTGCTAAACTGTTTGTGGTGCAGAGGATGATCCAGATTTATCCCATCCATGCCCTTTGAAAGTGGGCCAGTACTATGTATTTGTTCGTTTCGTATGGCACATTCCTGTTGTACCTGCACCAAACTATACTGTGGTCAGAAGAGAAGGGAAAATAATTAATAATGTGCATGCAGGTTTCTGCAGGCATCGTGCCCAGCTGGGAACTAGTTCAAGGACACCCTAGCTGAAGCAATCTTCTAATTCCTACACTAATAGCCAAGCTGATGTAATGTCACAGCAACAAAAAAAACTATACGTTAATTCCTAAATCACAAACATTACAAGCTCCCGCCACTAACGACGTCAGGGGTCAAAGCCACAGTACCTTGTTAGATGATAATATTTCTGTATTTCTAGAAAGATCAATGTTATAAACCACTGTAGGAGAGAAGAAAAGAATACATGTTTATAGTAGAAAATTGAAGAGTAAAATTCAAGTTGCCCTTCAATGGAGAAACCTTGTTGTTTTAAAGTTTACTTCTTGGGAGTACATGTGGTTCCTTAGTCTCAAAATAACTTTCAATTATATTAAAATGCTATTGATTACATACTTGAATTTGCCAGATGCTTTGGATTGTTTGCCAACAAGCTGTCATTCCAGTTTCTATAAGTAAGTCTCATGTAACAATAAAGGATCAGGCTCCACTCCAAGAATAATGCCTCACAAACACACACACACACACACACACACACACACACACACACACACACACACACACGCTGTAGCTTCATGCCAAACCCATCATCCCAGCAGGGTTGAAAAGTGCCACTAGCTACTATCCACCCAGTAATGAATTTGGTTTGTTGATACCTTCTCACAGCTGATCAATGTCTTAAAAAAATTCAAATCAAACTAGTTTGTGCAAGTAATGTGTACAATCAATTTAACAGCCAGATTAGCTGCTGCAGGCAGACAGGAAGTTAGTTTTGACTGTATAGATCTACTGTGGCTCTGTTCCAAACCTTATGCTGCTCCTTTAGTCACAACACTGTATTACAGCTGCATTATGCTACAACCTCAGTTGCTACATTATTGCTTCATTCCAAACCAAATGTTTTAACCTCAGTCATCGTATCCATTCAAAGCCAAATCCTCCCCCTCTGTCACTTTCTCTGTCACTATTTTGATTATGTGGTCAATTAATCTGCCGGCTTTGTTTGGAACTGCAACAAGGTGCATAAACACGCACAGTGGACCAGATAAGCTACAGTGTGTGTTTATGTGTGAATAGGAATGAATTCATGCCTGCTTGTATGCAAATGTGTGTTGTGTCAGATGAGACAGTTTGCTGGTATCATGGAAGCCTGAAGGCACCATATGGCCTCTCTTCCTTCATCCTTTATTTTCCAAACAGTTTTTTCTCTTTCACTACACCTCTTTGATCTCATATCTCTCTTCCTCTCTCTTCCCCACTGTTTCTAGCTTTCTTATCACTTCCTCTGTCTCACTCTTTCTGTCACTCTTATTCTGCCCGCTACTTTGCACTTTTTTTTAAAGCTCTTTTATTCTTTTTCTGTGGTGTTATGGCACTTTCAATCTTTTCTTTGCAGTTTTGGTACCACTTTTTTTTCACAACCTGGCAAGTCAAACATTGTTAGTATTAATGGCATAGAAATGATCTCAAGTATCAGTTTTTATATTCTCTCTCCCTTTGTTTTGGGAATTTGAATGAAGGAAGAAATCCTGAATTAGGATGAGAATCTTACCTGCAAACATGTGTCCTGATTATAAAACCATCTACCAATTATAAAACCACTTGACTAATATATATATGCTTTCATTATGCAAAAAGCTGCGATGGAAATGCATTTATTGATCATATGGCACAATTTCTTTTTTTACTTTAAGCCACAACATTTTATATTTGGCTTTGAATACTCAAGAAACACCCATGAACTAAGCTGTCCCCATCACTTGAAGAAAAGTAATAACACTTTCTTTCTTATGTAAGTTACAACCTTTCATCATAGATTAATGGCCATTAATTGAACATATTGCCAACACTGGTGACACTAAAGAATGCCAACGCTCATTTTTCTTGTTGATCTTTTTTCTGTCCCACTGAAAGCTTCCATATTGATTTTTGCAACATTTGCAAAGTTTCCACTTACCAAAATTCTAAATGGAAATTAATCTTTTATATCCTCTGTCTGTCAAATTCTATTTCTAAATAAACTCAGCTTTAGCTTCCAAGCTTTATGAGAAAAATACAAACACAGTGAAAAAGGAGAGAGGCAGAGAAAACACCTGTTTTGAAAATGCTTGGCAGTATTGATTATGCACATTTTGTGTCAAGGAAAATTTGAGCGAGTGAGAGAGACTGTTTTGGCAATATTGTGTTACCTTAATGCAAAGAACGTAATTGCATGAAAGAGACGGTGACTAACGGAGATCCTTTTAGATTCCTACTCCTAAAAGGCTTTAGCAATACTGTTAATGTCATATTTACAGTATTTTGAGAAAACCCTAATGAAATACACTGAGAAGGAAACCAAGACTGATCATGCAGTTATATTGAACTGGATTTACTGCAAAGGTGGATGAAAGAATGAAGAAAAGGTAGAGGACAGGTGAAGAGAGAAAGGAAGAGGTATGAGGTGATGGAGATGGAGGGAGATTGGGCGGCCCAGAGGGAGGTGTATCTAATAATTGAGAGGTACTATGTGGGTGTGTGGAGGGTCTGACAGATAGTGTTGCCCTGTTATTTAGTGTCTCTCCTATTATACAGAAGTTTGTAGAATACCTCTCCAACAGGAAGACAAAGATCCCCGTTTTTATGGTCTCTTTTCTATTTAATGTAAAGCCATTTATTTCCTACAGAGATTGTGGCATGTGTCCCCCTTTTTGTGTCAAGTTTTTGTCAGATGTATAACAAAAGAGAGAAACAATGCAAAAAAAGAACTCAATTCATGTTTGCCTATTAGCTGAGAAAGTGTCTGGAGTCTCTTAGAGAGCAAGATCCATCCACTCCACTAATCCATAACATGCAGCTGTCATATCTGTTGCTATGCCACCCGACTTCCGACGGATTTTTGTTTTGACTGAGGGGTATAAAAGAGAGAGATTGTGGGGGAGAAAAATTAGGGCTGTGGGAAGAAAATTAGAGGAAGAGGGAAGAAGAGACGTATATGTCTTCTTATATATAGATATATATATATACAGTATATACACAGTATATATATTATATATATGGAAGTGAGATATGTAAGAAAAAGATGACAACCAAGAACAGAAAAATGTATGGGGAAAAAGAAAAGACAGGAGAAAGGTGGAAAAAGGAATGGGAAGCATGGAAAGAGAGACAAATAACCTGCAGGTCTCTCCCCATCATTCTTTTCCCATGTTGTTTTGTTTCCACAGACTGCTGGCTATATTAATACATACAGTAATGTGGCATTTCAGTGGAGGACTTGGCACGTGGCCAAAGACAGCTCAAAGCCCTCACCCGCTGTGTGTGTGTGTGTGTGTGTGTGTGTGTGTGTGTGTGTGTGTGTGTGTGTGTGTGTGTGTGTCTGGGCATGTTAACATTAGCAGCTGTCGAAACAGACAGCGTTTTTCCTTTTGTGTGTGATAAGAAGTACAATAAATGGGAAAAAATTGGAGTTGAGTAGAAACAGAGCACTTTTTTTTTTGTTTGTCGTTTCTTAAAAAAAATTTTCTTAACTCTCGCATCTTTTTCATCTGCTTTTGTCAACTCACCAGGTCTGGCCAGGTGGTGGGTGGTAGTGCTAGGTGAGGGCAGGACGATGCCCCCAGGGGGGTGGGTGTGGGGGAGCATGACACAGAGCTCTGCAGCCTTCCTCTGTCAGAGGGGCGGGGCTATGGGGGCGTCAAGCCACCATGCCTGCAGCCTCCACTAGGGCGGCGACTGCAGAAGGCTACACCAAAACACCTGAAGAGAGAGAAAAAATGAGTGAGACAGACAGACAGACAGACAGACAGACAGATAGATGGATGAGGCAGTATCACATCATATTATTATTGCACAGGACTACGCAAACTAATGTGCACATACACACACACCTATACACCAGCAGCCAAGCTAAAGCAGCAGGCACTGTGTCTGTGTGTTTGCCAGAAGGCTTCCCTGCATACATTAAAAATGTATTTTTGTGCGTATGCACGTGTTTGCACCTATTCTACCTTTTATGTGTATGTACTGTATGTGTGCGTAAGTGAATGTGCGCAAGCATTGCAAGCAACTCCCCCCCCAACACCCGCCCCGGTATTTTATAGGAATAAATAATAGATGTGTGTGTCTTTGGCAATTTACACAATCAGTTTGCCTTTCCCACAGACAGACCCCCTACTGCTACTGTCTGGCACAGAGACTGACACACAGAGAAAAACAAAGGGAGCGTAACACAGGGCGGAGAGAGGGGAGGAAGAGAGAGGAGGCGAAAAGTAGAGACATTAACTCAGAAATGAGACATATGGATGGAACAAAAAGTGTCAAAAAAGAAGAGAAAGAATTAATAAAATAAAAAAAGACTTTGCATCTGTTTGTATGAGTGATACTTCCAAAGTACCCTTGGGCAAGGCAGGAGACAGTGGAATGCTGCTAACATTTTGACCTCTTTGCTAAATAATTAAGGTAACACAGCAATAATAAACCTAAAGTGAATTCTGAGTAAACAGCAAGAGTCATGTCACCTCGAGAATACATCTAGTCCCTGAAATGTGTTGGAGACGACGGTGTCAAACTGATTCCAGAAATTATATTAGCTCTGAAATCGTTCATATGATCCACATCAGCCAATCTGTTAAAAATGATCAGAACACTTTTCCAATAAAGAAAATTAACTGTTCAAAACTGTTAACATCAAACTATTGGGCCGCAAGTTTAATAAGACTGCTCTGTAGCAGTTCTATTGCATGTGATCGACTCCTATGGAATGTCATGGAAAATTGCAGTGCAATAGAAGCAAGTCTTACAATTGCATACAATAAAGTTGGTTGTATAGTTACAATATTTTTATTCCTGTTTTTAGTTGTCATTTGGTCATGATGGATGATTGGTTGCAATTAATTTGCTGTTATCATTGTGATGGATGGACCTTTATTTTTATTGAGAAAAAGGTTGAGAAAAAAAGACCCAGTCGAATTACAGCAGTGTAATGAAACATATCCCACATGCTTTGAAAAAGATGAGTCTTCTTGTTACTGTTGAGTCATTACAGTGAAAATAGGTTTGACGAGTGGGAAATTACCATGGGAGAAAGCTCGTTGGAACCACAATACCACATGGCTGATGTACGCAATTGACTCGCGCCCCAAGGGCCAATCAGTGTAATTTTGAAAGTGCTGGAGTGCTGCTGTGACATGCATCTTTTTTCCTATTTTCTATCATCAAAACCCAATCAGCAGTGTGTGAAATATTGCACTAATCAGATTAGGCTGTTGTTCCATGGTTAGCGGGTTAGTTTGTAGGGAAAACTTTGAAACGCAAGCAGGCTTTTTCCTGCACCGCTCATTTTGCCATAAAGTTGAATGGTGGTGAATGGTGGTGAATGCGCATTTGTGCGTGTGTTTACAGTCATTTGTGGATGTGTGTGCACTGATTATGTAAATTAGCACCTACATCACCTTAAATAGGCATGTTAAACAAAAATTATTGAGAGTATTTGGAGGTTAAAGGGGATGTGTTAGGAACAATACAAAGAGGAAAACATGATAGATGGATTTAGATGAAGATAGACAGACAGTATACAGTAAATTCAACATTCTATGCATATGGTCAAGCAGACAGACAGTAGCTGCTAAAAGTAACACTCCTCAATCTGTTCAGTGTCAGTGAGTTATTTACAACTGGTTATACATGCTTTAGTGGAAACTGGAGGAGAGGAAAGGAGAAGAAAAGGAAATGGGGTAAGAGGTGAAATAAGTAAGAGGGTGATGACGAGGAAAAGAAGTGTAGAAAAGAGACAGCAATGACAGGATACAGAGGAAATATAGGCGAGGCAGGAAATATGGTTAGGTAAAAAAAAAAGCAATGGGTGAATAGAGAGGACATTAAAATTCTCCTCCACAACCTCTGCAATGTTTTGGTATGTGTGTGATTGTGTATGTGCACTCAGTGGCGCTATTTGTGTTATCATTATTGCTATTAGTACCTGCCAAACACTGAACAAAATATAAAGCTCTTGCCTAATCCCTTTGCTCTCTCCCTTCTTTCTTTATATTCCCTCTGCATATTGCGCCTCTTCTCCTCTCCATCATCTCTTCATCTCTTCATCTCTATCCTTTCACTTTCTTTATGACCTTCATCTGTCAATTTTCACTATTCCTTTCCCTCTGTCCCCTCTCTCATTTCATCTCTCCCTCTATGGCTCTTTCCTCTCCTTGGCAAAGAAACAGAGGCATGTACCGAGGATATTCGGCAGATGGATTTCCTGCATGTGATTAAAGTAACATTAGCCAGGCTCTACTGGGAAATTTCTGTTGTTCTTTTTAAACGAGCACATGAGCTTTATTTGATGAATTCTGAAGCACAGATGAGAAATGAAGGGAACTCAAGGAATTTGGGAAGATTCCTTTCTGTTTTCTAGCTGTACATGGTTTCCTTTTTCAGTTTTCTTGGGGTGTGCCAAAATGGTAGCGCCATATATATAGTGTATACTGTATATATGCAAGAAGAGAAATTAATTAACAAAGTAACAGACCGCTCCATTGTAATTACCTTTTTTACTGATTTCTATTTTTTTAATACACTGTAGAACATCAAACAAAGCATTCTTCATACGTTGAGATGAATGCTTTTTTCCTTTTTCGTAGTTCATTCAACTAAACATTTCTGCAGCAATTTCAAGTTGTGTGAAACCAATCTTTAATCCCTGCTTAAGCTTTAAGACTGTATGTGTTGCCTTGTTGTACATGTTGGCCATTTGTCAAATGATTCATGGCTGTATGTTGCTTACATCAGGTTTATAGCCAAATACATGTTTATTGCTCGCTTTTCATTGTTTTCTATACCCTTTTGGAAATGAATGGGAGTGGATGAAAAAGAGAGGCAGAAATAACATTGTATTAGTTAAAAATGAGAAAATATAATTTATTTACGCACATGATGAAATGTGCCTACATTTCATGCGCACAATCATGCTGGAACTGTCACTTAAATTATGTATTGGAGGTGTTGCAGAAGGTCACCTCTGTAGTCACATGCTAC
This sequence comes from Percina caprodes, assembly GCA_013375575.1. NCBI lineage: Eukaryota > Metazoa > Chordata > Actinopteri > Perciformes > Percidae > Percina > Percina caprodes. The sequence continues at coordinate 167,422 of JABXJD010000086.1, forward strand.
TGTTCGCCCATCAGTTTCCATCACGGTAAACGGGTGGTCTAGAGGTAAGCCTGTCTGTCAGGCTATTCTCAGAAAGCTTTTTTTACCAATTTGACCTGGACACAGGGGCAGCCAAAATCCACACATGCACCCATGCACACATTCACACACGTGTAAATACTTGGGGGCCAAAGTGGCCTGCATGTTGGCGAGTCAAGTAACACCTCCTCCCCTTCTCTGGGCTCCTCTTCTCTCTCTTCTCCTCTTTCCTATTTTTTCACTCTGTTTATTCCACTAACTGTTTCCTGTCCGCACATAAGCCGGATTTATACTCCGCATGGGGTTGCAGAGGCTTTGTGCAGAGCCTCCAACGTGCATTTCCTCAAAAATGTAACCACACATCTGGGGGCAGAGATAACAAGTAGAGACCACCAACTGGGATTGGTCAACTTAGTCTGCTTATGTTTTGTCCCACACGTTTATGATGCAGGAAGGGATTGTTGATAGTGAAGAAGTGAGATGAAGAAAGGCTCAGCATCAATGGCCCTTTTTTTTTTTTTATTTATTCTTGACAAATGTATATTTTGTGATCTTGCAAATCCATTTCCAGTAAGCATTTCCACGATGATCATCCCTCTCTATCACAATGTGAATAAAATAATGTAACCATGATTACTGTAGGTACTGTATATGCAGATTTGATGTCTCAGTCATCTAAAGTACCTGAACTAATACTAGTATTTTGCCTTCTCCAGTTAAACTTCATATCTCATCTAACTGTGACAAAGTTAGAGTGTAAATAAGATAACTACAGGTAGAAAAGCACACACACACACACACACACACACCTAAGCACATGCCAAAAGCTTGACAACACGTGTTGACAGGCACATGGTGCAAAAATATGTACAGATATATAATTACACATACATGTGGGTTTGCAGACACATTGTACATACACACAAACACATGTTGTAAGAGTGCGCACGTGTCCATAAACACACACATTAAGTTCAAGTATACATGTTAATGCATAGCATGCAGGTCACACTTTGTCACATAGATGTGCATGATAACATATAGATGTTATCATAGTATATTATCATGTATATTATGTTATTATTACTAGTTTACCAACATGTAAATGTACATATTTAGAGTTCTAGTCTAGTTCCACATTCTTAAATTACAGTATGTTCTGCATGCACTTTATTATTATTAACCTGAGAAAAATCCAGTATTTTTGAGTTTTGTTTTTTGTTTAAGCACATTCATACTATCGCACATGTCTGCTAGAAATGATAAACGTGTCAAAAACAGGGCTAGAGCCTACAAAGTTTTACAGCAGGTAATAAAGCAGCACACTACACAGTGGGCATCAGACTGAGAATCAACAGGACACTATAGAATAGAACCTATAAAGGGTTTTAACTTGATTAAGATTACGTAAGATACTGTGTAGTTTAAAGAAACAAGTAGACTGAAGGCAGCCAAATAAAACAATTACTGTGTCTATTCACATTAGATTTATGCAAATAACTGTAATTTCTTTGAGCTACATTAGTTTGTCTATAAAGTTGTCTGCATACAAAAAAGGGGCAAATGTTAGGAATATTAATTGTCTTGTTCTGAACAACACTTTTCTCCCTACATGACCATTACAAAATAAATGGCTATAAAACAATACGCCTAATGTATGGTAGGAATAGCTGCATAAAGATATTATTTATTCACATTTAGTCAGCGAGAAAGCGCTAGATAAAGTATTTAATGCACTTAAAGCTTTGGCATGGAATCGGGAAGCCTGGGTGGGCAGTTTTCACTGGAATCCATGGGCTGCCATGTTAGAATACCCTATGCATTTAAAAAGAAATATCTAAGGGTGGTTCATGTATGCTAAAACAATATCGCAGAATTTTTGCAGCATCTTAACCTTAGCTAGTCTAGATCTCAACAGATTATGCCTCAAAAGGTTTGGTAGCAGCAGACAAAGAGTTACCATAAGACTTCTTATTCAATCAAGTGGCATACAATCAAGTGGAATGCAAAATAGCAATGTCCTATTCTGTTCCTTAACATCCATCATACTGTATGTTTAGACCAAACCATTTACTGTACTGTGTATGCCCTGCAGGGTATGTTGTTATTTTCAGATATTAGAGCCATAAGTATCTTTACACCGTAATATTTCTTAAATGGTCTTCAATGGTTTACTGCTGCTTTTCTTTATATGTACTTCTTTCATGTGTAGCTGTAAAACATAAATAACAGAAAGAAATACGCCCATACTTGTGTGTGAATAAACCACTGATGCTCTCACCTTCTCCCACTGCCCATTTCTGCGAGCTTTGCCCCAGAACCACAGCCCAAAAATCCCAGTGAATGTGCATGTTGTGTGTATCCAGGAAAAAGGTAGGGCTGACATTTTCAGCATCCACTTCCTCACAGCATGTACCTTTGGCCCCATCAAAAAAAAAAATTTGCTGAAAAAAAAAGGCAAGTCTGTCCCTGTCTGCACTCTACTTTATGTGACATAGTACATCTTTAACCCAGGTCGTAAAATTAGATCAGGAGCAGTTACGTTGAAATGAAGTGGGTTTGGGTGTATGAGTGATGAGAAGAGAACTACACCACAAACAGACTTACCTTTTGACCAAATATCTCAGACTGCACCAGCCTTATAGCTTTCTCCCAAGAGCCATCCTCAGCATAAATATCCTTAAATTAAAAAAATAAAAATAAAAAAAGATCAAAAATCTCTAAAAAGAAAACCTGTTACCCCTTCAGTTAAAGGAATCCATGTATTCAAGATCCCGGTCAAAGGAATAATGTAAGAATAATCCTCCTTTCTTTATGGAGACAATCCCCCCAGCATCAACCCACCAATTAATTGTGAAAAAGGAGGACATGTGGAAAAACAAATGAGGTGAATAGAGGCTTAGAGACACAAGAAGAGGGAAGAGAGGATAAGGTCCGCTGAGGGAGAGGGATGTAGATAGTTAATCCTTTTCTTCGGATCTATTCCCTATATATGAATGATACATCCAGCGCCGTCCTGTTCACTGGCTTGTGCGCTGCCGTGTGCGTCTGAGAGGCGTGAGTGTGTGTGTGAGAGAGAGAGCGAGAATGAGACAACAGCGTTAGTTTGCTGGCGTCACGCGCTTGCCCTTCTGTGTGTCGCTATGTTTGTGATTCCTGCACTCACCACGCGTCGGAGTGTGTGTGTGTGTGTGTGTGTGTGTGTGTGTGTGTGTGTGTGTGTGTGTGTGTTTATCCAAGCATGTACACTTAAGGCTGTCTTTCTGGCGTGTGTGTGTGTGTGTGTGTGTGTTTGTGCCCCCACCTCCCTTTTTTTCCTTATGTGTGTGCAGTCGTGCATGTGTGGCAGGAGAATGTGTGTGTGTGTCTTGTCAAATATAGTAACATTAGTGTATGCTGCCTCTGTCTGCCTGCAGCTCTCCCACTGTGACAGAGAGAGGATCAGGGAGGTGGAATACAGAGTGATAATACGAAAGGGTGAAAGCCGAGAGATATAGAGGGAGTAGAAGTTGGGGAGGGGAGGGCAAAAAGAAAGGGAGAAAGTAAAAAAAGAACGAGGGAGGTTGCAAGAAAAATAGACAAGAGGTTGGTTGAAAAGGATAAAGGTGGGAGGGAGGATGAGGGCAGGGAGGGACTTAGGGGGATATAAGGGGGAGAGACAGAGAAAGAGAGGTGCAAGAAAGAAAGAAAGCTGTAGCACTAGAGGGAGGGAGGGAGGAAGGGAGAGATCAGCTGATTTCAGTGAAGATGAGAATCTCCCTCTGCCACATGGGCTTTTCTCCTCCCTCAATTTTTTTCTCCTCACGTCTCCCTCACTTGGCTTTCATTGTCATTCTCTTCACTGTGGCAGCTCTTGTAATTGCTGGCTTTGTGTGCGTGTGTGCGTGCAGAGAGAGAATGTGTGTGCATATGTCTGTAAGTGCACACATGTTTTAGAGAGCTTGTACTTGTATTTTTCACATTGTAGGAACAACAATCTGGCCTCATTTAGGGACAAAAAGCTGGTCCACACAAGGTGTTGGGATTATGGTTAAGGTTAGGGTAAAGAAGTTGTAAGCCAGTGTTAACGTTAGTGTGTGGTGTGGTGTGGTGTGGTGTGGTGTGGTGTGGTGTGGTGTGGTGTGTTGTGGTTTGTTGTGGTGTGTGTGTGTGTGTTTTTTCGTGGAAGTAATTGTAAGAAAGCACAAATGTTTTCTTTGGAAGACACCAGTGATACAGAGACAGACAGGGAGAGGGAGGGTGGGGGAGTAAAGGGGTGTGGAGGGGGCTGTGTGTTTGTTTGCACACAGCATATAATTACTTGGCAGCTTCCTTACATGGACTGAATCATAGTACACACACACACACACACACACATTGTGTTGTTAATGAGCATGTGAATGATTAAGCTCGAAGTGCATTATTGTAATGCATTTGAAAGCATGTGAATGTGGAAAACTGGGCAAACCGGTGCGAGTGACTCTGAGGTCTGACACCCTGGTTGGCAAAATACATGGATGATAATCTCCAAAGCTAACAAATGTATTGTCAAATCTGGTATCTTTCCTCTCTTTCTTCTTAGCAAAGAGCAATGTTCAAAACATTTAGATAGTAGCTTCTAATTTTTTGCTGGTCCTGGCACTTTCACAAGTTAAAATGACCAGAAATGACCAAATTGCCAGTAGTTGCTAATAATATGAATTCAATGAGTAACTTCAAGCCAACATTAAACTTGTCTGTCATTCTCCGCAGCTAGTATCTGTATTGGGCAAAAAATACTGTAAGGGAAGAAACTCCCCTCTGTAACATCACTGTACAACTGTGAGTGGACTGAGTGTTTTTGTAGTTCCAACAACTCCAACAGAGTGATGGTCTTCTCTCTAGCCGTCCAAGTCATGTTGATTTTAGGAGTCACCTTCTTCCAGTTCATTCATATGAGCTATCCATAATTGAACATGATGATATAGTTTTGAGCCAGGGCCTCGTGAAAAACAAGGTGTTTAGCAAGAGACACCTGTTATTTCCTTGTGCCAGATACATATTTAATCGTCAGATCCCCAATAATATAGGACTCTATAATATCTCTGCAACTTAAGTTCCCAGTAGCCAGCTGTTTTAGGCAAACAATCCTATATACCCATTGTACACTACCTGTCCAGTACCAGATGCATTTAGCTCCACCGTGTTTATATATATATATATATATATATACTTCACTAAGTAGTTGGAGCCACCTATTCTGGGGTAACTGAATCAACTACTAGCGCTGACCTGACGGAGCAACACAACCGTCAGTTTGTGGGGCTCTGTACCCAACCCACAGTCACCTATATTCTGGGGTATAACCGGGGTAAATTCTGGGGTTCAGTTCAATGTGAATGAAAGCAGTCGTTTGCCCAGGGACTACCCATTTCTCCGACGCTCCATTCTTCCGACCTTTCAATAACCTCTTGAGTATTTTCTTGAAATAAATAAATGTGGACTTATGAAATAAAAGTACCAAGTAAAACCTTTTAATATATTTATTTAACTAACCGATTCATATTTATATGAATATTTACATTTATTTAATTATGTATTGCCTCATTTATTTATTTAATGATCTATTTCAAAGGCCTATTTATTTATTTATTTATTCATGTATTAATTTGTTTATGTATTTATTCATTTATTTAATATTGAATAAAATGGCATTCCATATACACCTTCCTGAGTTTGAATACATCACTGTCTCTCACCCGCTCCATGGCTCGGCACAGGCCAAAAACATTAGACTGGTCAGCTGGCCAACAAATGCACAAATACAACCTGAACATGAGTCACGAAAACATGGTTTACTGGCCAAATGTGGGCGCTTGCGCTGGCTGCATTTATTTTGAATGTACTTCCTGACAAACACAAATTCCAGTTTAAGCTGCCAGTAGCTGCTGCCACTTCTGGCTTTATAGGACACACTCTTCAATGGTTGTTATGAAGGAGGATTGGCTGGAATATCAGTAAAGGTTCATTAAGCTGTTCCACATACAAATTTGATTTTGTTGTCTATTATTGTTGAAGGATGCTTTGTAGAACAAACATGCTTTTGTGTATGTGTGTGTGTGTGTGTGTGTGTGTGTGTGTGTGTGTGTGTGTGTGTGTGTGTGTGTGTGTGTGTGTGTGTGTGTGTGTGTGTGTGTGTGTGTGTGTGTGTGTGTGTGTATATAGTCCCAAAGGGGCAATTAGTCCTCTAATTAGTTCTCCCACCCTCCTCTCAGTGCAAGGGTCAATGATAAGGGTAGGCCACAGTGATGCAATTTATTTTTTTTAGCTGCTTCAGTACCAGGTTCAAGGACACTTTGAAATGGTGGAAACTTTGTATGCTATAGGCCTACAATGTTGAAAGTAGCCTAAATTGATAAATTTGTCTTTTTTACTTTAAGCTGTGTTGTGATATGTGGTTGCGATAAATTCTTATATGTTGATATGTGATACTTATCTCACGCTACCATTTAGGCTAGGTGTGTCTTGTAAAAGAGGTAATGCATCTCAAAAGATGTTGTGGTTGTATAAAGATAAATGAAAAATGAACATGTATTTCTGTTTCTGGTCCCCAGGCTTTCTGGGCATGATCAGCAAAATAATTGATTTGATTGAGCCATTTCTTACCAATGGAGAGAGTGGAGACAGCAAACCCCATCGCAGCACTTGAACTTTATGTTCGTTTGCTGCACTCAAAATTCAATCTGTTTCAACTTTGCCTTTAATTTTTGATGACCATTTCAGTGTGCAACAGATTAAATGACAGCTGTCTGTGATGTAACCTGAAAGCAATCCGTAAAGGATGAAAAGGACATCCATCCAAAAAAGGTCTCCTGCACCCAAGTCCTTTATCATCATTATCAAGTTCTTACTTTTATTTGCCACTGCATTTTGTAATGCAAATGTGAATCACGTAAATCACTAACCATCATTGCCTTTGCACTGCACCCCTTGCGGTGAGCAAAGCTAATTCCTCTGATCATGAGTAGAGAGCCTTAGCCTTTAGAAAAAAGATAAATCTGGAATTACAGTGATACTCTAGCATTGCTAACAAAAACTTGTCATGTAAATACAGCGCAAGATGTTAGAAATGGTACACTCATTGGCTGAGGAATTGGCAGTTTACAAAAGTTAGTTGAATTTTATCAACAGCTGTGTAAAGACTGACTGATCCAAGCTCCTGAGGCATCTCCTTCGTGACTTAATTCACTGATTGAGAAGAACGAGGTTTTTAACACCAGATAAGAATGCAAGGTAAGCTTGATTTATCTGCTCCTCCAAGGGATGTGTCCATTATTTTGGGCTGTTTATGTGTCTGGCAAAAAGGCCATCTGGCATGAGGATCCATTGTTAATGCCAGCACCTCCTGCCATTGTTCCATCAATGATGCAGGAAATACGTGTTATGAAAAATTATTACTAGCAGTGGTTTGGAGCAAGAAAGTATATTTTCTTTCTTTTCTGCCTGGCTATAATAGCCTCACCCAGCATTTTTTTGTCAAATATATTCATTCCCCAGCTACAGGAATATAGGTTTATTTATTATCCAGGAGACATGATTAAATCCCTGCACTCTTTCCTGTTCGTCGCCTCTAATATTGATGATATATGAATTTAAACCCAGTCTGTTGCATATGCAATAAGTTGCAATGCGAGCTGTATGGGTGTGTATCGTCTCTCCCCTTTCTGCAACAGCCCTCTTCCCCTCTCTCTTTCTCCTCTACCAGTTCTGTCTCCTCCTTCGTCTCTATCTCTCTTTTTTCTCTCTATCTTTTAACACCCCCAACCCCTCCCTCACTCTGTAATTTACTGTGCTATTGGGTGACTGTCAGTGAAGATGAATTGGCTCTAGTCTTCGTATTAACACCAGGTCTGGCCAGACACGTTTAGCACTACCCTAGTTCCTGCACGGAGCAAGTGCAGGAACACACACACACACACACACACACACACACACACACACACACACAGATTTTATTTGTCCATCGTGTCATACCAGGAGTCATTGGTGTTTTTGTTCCCATATATCAGTGGTTTCTATTGTCCATGAATTTGCCTCATGTTGACCAGACAGTTTTATGGCCCTTTGGTCAATATGGTCAATGAGGGTTGTTCCATGTGAAATCAATCATGTTTTAATTCACTCTTTGCAGCACTTTTTTCCTTTAAGGTTTCTATCAAATAGCCTATTGTATTCCCATTACTTTTGCCTTTTTGTTAATTTATACATATGTCTGGTATTCTTGAACTTTACTTGTACTTAACTTTTTAACTGTTTTGTAAAACACAGTGTGGCATGAAATTTATTTTATTGCCACAATTGATTGATTTAAAGATCCAATTAAATAGAATCTTGATCTTCCTGGAAAAGATGCTTTGATGCTTTCTAGGAAAAGTTGCATTGTCAGTAGTGACCTCGGGCTGAACTAGTCATACAACTTTTTTTAACAATCCAGTTTTCTGCCTTTCCTATTAATCTATATTTATAAACTATAGCTATAGACAGTGAGGATATTTAAACTGCCACAACAGTGATACACTGTGATCAGCAGCCACTCATGGTGATTAATTATACATAATATCTCCTTTATACATTATTTACTGCCTTACTTTTGGGCCTCAAAAGCACATTGTAAGTGTATTCATATGCAATACCTACTGAATATAATCAACAACTTAATAATTATTATTGTTGAACTGATATAATACTATATGTTCAATGATAAATACACATATAGCAAGATATATGTTGCGCTTCCTTGAGCAGTACTGGTGCTTCTAGAAATCAGAATGCTAAAGCCGGGGCTAGTAACCTGAAACTGAACGTAGTGTCTCACCCTCATTTAAGAAAAACAGCACGACCAAAAGTGCGCCCTCTAGAATCCTGACCTGTAATATATTAGGAAATTCAATAAGTGCAGCCAGCCTTGTCTGTCATATTTCCCTGTAACACGCTATCTGTCACTGCAGGATAAATTAAGTCGTACAGTCAACAGATTATGAAGTATCGTAGGCGTACACTCATTCTCGCACATAAACACACACACTCACACAAAGTTTATCCCCTCTGAGAGTTTCATTAATTTGGCCAAGTTGATTTGTTCTGAAAGGCTCTGAATTCATCACAGCCAGACAGATGGTAGAGAGGGATTTCCTAGAGGAGAGGAAGAGGGAGAGGCAGAGTGGCATGCGGCAGGCAGAGTGGCAGACAGAAGACGAGTGGAAGGGAGGAGGGGATGGACAAGAGGGATGAGATGGGGTGAAAGAAAGAGAGTTTAAAATGTAGAAGAAAGGGAGCAAGACAACACACAAGTTTACACACGTTTACATTTGGCCTTACAGGCCTTCGTGCCTGTAAAAAAAAAAAAAAAAAGTCAAACCAAAACATGTATTTGACAACCTGCTTTGTAGCTGGACATGCTGCTCAGAAGTACACCACAGTAGAAGAAACCAAAATGTTGAACTATTCCTTTAAAATGCAATACAATATTAACGGCTTATATAAATAATTATATAAATAATAATTATAAATAATCGGCTTAGTGAGGTAATGGAAGAGTACCATGTTGATCTCCTTTCACATCAGAAAATCAAATTAGTGCCTCAAAATGTCGCCACTTCAATTCACTTTTGATCTGTGATGAAACAGCCCTGTTATGACCACAAGCTACCATGTAAACATTAAGAACAAAGGAAAGAGCAGGGCAGTTTGCAGTCACTCTTTCACACACACAGGAACATGTTTCTCCCTGTCTCTCCACTATGAATGATTTAGTGAGCGTGCCTCCAACAGGCCTGCTTAAGACGGCTTTGAAACTAGGTTAACTTAAGGTAGGCTCTGCTGACTTAGAAGGTCCACACACACATATACCATTTATTTCCATTTTAAAGAAACAGGCTACCAATTTAATACTGTCACTTCTGTTCTGTCACCTTCGAGACAGCTAAACAGGGGTGACAGAATCCTCTGTCCACCTTTTAGCTGTGTCAGTTCACAATAATAATAAAACAACATTAACACAGCTGTATGACCTAATTTCTCTGTTATATGTTTATAGTTAGTGTTTGGTACTTTCTACACCACAGGGAACTTGTTACTTGCTTGCCAGATTATTTAACAGAAATTTGCAGCCTCATTCAGTTTGTGTGTGTTTGTGTGAGTGCATGTCCTGTGTGTATAATCCAAAACTAGTATGTCCGAGCCAACACATGGCACCATTTCCATTCATTTAATGGAAAAAATATCATGTGGCTCTGCCGGTACATGCCCCCTCTGTCTCTGCATCCTTGATGTGTAAAAAGTTGCGCATGAGAAAGTGAGAGACACTTTTAGAGAAAGCAAGAGAGAAAAAGAGATTATCGTGAGAGAGAGGAGGAGAACGAGGGAGAGAGGTTGAGTCATCATCCTTTTCGTCCAATCCCAGGCCTCTGCCTGTTGCTTTGGTAACGTGATGTCAGTGCAGCCTCTGGCAACTCCTCTGAGGTTAGCGAGCTTCAGCACAGAGGTGTGTGTCTGTGTTCTTGTGCCTTTCCTTGAATTTGTCACAAAACTACTAGACTTCAGTTTAAAGTCAGAGTTCAAGTTTAATTGTTTACCAGTTGTAATAGTTAAATGAGTTAAAGTCAGTGGGATGTCCTAACTCGTGTGTGGATGAATGTACATCTAACCAGATCTGTGTGTTTGTTTGTGTCTGTGTGTGCACTTTCCTGAAAGTGTTTCTTTGTGTATATGTCCATACATGTTAATCTGTAAGTTTAAATGGATCTCTGAGTGTGCAGTTTTATCCTTTATCTATGTGCTGGTGCATAAGTTGCCTGTGCATGTCTGGAAGTGTGTGCGTGCTGTGTGCGTACTAGTTTTAGTGCGTGCGTGTGTGAGTGAGTGTGTGCGTGCATGCGTGCCTATGTTCATACTTCAATGATTTGACTCCTTTTACTGGCTGAAACAGTGTTTGTTGCCTGGCAACATTAGTTTATTGATCACTCCCCATCAGTAGTCATAGGATCTCCTCAGGCTGTTTTTTTAACATCACTCTGCTTTTTCTGGGAAACCCAAACAATAATTTTGAAATTGAAAGGTTACTCGGTTAAGTGTTTGTAGAGTGAGATTCATTTGTGTCAGGGTTTTGAAAAAGTATGTGTGATGGGAGATAAAGAGTTCCCTTATCCAGAGTCCATTGGCAACATAACAAGATGTGGTGTACAGTGGCTATTTCTTCAGTATGCGAACAAAAACTGGTATCTTCTAACGATACATTTTATGTTATATAGACTATAATATATATATATATATATATATGTGTGTATTTCAGTGTGAGAAAGCTATAATTTCTGCTTATGTTGGTGTGATAGTGTCTTTGTCAGTGTTGTCTGTGTTTATGGGTGTGTAATACTGACTGTGTGCATGTGTGCGCATACACGAAAGAAGAAAAGAGAGAGACAATGACGAGAGAGAAAAAGAGAGAGATCATAGTCTTTGACATTTGTTCAGATAAACAAATAAAATTGGTCCAGAATGCAATGCAAAGACATTGTGTTTCAAGGACACTTCAATAACCTCACTGTAAAATACGTCCCTTGTTATGAAATCACACAGCATGTAACTACAAAATAAGGGTTAGGTTTGCATTGAAGATCACAATTCAGTCATTGTGGAATGAAACGCTAGCAGTCAGAAAATAATCAATGGTCAGAGTAGTATGACACTTAAATTGGAGGTAAAACTGAAGTGTCTGTTACTATCAGGAATGAAAGTTACTTAATACTCCATGAAAATCTTGTTTTGCCGACCTCCAGTGGTTTTCACTTTGCTGCAGTGATGTAGAAGTGTACTCCAAGGTGTGATAGTACACTAATCCACAGCTCCCACTTCTTTTTTTGTGATCACATTTTTTTTATTTTATTTTATATTCAAAAATTAACAAAACAAACAATTACACACAACACACTGAGGCATGAAACACAGAGGGGATGCAAAACACATGCAGAAGCAGACACACACAAACAAACATATACATAAGCAGACACACACACAGACAAACAATACAAGGGACTAAATGGCCACTCAAGTCTGTCAAAGGCTTTCATTGTGTCAAGAGAGAGAAGTGACATTGGTGTCTTACTGTCCTCTGCTGCATCAACAATGTGAAGAGAGCGTCTAACATTATCTGCTGCTAGTCTCGTTTTTATGAAGCCTGTTTGGTCAGGGTTCACTAATTTTGACATATGGGACTCCAAACGGCGGGCTAGGAGTTTTGCAAAGATTTTTACTTCAGTGTTAAGCAGGCTCAGAGGTCAGTAGCTAGAACACTCTGTAGGGTCCTTATCCTTTTTCAGTAGTAAGAAAATTAAGGCTGCGTTAACATCCTTTGAGAATTCACCCTTTTCAATAGAGAAGTTAATCATATCAAGAAGGAAAGGGCCCAACTGTTTCCAAAAAGTTGCATAAAATTCAGGAGGAATCCCATCAAAGCCTGGTGCTTTTCCATTTTGCATAATCTGTACTGCCAGTCTTAATTCTTCAATAGAAATTAATTTATCCATGCTAGTTGATTTCTCTGCTGTC